>LPNX010238335.1:5271-20162 GCA_001517045.1 Pseudotsuga menziesii | reverse complement strand
TCATTTTTTATTTTATTTTATTTATGTGAGATGCACTTTTACAATAAAGTAACTTGAAAATAGAAATTGCATGCACTAAAAAGTAATTTAATAAGACTCCAACTCAAGACCTATTAATGAATAAAACAACTTTGGACCAATTGAGCTAAGTTTAAAAGGTACGTAAAAGAATGGAAAGAGGAAGGGTTTTTTTTTAACTCTTCTCTCTTGTTCTCTGTGCTTGTCCTTTTTTTCCTACAAATCACAAAAAAAAAGGAAATTTTTTTTTTTTTTTCCACACAATGGAGTTAGATCTTGGTTAGCTTACCCAGAAAGTCTACATTTTAAAGTTTTCTCGTTGTTTCTGATTTGCTGTGATCGCACAAGGTGCACGACAAAGAGCATACGTAGTCGAGAAGACAAAACAAAAAAAACTCCCTTACTGTTTCTGATTCGCCGCGATTGCGCAAGTTGCACGGCAAAGAGCATATGCAGTCAGGGAAGGAAACAGTCTGAGACTAAAACAAAAAAAGATCTAATAATAAAACTGATAAGATATGAGAGATTTAACAAAAAAAAACAAATCTGTCACTGTAACATTATACCTTTAGATTTGCCGAAATGGGTGTTTCTGGAAAAAACGGAAACCGTTTTCGGTGAAACGAAATTTTTTTCTCAATGAAAACGGCACTCTGGACACAATGGAACAACTCTAATAGGCAAAAAATGCACAGGAAATCCAGAACCAGAAACTCTTTCAAATTTTCAGGAATACCAGTTCCAGATCTTGATCAAAACCGAAAGCGGCTTTTCATAAAAGCTTTGATACCATGTTCGAGTACATAGGGTACTCCCAAAATACCGAACACCTTGAGCAACCGCTTCACACAAATAGATCACAGATCAACACACCGATGTTTGTCACGTGGTTAAAACCCTCGAGAGGGAAACAGTCCACGACCCCAACCAAATTGCTACTTGGAGCAGTTTATTATGCAAAAGAAAGAAAATTACATGAGCTTCTCATAATCAATCAACTAGCCAAGGACAATCTATGCTCTTTAAATAGAGATCATAGACCAATCGGGTGTTAAGCCACGGATCAATGGTAGGTATGATCTAAGAGAAGTTGAACCGTCATATCACTCTATGTCTATAACATATCGTGACCGTCGGATTAGAATATTTACAAATGTATACTAATGCATACTAAAGAAACACACTTTTACCTAACGGATATATTACACAAGTTGATCTTAACTAACTCCTAAGTGTCTAAATATCCTAACATCCCCCCTTAAGAACAACTTGGGATAGGATTGAAGGATATACAAAAGTGACACTATTAGGAGAAGGAAGGAGGCATTAGCCACCTTGCATATATGCTTGCCAATTATACCAAGTTTCTCAAAGCCAATACTACATTCAACTTATCACTAGATCCATTGATTTAGCAAGTTGAATAAATTGGGTAATTAAGCACGCCATTATTGGTAGTGTTCATAGGTGAATCTTAAATCAACCATAACAAATTTATGTATAAGTATTTACAAAAAATGGAATTATAATAATCTACCAAGAGATATCAAGACAACAAGATAATGCCTAATCCCTTGGGGCCTAGATTGGTTGGTGATAGAATGTATTGTTAGGCACTCCTTGTGATGTTGATAGCTTACAACTCGACTTGTAATTTTAAAATATAGATATGCTTTGAACAATACACTAGAAAGAGGGAATGAATTTGTCTTCAAATAAGCATGCATTCCTAGCAAGCCACATGCCGATGTTGATGTATTTGTAACTTCAGAATGTCTTCACTTATATTGTACCCCGATGTTCCTATCGGGAGAATCATTTGTATTTCATTATACCCCGATGTTCCTATCAAGAGAGTCATTAATATAATAAAGTCATGTAAAGTCAATGAGGTTAACCCTCCATTGTAAATTGGGGCAATAGTCCCCACAATTGAGTTAAGGTTAACCCACCTTATTGATCGGAGGGAAAAGTCCCCACAGTTGAGGGGCATTAGGATTATTAGACTCTCCTAGAGATGTAAGCCCTGGTAAGTAATTGTCAAGTCGAAAACTAGTAAAAATAGAGAGTCTATTTGTCACACACACTCACTCAATTGTAGCGCATGAGTGAGAGAGAAGGATCTGGGATAAGAGAACAACTGTTGGAGATCATCTTACTATCTTTGGGTTTTACTGCTGCCATTGGTGCTTATTCTATCTCTGAGGAAGCTGCGAGGTTTTCTCCTTTATGGTTTCCCTGAGGAAAATATTTGTGTCTATTGTCTCTTGTGTTTGATTGATGTGCATGTTATTCTCTCAAATAAGATCCTAAGATAATACTGTCTAAATTGATAAAAATATAACACGGTATTAGAGCTAACCTGAGAAGAAGACATTGTGCAGCAACAAAAGCTAGGGCTTCTTACTTTTTGGGTCTCTCTCCACAATCCATCAACAAAAGGAGGCTAGGCTAACTCTCCATTTAAGGGCGCATCTTTCGGTCGAAGCAAAATGTGATTCCGGGCATTTTCAGTTTTTGTTGCGGGAAATTAGGGCTTTTTACAAAAGTGGAATTTTTGAGTGAGCCCAACATAGGATTTATCTCCTCCTCAAAATTGAAATTTAGAGACCAAGTTCGAGATTTTAGGTTGGGTAAAACTCTAGGAAAGTCAAACCCTAAATTGACCTTAGGCTTGAAAAACCCTAAAATACTAAAACTGGTAGTTTTGGTACATTCACTATATATTTAGATTGAAGAAGGATTAGGAGCCGAAATTTTTATAGGCCGAACATACAATCCTGATATACCTTGTATAAAAATTTCAGCCTCAGATTCACTATATTCTGGGAGATATGATTCCTCCAAATCAGGGTTCAATCCTCTTCCAAGATTCATCCCCAAACAAGACACCTTGGGAGAATTGTTATATCTTGGGCTACGAAGTTCCAAATGAAATTTTTCAAGATGTTCCAGATAGGGCATGGACTGTACTTTATGTGGTAAAAGTGTCGAACCCAGAAGGTGAAACAGTGACACGTGGAAGTCTGTACAAGTTCGCTATGCTGAACAGTCATAAAATAAGTCACCTTGGGAAAACGTTCAAAAGTCCCAATGGGTGAAACAAATTCTGCTCAAAACTTTGGTGTTTGAAAGAAGACAGATGAGGATACCTCAGTACGAAGGTTCATACATAGAGGAGCATTACTTTCGGAGATACTGCAGAAATAATATCAGACATTTCTATAGAAGAACTTGGAAAACTAGGGCTTCCTGTTACGGGAGCTTCCCTCCGCTATTTTCAGAAAAGGAGTACATTGGACTACTCGTCTTGAAGAGCTGTGAAACTAGGATGAACACCTTAAATTGGTAAGATCTAATCTTTTTCTATTTACAGTTGATTTTCTCAATTCAAGACGACTAATCACGCCAAGTTGATGACAAGCTTGGTGAAGCTGACAACTTCTAAGCATGGAAGTATAGGATTTCACTGGCTCTTGAAGAAAATGAATTGGACACCTACATAAGTGGAGAGGTTCCAGTTCCAGAGGGGGATGAGGCTAAAGCCTTACACAAGAAGAACTTGGTCAAGTCCAAGAGGATTATTGTTTATTCCATCACCTTATACCACAAGTATCTTCCCTTAAGACACCTAAGGATATGTTTGATTCCTTGACCAAGCTATTCAAAGAAGAATAAGATACTACTATAACAATGACATTATTGCTTGTTTGAAATGCTATGTGTTTAGTTTCACTTTGAGAGTTTAATTGTGCAAGTTGTTCATATGTGTTGTTTCAAACAGATTTTTATCCACCAATTAAAATTGGAAACATGTCATTATCATGGCTTTTCCTATTGCCTTCCACCTTTACAAGGATTTTTTCAGTATTCAATGACATTCATTACATTTGTCTCTCACATAATTAATATATACCTCTAACTTTCTCCGTCATTTATGTATCTCATATGAGAGTCTTTCAAAATTCTCACATGAATTTGTAGCTTATATCGATTTAGATTTGCTCTTTTAAATTGTTTTTACCTCTTGCATTGCCTCCTTTTCCATCTTCTCTCCTATATCTAAGTTACCTTCTTTCTATATATCTCAGCATTTTCCCCACCCAATGGAACCACCCTTGACAGAAGATGTGATTTCTCTTCTCTTGTTTGGTTTTGTACACCTCCAACCATATCTGCAGGTTGTTTCGCTTTCCTTGGTCGGCTCAACCAAATCAATGAATACATGCTTTTGATTGACTATCTCTGATGGCACCAACGTGCACCAGATGTTGCTTCCAGTTGCCTTCAAGCCCTTCCTCTCAGATGGTGGACTTCAAGAAGGCTCTATCATCAAACTATTCAAATGCATATGCAATATTGTTCACGATGCCACATACATTCTCTTTCTCTTTTGCTTAATTTTGTTCTTTTTTCCAGACATTTATTCCAGTTTTTTTCCCACCTGCTGATACTTTATTCATACTTTTTACTATTAATTCCCTTTTATTTTTCATGCTAGGAATATATTAGTGCTTGAACTTGAATTGATCAACAACAAAGTTTCCCTAATTGAAAGTGCTTTGCCTCTTTTAATCCCACTGGCCTTGGACTTCCACCTGCCTCATCAACTATCCAATCACTTGGACTCACACAAGAAAGTCTTATTCTTTTCTCATCCCAAACATCAACTCCACTAGTATCCATGCCACCTGCTACTATTCCGTTCACAACACTTAACCCCAACAACAAAAAATGGTCCATTCAAGGTCGTGTAGTTGCAAAGACAAACATCCATGAATACACCAACAAAAAAGGTCCAAGGAAACTATTTGGCTTTGACCTTCTTGACTGTTCTGGAGAAGAGATCCATGTTTCTACATTTCACAACTTTGTTGACTCCTTCTATTCCCAAATTGAAATAGGGACTGTCCACACTGTCTCCAATGGAACAATCAAAACAACTAGCCCTGCATATAACCATTTGAACAACCATATTGAGATTGTCGTCTCTTCTACATCGACCATTTAACCTTGCCTACATGCCATCCCCTCAATTCCCATACATTCCTTCCACTTTAAAACAATCGATGAGCTTCAAGTGGCATCGCTAAATTCCATGGTTGACCTTATTGGCATGGTCATCTCTATCTCCCTTGCACCAACAATTCAGAAGAAAGATGGATCTGAAACCAACAGGAGCACTATTGCCCTTAGAGACACATCCTACTTTAGCATAGATGACACACTTTGGGGCTATCATTGCCACACTGAGGGCTCGCAACTTGATTTATTGTACTCCTCTGATCCACCTCCTGTCCTTGCAATAAAGGGTGCTCGTCTTACTGATTTCAACATTGATGCTTGTCTCCGTGAATCATTCCCATCCCATTAAACCTGTTCGTTTGGAAATTGCTCTATAATCCTCATTGGTGACCTCGGCCAACTTCCCCCTGTCAAAGATATCCCCATGTATGTAGGGGCATCGCATGGAAACATTTTATGGCATAGCTTCACCACATTTGTAACACTCTCCACAGTTTTCTGTCAACAAGGTGACAACCCTACTCAAGTTGTATTCTGAATCCTCCTTCTCAATCTCCAAAATGCAACATCGACTCTTGCTGACTGTCACCTTCTCATGTCGAGGACATCTTCTTCTCTTTTGCAACATGAGAACCACACATTTGAACATTCCACACACTTGCTCTCGACTAACAATTCTATTGCCTTTCATAACAAACAAATGCTTAAACACCTAATTGCCCCAATTGCAAGCTGTTTAGCATAAATAAGGAAGCAACCATCAATGTTAGCAACAAAAGATGAACAACTATCTCTAACCATTCTACTTTCCACTGGCCAATAAGTTATGCTTAGCAAAAACCCTTGGTTCAAGGCAGGCCTTGTTAACGGAGCTCTTGGCCAAGTTGTTGCAGTCCTCTACAACACTACTACTACTCCACCCAACCTTCCTTTGTTTGTTGTTGTTAATTTTATGCATTACAAGGGCCCACCATGGGATAATGCCAACCCAAACTATGTGTGAATCTTACCTATAACAAGGGGCTCTCTAGGAAATTTCCACTTCACATGGCTCGGGGCTTAACAAACCATACAACACAAGGCATGACCTTACAAAAGGAAATAATTGACATTGGAAACATTGATCGCCAAGGCCTTACATTTACTTATGTTTCTAGAGTCAGACATCTTTCTTACTATGCATAACTCCAACATTCTCTTTTGATCGATATGCATGTATGCAAGATATCACTTGCGTCCAACGTCGAAAGCAAGAGGAAATTTTAATTGCATCTAAATCTATTGCAAGTCAGGTCCATTAACAAACATAAACTCTTTTACTTATATCTTTTTATACTCATGCAATGCTTCTCCTTATCTCCCTTATACATGCAACACAACACATCTATATTCTTGTGTTTCATATATAGTTTTTTTCCCACTCTCATTGTTTAAATATAAAATTACATTGCCATTGCTTACCCCCCCAAAAAAAAACAAAAAACAAAAACACCTCCTGCAATCATGGACTTGTTTCACTTTCCTATCTCCCTTCATTTGTACATGCACCAAATGTCACTTACCTTGGTCTTCACTATCACCTTCTACCATACACTTTGCACTACATCATTGTCTTGCATGCACAATATAAAGAAGAAAACCTCATAAGACCTATACTCTTTCACACGTAGTACATGAAGAACTAAACACAGTGCCTTTAGAGATATATATGGAATCAATTTGACTTGTGTGGTTTACTGCCTCAAAATACAAACAACATTGCCTAAATTTTGGATCTCAATGTTGGTACTCTTCAACATGCATGCAAGTTTCTTATCAGAGTTATACACTCTATGGTCTTCATACCATTTAATAAGCCAATTAGAGACAACCATGAGTAGTGTGAAACCTTTGGACATGCGAGGTCATAGGAATCAAAATCAAAATGCTCAACCTCGCCATGCACTCTTACCACTTAGCTCCACTCCCTCTTAATGATTACCAGAATTAGAAATTGTCCTTTGTTATCAAATATTTGTTTATGCAAGTGTGTTACTCTTTATTAGAGAACACAAACCATTATGAAACCCTCTCCTAGGTCTGCATATTCTTACACCATAATGAAAATGGTTCAAGGCGTAGCAAAAACCATTGACACTTTGAACTACTTTCACATCTCTAGCCAAATCCTCTTTGTGACCGTAATGAGGAATTACTTATACAGTTGAGACTCTTTCCAACATAGCCTAGCACCACTTCTTTAGATTTTTACATGTAGGTATATGCAACACCTTCTAGAGAATATATAATATTAAAATCTAACTTTTTGAACAATTCCATTTGGTGATGGCCGATGGGGACATTTCTAGGTGATGCCAATGCCCTTAACTTGCTCCACATATTGATCAGTGGATGATATACTTGAACTCTATCCTATGATCTGTTGTTGATATAAGGAGCAATGTTACAATTGGACCAATATTTGCTTGTCTGGTTAATATACCCATGCCTTACGAAAAAGAATCCCTTTCAAACGCACAATATAGTATCTTTGGCACATGATACCTAATTATTTTTAGGGAAGTTCCACAAAACACAATTCAACACGAACCAAAAAATGACAACCCACTTAACAACATCAACATAGCTTTATCCCTCCTTTTAATTACCTAATTACAAAAGCGATAATCAACATGTCTAAGATCTTTATTTCTCCTATAACTTACTATTGATCTAAATCACACTTTTGACATTGGACCAAGACTTGTGTGCATGGTTATTATATTGCCTTGTGAAATTTCAGCGCTTGCAAACACATAAATATAGTATCTTTCACACATGCAAGTACAACTTACTACTTGTGTTTTGTTCTTTTTTACTTTAAATAAAGCACACATTCTTGCACATTTGTATTCAATTATTTTCACATAAATATAGGAAAACACAAAGATGTTTCAACCATTGTCTTACATGTTCGCTCAATAACACAACTTCCATTTTACATAGTCTCCTTTACTTTTGTTTCATTTATATGCTTTTAATATGTAAATATTATAATGTTTCATTGTATTTAACTTATAGCCCTACAACAACAAAGATGGATATCAGATATCTCAACATCCTTGCCAACTTCTGCCGATAGATCAAGGAACAACAAGCAACACTTCAACAATTTCAAGCACACTTCCAATAAACTTCCGCCCTCCCATTCAATTACATCTACCCGACTATCACACTTCTATCAAAAAACCCGTGCATGGCCCATCAAGACATAATAATTCAGAAACCCCATATTGCTTCACAAATAAACTGCACATGGTGTTGTCATTGGCATTCCCCCACCTTCATATATGATTGATTGTTCGTACTTTGTGCATTTCCCTTTTGCCTCTCCTTACACCCAGTTTTTACCTACATTTGTTTTATGCACTTCTTTATGCCCCACATCCCTATCTGTATAGACATTGTACAAATTAAATGTGTCTACTAGCATGGCTTTTGCTCCTCACTCTATGCTTTACATTTCAAAAAACACTGTTTTATTACTCTTTGAATCGTCTATGGGTGTAATTAAACTTTACCACTGCAGAATGTACTTATTTGCATACTACAATATATTACATTAGAGAAGTAAATACCTGATTAAAAGCACTTTCACCTTCATATTCGTGTGGTCATTTTACCGTCAATATTTTTACATGAAATGTGTATTTATTAATTTTTCTTCGTCCAAGTGTTTTAAGGATTACCTAGATGTGCAATTGGTAAGACAAGTCATAAAATTGTTTTATTCACTTTCGCTGCTTTCAAATCAATATTGTGTCCCTTCATGTTATAGTTGCTATCAACTTAACTCATGAAATTATGCTATTATTATATATCATCATTAGTTGTTCTCTTATGCATGCTTGGTTTCATTTTGTACTAGTGTTTTGTTCACTACATCTTCATATATATTTTGTAGTTACAAGCCCTCTTGAACAGTTGGACATAGGCATTGAGCAAAAGAACGTATTTTTTTTACCAACAACACTATGTTCATGTGCTCTGAATAGTGTGACTCTTAATGCCATATTTTAGTGTCTTTTGCTTCCTTTATTTCAAGCCCTATTGGAATTGATGCTACCTGCACATATTTCAATTGGACAGTTAATGCACCTTCGTTTTCATGTTCTTATAGTTGTACATATAATTTCCCTCTTGTTTTATGCAACTACAATGTTGTCATTCGTATGAGTTGTTCGTTTTAAATGTTGTCCATAAGACAATATATGGTCTGTTACTATTATCATCTCTAAAATACGAACAAAAATGGTTTGTACATATTAGCTTTTACTACAACTTTTCAGTCCTTTTTTCCATTTACAACTACACCTACTTCACTTTGCCTCATCATCATCTCTTCTCGCCAAGTCATTGCAAACAAGCTATTCAGTTGCTCACCTCTGAATATAGATGCAAAAATGGTTACCAACAAAGAGGTATATGCAATCCATGCTTTTGCTTCTTTGTCTTTCTTTTCTAGTTACAAATGCAAATTCAAACCCTCCTATCCAAATATACATTATTTCATTTGTTTGCCTCCAGATCAATACATTAATACAATCACTCTGAAAGATGTTATGAGACTCCTTGAAGGCCAATTCAAGGTGAGATATTTGTTCCTGTTCTTCTTTAGCACTTACATTCCAATTGTTTTGCTTAATGTTGCTTAACATCTTCATTGAATAATGTTTATATACTGTCTTAATGTAAATGATTTGTATGTGTTTTTTTATCAAGGGAATCAAGCCCCCATTATACATATCAACCGAGGTATGGTGTTCGCAAATGATCACCATCACCTTTATAATGGTGCCTTCATTTGTACAATATCTCAGTCCTTTGTTGCTATAGGCAGATCATGTTGTGCAATTGATACAGATGTAAGTATACTATTTTTTTTAAATTACCATTTTCTTGCTATGCTTTTTTATGCTATATGTCTATAAATATTATGTTGTTTCTCTCCATTTCATCATGATGGCCTTATTGTTACACCAACAACATCCAATCCTGCCAGGTACTTATTTATTGTCTTTTCTTGTTTTAACACGCAGATGATTTGTACCCAATTCCGTCCAAACAGATTTAAACAAAAAAAATCTACCAAAATTGATGCTTCATAGACCCATGTTCACGTTTGCAAAGGGAACATATACCTGCACCACAAATACCTCTTTTACATGGAGATTCCCAAGTGAGTATTTTCTGGTTTAGACACAACCAAGAAAAAAGCTTGATTTTCAAAGGAAACTTTCCATTCTAGATCATGTTTCTCCACCAACCAGATTTATATGCTAGGTTCTTTTCGGCAATCAATTGAGAATCCAACTTTGCACTAAGAACACTAATTTCTCTGTTATAGCTCCAATCCAATGTCACTAGATTCAGAAAGCACAATCCTTGCTTGAAAAAATGACAAAAGTACATATCCCATTCGTTGGCCAACATCCCAGGTCTACCTGTATATCCTCAGATCTAAGCCACGTTGCAGACCCCCAATGTTGAGCACATGAGATTTGCTTAAGGACAGTAGCAAGTCTGCTTGTTGGTTTCCCCTTCTTAATGTAATTTAAATGACTTGCATTTTCCCTGTTGTCCTTTATCTTAATTTCCTGTTTAATGTGCTTGAGGGTTTTACCAATCAATTATATTTACTATTTTGTTTTCAATGCTTTGCAGACCCCATCTTGTCATTTTTCACAATATTTTTATAGTTGATAAATTTTGTTCGATGTTGGCCAACTTTGCAATACCATGTGTTATGTTTTCCTAATGTGTATGATTAATATATTTGTACCATGGTGTCTATGTTTGGGATCGTTTGAGCTCGTTGTCTCTTCTTTTACCGAAAGTTGGTTGATTTGCATTAGTCTTGTGTGTTTTCTTTTTTTGTGTATGCTTCAGGGGCCCTAACTAGCAGAGCTAAAGCAAAATGAAGAGTTGCAGCCTGTTGTTTTGTTTCTTTTCTTACAATATTGATTGATGTGCATTGGTTCTATGTTTAGCAACTACCTTAGCTTGTGTATTGCATTCTTTAATGTGTCAGCCTTTTAATTGTGTTTCAATAAAATGATATTAGTGAAAGTTAGATTTATGTTAGCTTTTTATATGCTTTCACTGTTGCATCTGTTGCACGAATAGGAATGTCATGCAGGGTTTACCCCTTAGTTTCTCTCAATCCCTATTAAGGGAATTGGACTATTAAGGTCCAAGTTACCAGCAAGGGACCTTTGCGCACATTCCGTAATGCCAAGGGTGAGGGTTGTGTGGAGCTCACTAATGAAGATGTATGGCCATAGATTGTTTTCATTCACTTTTGATTCAAAATCTTCAAATATCTAACTATTCCAAATTTAATTATGTGCTAGCATAATGAAGGTTTACGATGGGTCAAGGATGTTCCATGTATCTTGGTTTCCACTTGATTGTCTTACTTCTTTTGCTTCAAGGCACTCAAATTCAGGAAACCATGTTTAAGGAAGCTACAGATAAGTTATGGAATAAGTTTGAATTGGGAAAGGTCTATTATATCTCAAAAGGAACCCTTCGAGTGGCAAATAATCAAATTCAAAATAGTAGCAAATGATTACGAGATGACATTGCATGCAAATTCAAAAGTTGAAGAAGCGGGCGAGGAAGGGGTCCATATCCCAGAATATAAGCATAACTTTGTGAAAGTGGATGAGCTTGGTCCATATGTCGATTCAAGGGATCTTGTTGGTGAGTGTCCTTTGGTTTAAATGATAAAAAAAAAATTTTGGTAACTAAACATTTCACATTCCTTTTTGGTGAGTTTCCATCACATGTTCGAATTTTTTTTTTTTGGCGTAGTTTCTGCAGATGTCATTGGAGCTGTTCAAAGTGTATTGCAAGTTCTAAGCATAAGGAATAAAAGAAACAATGAAGAGATCCTCAAGCGTGACATTGCAATTGGAGATGAAAGGCGAGGTTTACTACTATTTTCTTCATTGCTTATGCTTACAAAAATTGCACTAGTTTAAATAAAAAGGGTCTGTTAGTCATGTGGTTTTGAAGAGAAAATTGGAGTAATGGTCAAGACAAGTAATGGATATTGCAAGTCACATCTAAGAAATTTGTTGTTAGTTTTATATTATTTTACTCTTGCATTATTGCTGTAAATACTTGTGCTCAAAATTTCTGAAAAAAAAACCCTGTTGTCAGTGTTGTAGTAAAGTCCCCTACTAAGGAACATGTCTTTTATGCTAGGTTATTTGAATACAACCACAACAAGAAGATAGTGATAGTGATTGTTTGGAATGATCTGGAAAAGAAAGAAGGTCAGGAATTTCTTGACAATGTTGATAACGAACCTATAGTAGCAGTAAGGGCAGCCAAGGTCAGCGAGTAGTCAGGTATGTTAGGCCTTACTGAGTTGGGTTTTTGCAGTAATAGTACTTGTGAACTCTTTAGAATGCTAATATAGCTGCTGATTAATACAATGGTTTTTATTGGCTTTTACAAGAGTTTCTTTATCTACTACACCTAGAAAAGGGTACTCATAGCTTGTAGGGTACTCATTCCTTTGCACATAGCCTTTACCATGGCGATTTTTTCCTTGTGCTTTGCTGACATGATTAAGGTGATAAATTCATAATTCTTTCTTTCTTACTTAGCTTGAAAACTTGTCTGTCGTTGACGGTTGAGCTTCATCAAATTATCAACTATTATATCTATTACTTTGTTGGCATGTGAAGGATTGCATGAAGTCATAGATGAAATCACAATGTTGGAATTGTAGGAGATAAAGAGAAGCCCACATTCCTGATAACAAAGCCTCAATCATTAACAAAAACTCTTACATCCAAAAGTGCAGTAGTAAGTTGTTCATGATGCATTCTGTTTTTCAATAAATGTTTTATTCTCTGACCATAATTGAAGTATTCTGTGGCCACAAATCATATCATTTGTCTCCATGATGGCTAACTGATAACTTTTTTATTGGATTTTAAAGGAGTTAGGTGAAGGCTGCGTAATCTAGGGTGGGGGAACTATGCCCTAGCTGTCTGCTTCCGTATACCTATGTAGCTGGAGTATTCAAAAAAAGGTGTGTTGTGTTTCTTTTTGAACGACAAGGCTTTACATATATTTAAGATTTAAATCAATGATAGACAACATGGATGGTTTATTCCAGGCTTCCAACCTCCCCAGAATTCTCAATTCTTCATGGTTTCACACAGTTTTCTATCCTGAACGAATCTAAAATTTTCTTTTATGAAAGTAAAGAGGGTTTGATGTTAACCGATTACCATATATAAAGCAAAAAGATTCCAAAAGATTCCATATTGGATTGAGATTAATTTATAATACATATAAGATTTATTTATTTCGGTATTGATGGTAACAAGGAGGGTGTACCAATTTTGATGGATTGAATTATAAGAAACAAACAATTTATTTGTTGTTTACATTTTGTTTACATGGGGAAAAGTGGACAAAGAATTATATATATATTTTTTCTCAACCATTCATATTTACTAAATGAATAAGTTTAAGTTTATTTTTACATGAATCAAGTTATTTTTTATGTTAACAAAGTTTATATATATTCACAGATTGCAATATCGTGATGATACAAGTTACATGTTAATCTCCATTGTCTTCGATTACGTTTATATAGTTGTTCAGCCTTTGGTTACATTGACATAGCTATCTACATTGAACATGTATGTTGCTGCCAGCATATAAAGATTTATACAATTGAAGCTCTTGGTTCTTCAACTAACTAGATATATCATTCAAAGACTTGTTTACCCTGCTTGTGTTTGAAAGAAAGTAAAGCTGTCAATCTTGGATATCCTCACACTGTGGTCTCAGCTGTTTCCTGGGTTTAGTAGAATGCTGAGGTTTTCATTTCAGCGAAAGGCTCAAACGTGCAACTTCTTAAAATTGCTAATTATGGTACCAAACAACAATACACACACACACACCCCATTACTCTATCTTCTAGGTAGAAAAGTCATAACTAATCTTATGATAAAAACATCTAGTAGCAAAATGTTGAAACTCAGATCTTCAGTAACTTACTAATGAAAATGGCTATGCCAATGGTTTGTTTATAAATTTAAATTTTGTCGGTCTCTACTTTCTTACATAAAACAAATCAACATTATCATGCCCATTCCTAAGCTTTTAACTGAAGTGAAGCAGAACATGCAAATTTGATATGAGATTATTATCTTAAATTTAGTTATGTTGGTCTTTTGAATGGCATCTATATTTTTAAAATTGTGTGCTCTCGATTGTCTATCATTTTTTTTAGTTTTAGGAATAGCATTTATATTTGTAAAATCGTGTCCCCTCTATTGTCTTATGGTTTAACTAAAAATAAACATCTTTAACTATCATTTCTTTTAGTTTTAAGTGACTTTCACTGCAATAATGTCTCTGAGAAGGATTAGATAAGATCTATCTTTTTTATTTTAAGATTATTAATTACAAAAAATGCTTCTATATTTGCTTGCTTTTCCTCAAGTTTCTCTCTAAATGTTGCAACACCAAATTTCACATCCAAAATTCAAATAACTTTAACCATTTTTAACATTTAACAAGCTAAATGAGCAGCGAAGCTACATATTCTCTGCCATTGAGTTTGTAGAAGTTTGAGAATTGTGCACTTAAACTTTAATGATGTGTTTGAGAATTATGTACTTAAACTTTAATGATAAACAGATTAAAACACGCACACACAATTTTGTATGGTATGCTATCAAGATTTCTTGCTACGGCAGTATATGAGCAACCCTTCTTACATAAAGCAAGAGAGCAGTGGTAAAATGATCATATTGATAATATATATATTTTTA
>LPNX010238328.1:4590-80968 GCA_001517045.1 Pseudotsuga menziesii | reverse complement strand
GTGTGTGTGTGTGTGTGTGTGTGTGTGTGTGTGTGTGTGTGACAAAATAATAATGATCCACATTGATATAGCATTGATGGATGCAAGACATAAAAATTGCAAATACCTAACCAGGTTAACATACAAACACGTAATCTTTTCAACATCATCAATCATTAATTATTAACCAATTAAGTTATAACATCATTATATTTTCAGCTTCATTACTCAATCAATTATTTCAAGGAAAAGAGACCTACTACTGCTAATATTGGTATCGTAAATCCCTGTGACCCCACACAGTACTAGCTATCACATCCTCCCATCCTAACCTACGTCTACATCCTCCCTATCCTTCCTCTACTAGTATAGAAGTGGATGTTGGTTTCACTGACCTGACCACATAAAAACCTAAGAGAGATAGCGTCGTCTAAACAACAGACCTAGCCACTCCTAGCAGGAATTCGACCATCGTCATCACAACATCTTGGGGAGCATGTCTGAGCACGTCCCTCCCATGACCTCCGGTATTATAGAAACATAGGGTGGAACACATCCATCCCTCTAAACATCCAGGGTATATACTCTATCAAAAACCATACCATGCTACTATCGAGATTATTGGTCTATTCCATCGTATCATCAACCTTTGTAAACAAGGCTCTTCTGCAAAAATAGGTACTATACCTTACTTCATATAAAGTATCCAGTTATTACATACCCCATGTGTCCTATAGATTAGTACTTTGAAAACTTACATTCATAACAATATCTCCATTCAATCATTAGTTGGTGCATATTATCAACAACATTTCCTTTCATCGCATAGAGTAATTAAATTTATCATATCATGGGTTGGTATCCATGTACCACATCATATATATCACATTTTGTCAAGGATGACAATTAAACATACACCGTCGTTATGAGTAAAGGATTCTGATGATAACTATAACATAGTAACCTCACAAACATAATCATAACATCATAATCAATGTATCAACATTGATATAGTAACATATTAGACATAGTAGCAACATCTGATCATGTCTATCATGTCATAAATATGGTTTACTCAGTCGAACTGAGTCCAACATATACTAAGAAAAATAAAATACAGCATGTCTATCTGAAATTATGTCTAGTCACAATATGGGGTATTACATATTTGGTTTATTGCACATTTTAGATGCCATACAACTTTGTATTTAACGTGGCATTTGATATTTTTGTTATGGTTTTAACACTGGGTGGTGAACTATGGAATTTCATCATGAGTGAAACTATGGAATGGTGGGTTTAGATTTAATCGATAATGGAGGAGAGGGTGGTGACTTCAATTCTTCTAAGGAAGAGTGGGAATGATCCGGGGAATTATTCTTCTTTGAAGATCCAATATGGTACATGGTTCAGAAACGACAGTTGAAGAAAATCAGACGGAAAAAATACAAAGCATCGGAGGTCGAAAGAGATCTCCCTTCCACAACAGCGGAAGCTTAATCGGAAGTTGGAGCGATTCGAGAGCCGCAATGGCGGATAGATAAAAGACTTCTCCCTTCCGCAACAACGGAAGCTTAAAGACGTTTGGAACGGATTGGAAGTCAGAGCGATAAGCAGTCCACAACGATGGCCACAAGCTTGATCGGAAGAACAATGCTTCTGACAGCCGCAACTGCGGAAACCAATGTAACTAAAGCCTCTGACTTGAAAACCAACCGACAGCCAATTGCGATTGAGACTGTCGGATCCCATTGCTTATCCTCTTTTGCAACGACATATGAGTAGATGACTACAACCTCCGATTCAAACACTGCAATGCGCATGGAACGGCTTAGCTGTAACATTTTGGAAAATCTTTCTTGGTTATGCCACAGCTGGAATAACGACGAAAGGCATATGAACAGTCTTGATGCCGCATTTCATGGGATGTGAACAGTCGCATTTCTTTGATGTTTTGGCTCCTTTGTAATGGCAAGATGAGTATAAAGGAGAAGAACCGGGGATGGTGCAGGGGACTCAGTTCGTGGGGAGCACAATGCAATGTTTTCTCTGTGATGAGAAGATTGGAGAGAGTATTCTTCTATAAAACTATCCATATGCTGTTCCTTTTGAAGTTGACTATTCTCAGTTATAACTTGGCTTCTTTTGTCTGTTGAAGTCCAGTTTTGTAGCTTTCAGAGAGGAGTCTTGAAGACTTTCTTTCCAGCATTATGTTTTACAGTTGCTGAAGTTGTTTCCAGAACCATTTTGTACCTTTTTAAAGCCATTAATTGGATAGGTACCCATTGGAGAGGGACCCGGAGACGTAGCCCAGTGAAGGGGGTGAACTTCGTTATCAACTTCTGTTCATGACTCTGTTTCTGTGTTTTTCTTCATTGTATCTGTTTATCAGTGTTGTTTCCCATTCAGAGCCTTTAATTTATGTTAATACTGTCCATTAATTAACCTGTTGCACGCATTCTTGTACAACAAACTTTTAATGCACTAAAGTTGAGGTCCTACAGATCATATTTTGGTATCAGAGCTGGTTGACTATTGTGCAAGTTTGTGAATGCTTACCAGGTCTAGGTTAAAGCTTGGTGAAGGAGAATTAGTTGAAGGAGATCCTGAGATTGGCTCCAGTAGAACATTCTCAAGAACCATGTCTTCTGCACGAGGGGAAGAAGAAGGACATACAGAACGAGAAAAACCTGTTATTTTTGAAACTGAGTTTCTGGAGGCTTTTATGAGCATGAAAGCCATGATGGAAATTCTACTCAATGAGCGAGTAGAAAGGAAGAAGAAAGAAGAAGGATCTTCATCCAGAGATGCAGAAGTGAAGCCGGAAGAAAAGGGTAAAGGAGTAGAAGGTGATGGTGATCCTCATGATACTAAACATACTTTTTCTTCTTCTCATAATGCAAGTCCTAATATGCCTTATTTCAAATTGGATGTAAAGTTTGAATTACCTATTTATAATGGAGATGTAGATGCTGAAAAATTAGACAATTGGATCAAGTAGCTTGAAGTATATTGCAGGGTGCAAGGCATTAATGATGACCCTTCCAGGATTCAATTGGCCACTTTGAGAATGAGTGGAATGGCTCTTACTTGGTGGGATAGCAATATTCAGCAAGATCTTTGAAAGAATGGTAAAATTATTTCAGTTTGGAATGAATTCATTGAAGTATTGAGGAAGCAATTTTATCCTTTAGGTCACATGCAGCAATTAACCATGAATTGGCAAATGTTTAGACAAGCTAAAGGACAAAGCATTCAAGATTATACTCATGAATTCAGAAAAAGGGATATTGCATTGAATGTTTCATTAGATACACAAGAATCTCTTCTTAAGTACATTGGTGGCATGCATTCTTATTTGAAGCATACTTTGTTGATGTTTAATCCCAGTAATTTGGATGATGTATGTGTTCAAGCTACCCATTTAGAAGCCAGGGGTAAGCATGCTAATGATACTTTTGTGAAGAAGTCATTTAAATTTGACAGCAAATCAAAAGGTAAAGATAAGGGGAAAAAGAAGATGGCTACTATTAAGAAAGAAGGTGAAAAGCCTACATGTTCGCATTGTCAGAAGGGACATGAAGTCTCTAAGTGTTGGAAACTTCATCCGGAGTTAAGGCCAAAGAAGTACGGAGGAAACAAAGATAAAGGAAAAGAAAAAGCTACTGCAGCCATTATTCAAGACTTGGGATCCGACTCAGGTGATGAAACAAAGGTTACAGCTGTCGAAATCCAAGGTAAGGATAAAAGTATCTCACTTCCCATTGATGCACAATCCAGTTCTAGTGCAAGTACAAGTCTGCCATCTACTTCTAAGCAAAATGATAAAGATAGAAGTGCACTATTTCATGTTAGTGTCATTGAAAATCACACAAATATTGATACATTGTTTGATAGTGGTTCACAAGTAAATCTGATATCAGAAGAAGTGGTTAAGAAATTGCATTTAGTTACTGTGCCTCATGAAAATCCCTATCCTCTAGGTTGGGTTACTAATGATACACGATTGCAAGTTTCAAGGAAATGTGTATTAAAATTTGCAATTACTGAAAAGTTTAGGGATGAGGTAGAATTAGAAGTAGTACCACTTGACATTTGTGGAATTGTACTTGGGATTCCATATTTGTATGACCGGAAAGCAATATTTTATAGAGAGTAGAATAAGTACCATCTTTTTAAAGAAGGTATGGAATATATTGTATGAGCACATAAGATGAAAACCAATCTAGCAATAGTCTCTACAGGACAAATGAAGAGGTTGGTAAATGCTAGTAATAATTTTGTGTTGATGATGGTTAAAATGAAAAATGATGAAGTCTCTAAATCTTTTGAAGAATGTGACCCTAAGCATAAATTTGAACTGATTGAAATCATTTCTGAATATGATGATTTGTTTCAAGATCCGAAGGGGTTACCGCCGAAGAGAGAGATTCAGCATGAGATACATTTGCAGTAGGATGTGCCACTCCCGAACATAGCCATGTACTGGATGTCTATAATGCAGAATGAGGAAATAAAGAAACAGGTTTAGGAGCTGATTGAGAAGGGGGTCATCTGGCCCAGCACTTCTCCTTGTGGCTCTCATATAGTATTGGTTCCGAAGAAGGATGGGTCTTGGAGAATGTGCATTGACTATAGGGCCCTTAACAAAATCACCATTAAAAACAGGTATCCTCTTCCTCGTATTGATAATTTGCTTGATCAGTTGAAACATGCAACTTACTTTACAGAATTTCATCTGCGTAGTGGGTATCATCAAATCCGTGTTGCTGAGCATGATGCTTGGAAAATGACTTTTAAGATGAAATAGGGTTTGTATGAATGGCTTGTGATGCCTTTTGGGATCTGTAACGCACCTGCTACTTTCATGCAAGTCATGAATGATGTCTTTCGTTCATTCATTGATGATTTTGTAATTGTATATCTAGATGACATCCTTGTGTTTAGCAAAACTTGGAAAGAGCATGTTGTACATGTGAAAAAAAAATTAGATGTACTGAGAAAGGAAAAGCTTTATGTAAAAATGTCTAAATGTGAATTTGCTAAAACTTCTTTAGTATATATAGGCCATATTATTGGTGGAGGCCACCTGCGAGTGGACCCAGCCAAGGTTGCTGTCATTGTAAACTAGCCACGGCCTAACACCGTTACTGAAATCAGAAGTTTTCTGGGTGCGGTTTAGTATTGGAGGAAATTCATTTCTAGGTTTTCTTCCATTGCTACTCCATTACATCCGTTGATAAGCATTAAAGAAATTTTCTAGTGGGGAGGCAAGCATCAGAAAGCCTTCAACACTTTGAAGGAAAATATTAGCACATCACCAGTTCTGACATTGCTAGACTTGCAGCAACCATTTGAGATCGAAACCGATGCCAACGGGTTTGCCATGGGAGCAGTTTTGATGCAAGGAAGGAAGCCAGTCTGTTACCATTCAGAAACATTCTCTAATGTGGTAAGTAACTATCCAACCTATGATAAATAATTGTATTCTTTAGTACAGAGTGTGAAGAAGTGGAAACATTATATCATGGGAAAAGAGACAGTCATCCATATTGATCATCAGCCACTTCAATATTTACAATCTCAAGCTAAAAAACAACAAAGTAGGCATTTAAGATGGATGGGGTTCTTACAACATTTTCATATCGTAATTAAGTACAAAAAGGGAATTCATAATAAAGTCACAGACATGTTATCAAGGCCACCTATGAATGCCTCAATCATTCTTCAAAACATTTCATTAACACATGAAAGTTATATTGAACAGTATGCAGAAGATAAAGATTTTAAGAAAGTATATGCATCACTAATACATGGTAAACAGGAAGAGAGCTATTTTGTGCATGAACAGCTCTTGTATCATCTCGGTAAACTCTATATTCTAGAGAAAGAAAGAGTGCATGTGATCCGAGAGGCACATAGTTCATTGATTGCAGGACATTTTGGTGTAAGAAAAACATTGACTGTATTGCAAAATCATTGTTATTGGCCTCAAATGCAAGAAACTGTAGCTGAATATATAAGAGGTTGTGTTATGTGTGCAACAAGTAAGCCTAGCAATAGGAAATTGGGTTTGTACACTCCTCTTCCAGTTTCTTCTCGTCCTTGGGAAAGTATTTCTATGGACTTTGTAGGGGAACTACCTATGTCTAGAAAAGGACATGATTACCTATATGTCGTTGTGGATAGATTCAGCAAAATGTGTATCTTAATGCCATGTAACAAGCAGATCAATGCTGAACAAACAACTCATTTATTCTTTCAAAATGTTTGGGTACATTTTGGGCTACCCATGTCTATTGTATCCGATCGAGATTCCTGGTTCTTGGGAAAATTCTGGTGAACTTTATGGGAGCTTATGGACACTAAACTAAAGAAAAGTACAGCTTTTCATCCACATACCGATGGGCAAACAAAGGTAGTGAACATAACAGTGGTTTAGCTGCTCAGAGGATATTGTAGTAAACATCCTAAACCTTGGGATGAGCAGTTGCAGTATATACAGCATGCTTACAATCATGCAGTTCATTCTTCCATGAAAATATCTCCTTTTGAAACTTGTTTTGGTTATCTGCCAAAAACACTGATGGACTTCTCGTTTGGCAAAGACGCAGTGGATGGACATCATGATGCAGAGAAAGCTATAAAGTTCATTCAAAGAATCCAAGCAGTGTAGTAGGCAGTTCAAGAATAGTTGGAGAAGAGCCAAGCCAAGTACAAAGCCAGGCATGATAGGCATCGAATTGATCATCAATTTTAGGTTGGTGACAGAGTTTGGTTACATATCACCAAAGAAAGGATGAAAGGTGAAGGTAAAAAGCTTAAACCTATTAGGTATGGTCCTTTTGAGATCTTGGAAAAGATCGGTACTAATTATTTTCGCTTGAATTTACCTCCATACATGCAAATTTATTCAGTTGTCAATGTTGAGAATCTTAAATTGTATGAGCCTCCTATGATCATGGATGAGGAAACTAACGTACAGATTCCTTCAGTTGATGATTTGGCACCTGAATATATGAGAGATTTGTAGGATGATGTTATTCTTGACAGAAATGTAAGAACTTAATGAAGGGGGAATGCTGAGTACCTTCGAGTGGGGCTGAAAGGAACGCATCCTAGCAAAGCAAGATGGATGGAGATTGGGAAAGTGAGGGAGCTGTACCCTCACTTACTTGTAGAATAATTCAGGATTTTGGTGGTCCAAAATCTCTCCAATGGGGAGAATTGATCCAGTGGATTATTCCTCTTTGAATATCCAATATGGTACATGGTTCAGAAACGGCGGTTGAAGAAAATCGGACGGAAAAAATACAAAGCATCGGAGGTCGGAAGAGATCTCCCTTTCGCAACAATGGAAGCTTAATGGGCATTCAGATGGATCGAAAGTCAGAGCGATTCGGGAGCGGCAATGGTGGATAGATAAAATACTTCTCCCTTCTGCAATAGAGGAAGCTTAAAGACGTTCAGAACAGATTGGAAGTTGGAGCGATAAGCAGTCCGCAACGACGGCCACAAGCTTGATCGGAAGAACAACGCTTTCGGCAGCCGCAACTACGGAAACCAAAGTAACTAAAGCCTCCGACTTGAAAACGAACTGACAGCCTATTGCGATTGAGACTGTCGGAGCCCGTTGCTTATCCTCTTCTGCAACGGCGGACAAGCAGATGACTACAACCTCCGATTCAAACACTGCAATGTGCATGGAATGGCTGAGCTGTAACAGTTTGGCAAAGATTTCTTGGCAGTTATACCATAGCTGGAATAACGACGAAAGGCATATGAACATTCTTGATGCCACATTTCATGGGATGTGAATAGTCGCATTTCTTTGACATTTTGGCTCCTTTGTAATGGAAAATATGAGTATAAAGGAGAAGAACCAGGGATGGTGCAGGGGACTCAGTTTGTGGGGAGCACAGTGCAATGTTTTCTCTGTGATGAGAAGCTTGGAGACAGTATTCTGCTGTAAAACTATCCATATGCTGTTCCTTTTTGAAGTTGACTATTCTTAGTTATAACTTGGCTTCTTTTGTCTGTTGAAGTCCAGTTTTGTAGCTTTCAGAGAGGAGTATTGAAGACTTTCTGTCCAGCATTCTGTTTTACAGTTGTTGAAGTTGTTTCCAGAACCATTTTGTACCTTTTTAAACCCATTAATTGGATCGGTACCCATTGGAGAGGAACCCGAAGACGTAGCCCAGTGAAGGGGGTGAACTCCATTATCAACTTCTGTTCGTGACTCTATTTCTGTGTTTTTCTTCCTTGTATTTGATTTATCAGTGTTTTTTCCCATTTGGAGCCTTTAATTTCTGTTAATACTATCCATTAATTAACCTATTTCACGCATTCTTTTACAACAAAATTTTAATGCACTAAATTTGAGGTCCTACGGATCAGGGAAGGAAGCCTCAAGCATTGCTTATGGTGGGAAAATGATTCATTTGTCTCTCATTGATTTTTTTGGGTGGTATCAAGGTCTCAGGAGCTATGTTGCATAATGCAACATCCTTTCCACTCTTTTGTAAGGTTAATCTATGTCATTGTATGCATACTATAATGGTTTGGTTTGATTTCATTTGTATCTTGCATACTTGTTAGGGTGTTTGTGTGGATTTTGCAGGTACAAAGCATGGGTCTAAGGTGTCTTCCTCGGTTTCCTATGCATCCATACTACATTTAAGCACCAAAAATGAAAGGCCTTTATCACTATAACATCTCTAACCCTCCCACCGGCGAAGAGGACGCTTGGCATGGTGTTAACCATCTAGGCTAAGAGCCCCATGAACATGTGCATTCATAAAAATGCTGAAACAGAATGCATTGAAGTAGAACATAAACAGATGCAATTATTTATCATACATAGTGGAAGCAACATACACTCATACAAGCATTCATTCAGCATGTTCATCATAATCATTAACAATAAATAGGATTGCAGAAGTAAAATAGGCAAGTTTAATTATCTTATGAAGAACTCATCCCGCAACCAGCTATGTCACTGCAACGTTCCATCCAACCATAGGCTAGCGTGGTCCTTAATCTCTCAGCAACGCTGCCACCCCTGAGCTGGGCATGATTCTCCAAGGAATAAGGAACAAGCATGCTTACACATAGCCAAGGATACACAAAACATAGCCAAGCCAACACAGTTGGGTTGATCAGGCCATCAAGGAGCTGGGAAAGGCCAAATGCTAAGCTGGTGAGCCCATTAGAGAGCCAGGAACACCTACATCAGAACTAGCCTAACTTCTAAGACACCCACACACCCCCAACACAAGGAATCAGTCCCTTCTCTACTACACAGTCCCTCAGGCCCTCCTTTCCCTTCCAGTGCTATTCAGGGGTTGTGGAGAAGAATGCCAGCCCTCTAGATCCATCTATGTGGTTTCTGTTGGGCTATAGGGCAGACACAGGTTTTATACCGTTAACTTCGCACCAACAAAAGACCCATAGTGTTGGCCCTTTCGGCAACAACCTACGAACAGGTTACAGTCTCACCCGAAACAGCTATGGGATGCTGCAGAACCAGGTTTCTGCGAGCAGAAGAGGGATATTACTGTACATTTATCTTTTAATAGATTATAAATATAAATCACAGAGCTTAACATTCACTTATTTAGCTTTGCGGTTAGATAAACAAATAGTGCCTTGCATAACCCTTTCCTGGGAATTCATAGCGAAGTTATTATCTAGCAGTGATCTCTACTTATCAGATATATAGATATTAATGCATGAAAAGAACACAACAGAAATAGCATATAGAACCACGACACAAGATATAACATGGTTCACCCCCAGTGTAGGGGTTAAGTCCACAGAACTGTGTTTTATTCAATCTTTCTACAAAAACCACAGTTCTGATCTGCGCACTCAGCTGCAGATCCCTTCAGTCCTCAAGGCCGTGCACATAGCTGCAGACCTCTGCGAACACAGTTGCAGATTTCCTTATCACCCAAAACCCTCTGCGCACACAGCTGCAGAGGTCGTCTACGCACACAGTTGGGACTTAACCTTTTCTTACAAAATTAGCCTTAGCTTCGTATCAATTCCTTTTACACAAAAATCCTAACCTTACTTCTTTACAAAAGTGCTTATTTATAGTGCACCTATTACAAAACCATGGTCTTAAACCATGGGCACCTCGAACCCTAAACCCTGGACTTAAACCATGGGTTTATTATAGACAGAGGACTTTGACTCAACCCCAACACCCCTAAGACTATTTTGATCCGTAGCTCTGCTTACAAACTCCAAAAGCCCGCAGAGTTACCCACCTTAAGGACCATTGGGATGCACGCCCCAACAAGCCCCTAAGACTCACTAGTGGCCCATCCCGGGACACTCTGCTGCTTTTCTGGTGGCAGACTCTCGTTGGTGAAACATAGTGCGCTGCTTTCTGAAACCATACATGTAGTTTTTGGTGGCTTGTTCCTTTTCTTCATAATATGCTGATTAAGGTTTTTCTGGATCTATTAGTGACCCCATCCCTCGATCTTCTTACCGAACATCTGACCATCCACAATTTAGGGGCTCCAGAATTGTGTGTCAAGGTGCATAAGACAAACAACCACCTTGGCTCTACCAAAACAGGGGGATACATCTTGGGATGCCTTAGAGTCTTCTCATGAGGCCTGGTACCTTTCGTCGCTCCACATTAGAGCGAACTTCTTCCTTCCTTCGTCCTGGTCAAGCCTTTCTGTATAGGTGGATTGCTCAAAAGGTTCTGCAGACGCCTCTCCCTGACCTCTCGTACTAACTCCTGGGCTTCGCGATCATTCAACATGGTCCTAACTGAAGAAACTCAAAGAAATGCACAATGCAGGAGTCGCAGGCCGGTGTAGCTTCTTATAGAATCACGCAACAGAATCTATAATCATGGTGCATTAATGACACCAAATCTGGTGGAGTGGTGGAAATCCTGTCCACATGGTGCGAGATTTTCCCAAAATCTCATTATTACAGGTAGATAAGGTAGTTCTCGTGTCGGCGCCGCCAAGTATGGTTTGTCCCATCCATCAGATTTTAAGCTACGACACACATTTAATCTTTGACATAACTACTAACTTCAGCTTCACCTTGACAAGAACCCTTGAACACAATATGAACCTTCGAAGTTTTCCAGTTTTCCACACGTCATAACTTTGAGGGCAGCTTCACTATAGTCTAGCACCCAATTTCAACTGTTCTTGGTACTTAGACTTTCCTTCCTAATGTTACTTATGATTAGGATGTCCTGGCCTATCCCTATACTTCTTTAAACGACTGCCATTTACCAAAGAAGGTAAAATTTCTCCATTCAACTTAGCCAACTAGACTGCACCACCATCCGTAACTTTCCGCACTATATATGGTCCTTTCCAATGTGTCTTGAACTTACCCGGGAACTTCATGAATTTGCTGTCATATAAGAGCACAAGATCACCCTGTTGGAACTGCTTCTTCTTGATGTGTCTAGCATGCCATGCTTTTTCTCGAGCTTTCTGCACTTGCTGCTGGACCCCTGCAATAAATCTGTCTTCTTCAAGTTCTAGTATCTTTGTCAGCCTTTCTGTTATTATCGTTGGGTCATCCATATTTGTGAAAGAATATATTCTAAGGCTAGGCACAATATATTCCATGGCCATGACTGCTTCTTGCCCATAGACCAGCCTAAAAGGTGTATGGCCTCTCAATTTCTTGCAGGTAGTCCTATAATCCCAGAGTACTGCTGGAATTCTAACATCCCAGTCATTTATGTTAACGTTGCAAACCTTCATCAGAGCCTATTCAAGGATCTTATTAAAAGCTTCGACATTTCCATTTGCTTGGGGATGATAGGCAGTACTCTTCTGATGATATACCTGAAATTCTTCAGTCAATACTTCAATAGTCTTATTTAGAAAATGTGAGCCCTGATCACTCATATGGAAAAGATATTATCAAAGATGAATTTTGCAGCTGTAGCAGCACTACAATTCTTCACTGGTTGAGCTTTGGCCCAATGGGTGAGGTAATCAGTTGCTGTAATAATGTATCTTGCACCTGACTTCTTCACGGGGGGATTGATAGGTTCGACAAAATCAATAGCCCATTTGTCAAAGTTTTGTAAGGTTACCTGCAGAACGAGAGGCATCTCATCCCTCCTGGATCATTTTCCCGTCCTTTGACAGATGTCACAACTGTGACAATATTCTTTTGCATCCTTGTGAATTGTAGGCCACCACAATCCGGCTGTGAGGATCTTCTGCGTCGTAACTTTTCCTGCGTAATGACCTCCTACTACCCCAGAATGTGCCTCAGCCAAAATTAACGGCGTTTCATGCTCTAAAACACATCTACGCAGTATTTCATCTGGTCCCGTCTTATATAATTGTCCTGCTATTAAGGTAAGGTCAGCTGTGCGAACCACCAGTTGCTTCTTCTGCTGGGTTGTCATCTCGGCGGGTGGAAAACCTGTAGACAAATACTCAACAATATCCTGAAAATATTCGTCAACCATTTGGATGGAAAACAACTGGGCATTAGGAAGACCTTCATCCAAGCTGGTAGGTTCTTCTCCCGACTCGAGCCTCGACAAGTGATCAGGACCTAGATTCAATCTTCCTGGTTTGACTATGATCTCAAAATCATACTCCTGAAACAGAATCAACCATCTACATATACTTCCACCTAGCACAGGCTTGTTAACCAAATAATTCAAAGCAGAATGGTCAGTAAACATCTTAAAATGAGATCCTAACAGATAATGTCGAAACTTCTGCAATTCATAAACCATAGTGAGGCCTTCACGTTCTGTTGTAGTATAATTTTTCTTTGCTATGGAAAATTTCCTACTTGCAAAAGAAATGGGGTGATCAATATTACCTTCGCCTGACTAGGCCAATACTATACCCAGAGAAATGGAGGATGCATCGACATGCACATGAAATTCCTTATTCCAGTCAGGGAATACTAAGACAAGAGCAGTTACCATCTTTTCCTTCAAAATAGCCAGGCTGGCTTGGCACTCAGGGGTCCATTCGAACTTGATATCTTTCTTCAACTGCTTTTCCATCAGAGCAGTAATCTAAGCATACCCTTTAATAAATTTCCTGTAATATCCGGTATGACCAAGCGTAGTGCGAAGTTGTTTAACATATGTTGGAGGTGGCAGGTTCACAATAATATCTATCTTCACAGGGTCCATCATCAATCCTTGTTTACATACAATGTGACCTAGCAGAATTCCAAAAGGTGCACAAAAGATACACTTCTTCAAGTTCAAGGAAATCTGGTACTGTCTACATTTATCCAGCATAAGTCTTAAACTAGTTATATGGTCTTTTAGCAACCCAAATATAGTCCAATCATCAAAATACACCTCCAAGAATTTATGTATATATTCCTTAAAGGCAGAGATGACTACTCTAGAAAATATAGCAGGTGCATTCTTCAATCCAAAGGGAATAACTGTATACTGAAAGGATCCTATTTCTGTAGCAAAGGTTGTCTTATGGAGATCCTCCAGAGCAATTCTGATCTGATGGTAACCTGAAAATCCATCAGTAAAAGAGTACACTTCTTGACCCCCGACATTGTCTAACACTTAATCTGTGAAGGGTGTGGGGAAGGGATCATGTAGAAAAGCATCATTCAGCTTCCTTAGGTCGACGTAGATTTGGATTTCACCCTTAGTCTTCTTCTCTTGTACCACCATAGGACTAACCCACTCAGATTCTTCAACAGGTTCAATAATTCCCGTAGCAAGCATCTTATCCAGCTCCATCCTAACTTTTTCCTTATACTTAGGGTTCAACCTATAAGGACTCTGTTTCACAGGCTTTGCATCATGTTTCAAGGGGATCTTCATGACTCCTATATCACCCAGGATGCCTTTCATCTCTGAGAATTTTGTCGGAAATAGGTCCTGGTATTCGTGGAGAAGTTGGGTCACTTTGCTTACCATTTCTTCATCCCAATAATTTTTGATGGTAGCATGCTTAGGCTGTTCTTCTGAGCCAATGTTTACGGTCCGCGTCCTCAGGGGCTGTGTCACTTCAGGTGCTTCGACTGCTAGTCCATTTACTTCACAGTGGCCTTCTGATTCTGGAATATCAATGTTGCATGGATCGTCATCCTCGTTAATTGTGAGGTTATAACATTCGATTGCATTAGCTTCTTGTGCCTTCCAATCTGGTTGGTATTCCGCTAGCTCTTACTCATCAAACACCTTAGTATGTATTACCCTAATAGCTACATCTAAATTAGGGCAAACTTCATTAATAGAAAATGTCAATACAAAATTATTAACAAGAGTATCCCAACTTACAGTACCCTGGCGAAGCTCAACTTCTGCATACCAATTCTTTGCGATAGGATCCAAGGTATGCACAAACCTATGTACCCACTCTGCACGAGGTACATGCTCCCAGGCTTCATAGCATTGCTCCAAATGCTTCTGAGGGTTAGTATGACCATTAAACCTACTTCAGACCTCCTGTGGTCGATTTGTGAATCTCAGGCGAAGGGACTGTTGACAGACTTCCCAACTATGAATGTACTGTTTGTGACCATTCCACCATCTGGCTGCTGTAGCTCTAAATGTTGAATCCAAAGTCTTCATTTTCTGTGATTTTGGTATCTGGGCTGATAATTTCTCAATAAACTCTTCTGGGTCGGTCGAACCATCAAAAATAGGTAAGGCTCTTGTCTGCAAGCTAAGCCATCTAAGAGACTTGGTAACTCGTGCATAGCGGTGGCCATGTAGCTCATACAAACTGTTCTGCCAATTCTCTAGACCATCATCTGAATCTGTCATGCAGGAGTTGTCATACTTCCAATCCATGATACCTTTGGCATTAGGATCAACATAATCTTCTTCCTTCACTATGATATTGTAGATATGGTCCAAGACATCCTGATCTTCATCTCAGAGGGGTTCTGTGTACCTTTCTCCTTGAGAAGAATCCAGTGGGACTATGACTCTCAATTCTTTCCCTTCGAAAGTCATCTATCTCTTCTTAAGGTTAATGACTGCAGCATTTTCCATTTCCCACTCAATGCCTAACAAGGCTGGATAGGGATTGTTGTCGTCAATTATCTCAATTACTTCGAAGTTTGCTACAGTACAGACGCCATCAATATCTACTGAGACATTAGGGAATCATCCTAGGGGCACAATCTTCTGCTGATTGGCTAATCTCAACTGTATAGGTGACCAATCAAGGGTAGGTTGTCCCATTTGTTCCCAGGTTTGCTTGGTTAAGACATTTACCTCTGATCCTAGGTCTAGGATAACATCAGTCATATCATACTCTCCTATTTGGGCTTTCAATCTCATTTCCTTGCCAGTTCTTCTGACTCCATTAACAGATTTTGCCAGACCAGTATGTTGCTGAGGTTCGCAAGAACTAATAACGTTCTGCAACTCACTTAGAGCATGCTGGTTTCTTAAAAGTTTTAGACAACTCTTTAAAAAGGAAGACAGTGTACTTACTTTATCCATCGAAGCTTCTTGCGGCTACGATTGCTGCTGATGTGGCTGCGTAGGTGCTACTGCGGTGCTAGGAGACACAAAATATTTCTTGGCTTCCATGAATGTCTCTTTCTCTCTTTAAATATCAAATGTGGGGGCTTTCTCAAGTGCCTTATGAACCCAAGTCGTGGCAGGCTGGTTCTCCTTGGTCTGCGCATCCATCGTAGCTCCACTTCTGGTGACAACATTAATAGCTGGGACAGGTCTTTGCTCGACAAAAATCATCTGAATATTCTCAATGGGGGCACTGTTTCTATACTAAATCTTATCTATCAAATATGGGCACTGCTCGATGACATGATCAACCGCTCCGCAATACCGACATGTCGTAGTTGGGTTCCGACAATCTCTCGCTAGATGCCCGGCTTGGTTATAGTTGTAACACACCACCTGACCGCATCCTCTGCCAGCCATACCACCACCACCACGGCTTCCAGAAGCACCTCTACCTGATGCACCACCGTGGGAGCCATAGCCAGCATTGCTTGGTCCCTCATTTTGTACCCGATAGGCATCATAGGTGCGCTCTCTCATGAAGTCATAACTACGACAGCGACACTCATCTTCATTATGTCCTACAGAATTACAGAATTTACAATAGGGGTTCTTAGGTACTTTCCCATACCTATGTATTACATAGCAGTCTTCAGGGCGATGCTGCCCTGTTGTTCTGCAAAGCTCACAATAAAGAACTTGTGGGTGAAACGGGTTTGGCGCACCAGTATTCAGGTAATTTCTTACCACAGGGAAGTGTTCCTTGGCATGACCTTCTGTGCGACATTGTGTACACCAAACCTCTTCGTGACTGGTTGTTCCTTGTTTCATATCGCGAAGCTCCAGGGCCATCGCGGCCAACTGTGCTTGGATTTGTGCAATACCAGTATTATCTGCGACAGGGGCGGTTTCAAGCTTCATTGTGATTTCCAAAGCCTCCTACTGGTCAGCAACCTTTTGTTGCATGAGTGGAGTTCAGATATGAGGTAGTAATGCTGCAATGAACCATTCCTTGTGCTGCACAGGTCCAATGGTAAAACTGACTTGGTCTAGCAGGACTTTGAACCTCTGATCAAAGTCCCACACTGATTCGCCACGCTTCTGCTGAATCTCTTTCAACTTCGTAATACACTGTGACTCTGATTTTGGCTTCTTAAATTCCTTTATCATTGCTCTTTTATATCAGGCAGTGCATGGTTCTGAGTGCTGGAGAAATTCATGAACCATGTCAAAGCATGGTCTTGTAAAAAAGTAACCAGCTGCGCTCTTTTTGTATCTTGATCCGTAATAGACTTAGCAGTCCATATTGCTTCACATAAAAACCAGAACTGTTCTGGATCCTGTGATCCAGTTCCTTTGAAAACAGGTAGCTTAATGTCATCATGCATATGGGCCATGGTGGATCTAGGGGGGAATGGAGGGGGACTGGAAGTAAACGGGGGGGAACTTACCGAGGTAGACTGACCTGCGACAGGAGTACTCGGGCTAGGGTGACTTTCAGACTACGACGAGTTCTCGGGGATAATAGGTCTTCACTGCGGGGTTACAGGAGGGTTCCAACAGAAGGGGTTTCTTCGGGTTCTGAATCGACGGGGTTTACAGGGGAATACTCGATCGGCTGACCCTGGGAATAGGATCCAAAATCTCGCTTGTACCTTTTCCCACTTCGCAGCAAACCACTTTGCTCGTCGAAGGTGTTGTCACTTGCAAACATAGGTTAGTAATACCAAATCTAACAGTCTGATTCAATGAGCAGTATACCTTTTTCAGCTAATAGCATTTTAATTCTCAAACTAAATGAACGAAAAAACTTACCCCTGGGTCCTTTGAAAAATTGTCGCTCAGCTTCACTAAAAAATGTACTCGTGTCGATGGCGAACTCCGTCACAAAGGCTTCAAGGGTTCGCGTTGTCCATAAATCAACAGCGCGGGGTATCTCGTTGTTCACCCTTTTCAGTATATTAATTCTCACGAGGGTCCAAGCAGGAAACTGACGTTCTTGAAAGTTCGTCCTTCTCTCTGTTAACCGGGATAACCACTGGTGCAACTCTATGTGGATACTACTAAAGAAAATTTCATAAACATCACCAAAAACATACCTTTGTAAAAATTCATTTGCACTACGACGTGGATCTTTGTTTTCTTGCTCAACGAAGTTCAGATAAGTCTCGTGAAGCCAATCACCAATTTCCTTCACACAGGGTCTCCAGAACATATCCCTCAAGGTACGACGTAAACCCCTCTTGAGCAGATACTGAGTTCAAATGGCAACAGAACCAATTTGTTGGGCTATAGGGCAGACCCGGGTTTTATACCGTTAACTTCGCACCAACAAAAGACCCAAAGTGTTGGCCCTTTCGGCAACAACCTGCGAACAGGTTGCAGTCTCACCCGAAACAGCTATGGCATGCCACAGAACCAAGTTTCTGTGAGCAGAAGAGGGATATTACTGTACCTTTAGCTTTTAACAGATTATAAATATAAACCACAGAGCTTAACATTCACTTATTTAGCTTCGCGGTTAGATAAACAAATAGTGCCTTGCATAACCCTTTCCTGGGAATTCACAGCGAATTTATTATCTAGCAATGATCTCTACTTATCAGATATATAGATATTAATGGATGAAAAGAACACAACAGAAATAACACACAGAACAACGACACAAGATATAACGTGGTTCACCCCCAATGTAGGGGTTACATCCACAGAACTGTGTTTTATTCAATCTTTCTACAAAACCACAGTTCTGATCTGTGCACTCAGCTGCAGATCCCTTCAGTCCTCAAGGCCGTGCACACAGCTGCAGGCCTCTGCGCACACAGCTGCAGAGGTCGTCCACGCACACAGCTGGGACTTAACCTTTTCTTACAAAATTAGCCTTAGCTTCGTATCAATTCCTTTTACACAAAAAGCCTAACCTTACTTCTTTACAAAAGTGCTTATTTATAGTGCACCTATTACAAAACCATGGTCTTAAACCATGGGCACCTCGAACCCTAAACCCTGGACTTAAACCATGGGTTTATTACAGACAGAGGACTTTGACTCAACCCCGACACCCCTAAGACTATTTTGAGCCGTATCTCCACTTACAAACTCCAAAATCCCCCAGATTTACGCACCTTAAGGACCGTTGGGGTGCGTGCCCCAACAGTTTCCACACACACCAGTTTTATCAAGCAAACCAAGCCCCCACCCCTGCTCCTAAGACAGTCTAAAGACCAATGAATGCATACACGTAGTCACACAAGCAATTCGGAGCATGGGCAAGGAAAATCATTCCTAAGCCATTCTTGTCCCTATCGTGGCCAAAACGACTCTAAAACCAACTACAGCAGTCCCAAAATGTAAAATAGACACAACCAGCAATGTGGGGAAACAACAGTCCATTTCTAAGAATGAATCCACCGGGAAGACTTACACAGTCTGAAAATGGAAGAGAAAAAACAGGCTCTCCGCTGGGTAGGGGAAAAACATATACGCAAGCCACAAATTAGTAAGGAAAACTTACACACAATCCTTGAGCATAAAAATGGCTCTCCATAGGAAAAATCATGGGTGATAGTGACTGACCAGACCCCAGCTTGCTGCGTGAGGAACAACAACGTAGAACCTAGCACGTGAGCAAAGATTTACCATGAATTCCAAATGTGGGTCAAAACACACCTGATTCCTCTCGCCGGAAAAATGTGAATGATAGTGGAGATGGCTCCTTCCCCCCCCTAGGCTGTGTGAGACCAAATAGGAACAAAAAGATCCCCTGAATGAGACATAGGACATTCCTTTTCTTGCGTGAGGATGAACAACAATGGAAAATGTTGATCGGAAGTGCATGAGAGTTTTAGCACCATCGTGGAGAGAGTGGAATGATGGAGTGTTGGCAGGGGTGGTCTCCATAGCCAACATGAGGGTCAACCCACTGGTGGAGTGTGAGTGTGGGCAAGGACTGACAGTACTTCCACCCCCACTCCCAAAACAATAACTGCCCCAACTACTCAGTAGAGTACTTAAGGTGGTAGTTGGATAAGACAAGGGAAGATGAGCAAGTCAAAAGGGTTTAGCAGCTGACACATGGCTTTTCCCCATTGGTTCATGGTTTAACAATTCCCCCCCCCCCTTATCCTTGTGAAAATCATGCCCCTTCTCAAGTTAGTTGTTGCAAACATAGCTGGTTGGTGTTAATTTTAAATAAAGATGCATATTTACATGATGGAAAAACTTAATATATGCTGTATACCACGATAGACCATCGAAAACGATTCCATTCGCTGAAACATAACACAATTAAATCGATGGCAGGGATTTTTCCTTTAGCTCCACACTACGATTCATTACAATATATATACATCATGTACATTTTAATGCAACGGGGTCAAAATCGGGGTGTTACATTCCCCTCCCCCTTCAATAGCACTGTCCTCAGTGCTTTACAAAATTGATCAAAATGCTACTATGGTATCGCCTGAGTGTTCCACGGAATTGAACAAAAATGGATGTGCCAATCGCATGGCATCCTCCAGCTCCCATGTAGCCTCTTCAGGTCCGTAGTGCTCCCATTGCACCTTTACCTAACCTATGGCCCGGTTCTGGAGCATTGTGACCTTCCTATCGAGGATGCGCATTGGCTCGATTCAGAACTCCACCTTGAGTTCCACCTGAATCACATCCCAATCTATCACATGGTTAGGATCATGTACATATCTCTTAAGCAAAGAAACATGAAAAACATTATGAGCTCTAGTACTAGTAGGCAATGCAAGTCTATATGCAACTGGCCCTATTCTTTCAAGCACTTCAAACGACCCACAATATCTTGGTGACAAATTGGCACAAATTCCAAGCTTCAAGGAACTCTTCCTTGCCCTCACTCTGAGGTAAACATTATCTCCAACTCTGAACCCCCTGTTCACCCTATTCTTATCTGAATAGATTTTCTGTCTATCCTGTGCTGCTTTCAGATTCTGTCTGATCTTTACAATCTCTTGCTCCATTTCATTAAGTAATTATGGTCCAAGCACAATCCCGTTCACTGAGTAATCCCAAGTCACTAGTGTCCTACACCTTCTTCCATACAAAGCTTCATACGAACTCATCCCCAAGGGTGCCTGTTGTCCATTGTTATAAGCAAACTCTACCAAGTGTAAGTAATCTTCCCACTTGGTCGATTTGTCCATTACGTACATGTGAAGCATGTCTTCAAGCACCTGATTAACTCTCTTTGTCTGCCCATCTGTTTAAGGATGGTATGTGTTAGCACTCATAATGTACCCAGGTTGTAAAAGATAAACTCCAAGGTAACAGCAAAACCACTTTAGAAAGAAACTGGTATTTTCTTCCAGAAAGGGATCTCTCAATAAAGATTTAACAGGACCATATATAAAATAACATTTAAAGATTTGTATGTATGGCTGAAACAATCACATAACCATTGGGCATGGAGTCATATATAATATAAAGGTATCACAAAGACATATACATGAGATTCATCAAAGGCAAGATAATCACATCATCACAGTCATTCAAATTAATCCAGGTGAAACATAAGAGATGAGGAAACAACCGATTAATACAGAGCACCAACAAGGATGAATTCTATATCAACTTTAGTAGAAAATGTATAAAATATCTGAAATGATGACTAGAGCATAAACATATGAATTCCAATCATCCAATGTTGTATTTTAGATACGAGGAAGAAACAAAATGAAGTGTTACACTGGGAAAATACGATTACACAAAGAAAGAAGCACAGACTGTAATATCAATGACACATGAATCTCTAGAAAAACTCATGCATTTGCTTTGTTATTCAAAAATAGATATGTTCTCCAAAATTATTCCACAACATGATGGGTTCCAACCCCCATCTCATAAAAAAGATGCCAATATATATACAAAAAATAATAGATCTTCCAAGAAGATCGATAATTGAATGATCGGATTAATTTAGAGTTTTATAACTATATCCCTAACTTTTAGGAATAAATTATTGCTCCAATCCTAATAGATCATAAAGCTAAAATCAACTTGGTAAAACTCCTTTCACCTAGTCAGCTCCATGTGTTCGCCCAGTCAGCTCCATGTTGTATGCCACTTTTCTTTAGGAATGAAGAATGTACTTTGTCTTTCCAAACCGCTCCACGGCTTTCCACTGTTCTGTGCTTGGGGTATCACACTCCATCATTTCTCGAATTGATACTTCAAGCTCCATGTAGGCCTCATATGATACTTTGGTCAACCCCTTTCTGATAAGCAGGAATTTTTGGAAAATCTGGAAATCCTTTGTTAACATATCCACAATAGTTTTCCCTGTTAAGATTTTCTCCAAATCGTTAAATTCGGAGTGGTCCATGCGGCTTTGAACAAGCAATTTGTGATAATGTTCCTGAGAAAACAGTCACCCCTCTGAGTCCCAAAAGGAAGGCAGCCTGTCTTCGAACAACGCCTTGAAAACTTGCTTGAAGTTGTCAACCAGTGTAGCCATTTCATCAGCTCGGTCCAGGACTGTCTTCATTAAATCATGTTTTTGGATAAATTTTTTAGCCCACAGCACTATAGATATTCTATCTTTTATCCCCAGATCATGTAGTTTCTGATACGTCAATGAGTTTAAAAAGTTCAGTGCATTTTGAGCTGTGGAGAGAGGTCTTTTTGCCATGTGTTCATTCACTAGCTTTAACCTTTGGTGGGCCAAATTGATCAGAATGCACTGATCATCAATAAAATTCAGATGGTGTCTGAATTTGGTAATTTCTATAGATAACGTGTCCCAAATAATGTGTTTTGCTCCTTGCAAGGGACCTTTACCTATGTTTTTCTCCTTCAATTCATTTAGCTTTTTCTGCAACTGATTCCTGTCCTGCAATATTTGTTTTTTAAGTTCATTTACCTTGGCCAATTCAGATTTTATCTTTTCATTCTTTTCCTTTAATTATTTAATTTCTTCATCTTTCAAGCTCACCTGGGACATAGGCACCAACAAATCATCTGCAGAGAAATCATCCAATGGCTTTTCGATATTCACAATGGAAAAATATTCACCGGTGGGGGTCTGACTCATGAACTCCTCCATAATTTCCTTCTCATCATTTTGATCTTTTTTCATTAAGGAAATTTTAAACAACAATTTGCTTCGTTCAGCCTCCCACCTGTCTTTTTCTTCCTGTAGCTCCCCATCTCTTCCTTTGTACTCCATCATCTCCTGATGGACCTTATCTTTCTCTTCTTGGAGAGCCAATAACTCAGAAGACTGAACATGTTCAACACCTGGGATCTTCAGCTTTTTCTTTAGGACCTGGAGTGCATTGTATTTTTCTTCTAACATCCTTCTAACTGCCTGGGTATTGTCAGAACTGACAATATCTGTTTGTAGCTTCTTGATCTGAATAGCAATGGCTTTATTTTCAACTCTTTCATGCTTCAATTGAATTTCTGATTTGTCTATCAAAACTTGCAACTTATTAATCCTTACCATATCTTGTAATAAGTCTGAGTAAATGATATCATTGGTTTGTTTGTGAAGTTGTATCTTATCCGGAGTATTGATTTTGTCCAGCCGGATCTCCATTTCAGACATCTTCGTGTCGTTTACCATAGCCATCTTAAATGTATTTCTCTCAGCATCTCTGGCAGAAACTAGAGAGGTTTTTGAACAGTACAAACTTCTCACCCACAGGAGTAGATTTCTTGTCTCCTCCAGAGACTGTTTTCTCTTCTCCATACAGCTGGCTTTGACTTCTTCCTTTGACTTAAATACCGGGCTTGATTCTGAACCGTCTATAGCACCCTCCACATTTTTAAAGGAGAACTGATTTACTTGCACAACTTTCATCGGAATTAGGGCAACCTTTTTGAAACCATCAGAGATTTCATCATTTAAAATTTCACCACCTTCAAGCAGCTTTGCTTTTTTGTGGGATCCATCTTCGTCCAATTCCATATTCTCAATCTCAGAGAGACTTCTCTTAATTACAATGTTAGTATTTTCTAATACTGTAATTGGTGCAGCATGTGGATCTTCCTTGAAATGTAAAAGATTGGATTTTTCAGCCAGATTTTCAACAGATCGGTGCTCAAATGGCTTATTCTTGTTGGCTTGTTTCCTTAGGGATATAACATGATGTGGATCATAATTCTCTTTTGATTCCTTTTGGAAATCCATATTCTCCAGCAATTTCTCTATGAATACTAAGGAGCCTTTGCTTTTAAAAATGAAAGAGCCGACTTTAAGTGGAAATTTAATGTTTGAAGACTTTTTGAAAGCCCCAAAATGCTCTTCTTCAGACAGCAACCTCTACCTCATAAATTCAAGTGCGAAAATCCTCGGGGTTAAAAAGGCAGGTAACCTGTAAGGCTGACCAGTAAACCCATATATCCTTAACACAGTGTAGTCCTTGTACAGAAACTAGTCTCCAACCCGATATTCGGGTGAATACTACATTAAATATTTCATTTCATCCAGAACACGGGGCAAATCCTCATCAAACAACATTTTGTACATTTCCGACATGATCGAATTAGCAAATTCGAACATGTTGATTTGCTTGGGCAAATTAGAAGAGCATAGACTACTTAAAAATTTCAACTCAGTGACATTGGAGCATAACAGAATATTGAGCAAGTAGGTCTGAAACCTAAAGAACCGAACTTTTGGAAACTCAGTTAACTGAAGAGGGATTGCTTCAGGAAGATACTCATCAAAATTAAACACAGGAATTGACTGGGATTTAGGGCTTAAGGAACTTATTCTTAATAAAAAACCGAGGATGACATCGCCTACGCGACAATCATCAACCAAACCCAATACTTGACAAACCAGAGATACTACCAATTAGACTTCATTTTTAAAAATGTGCACAGGGTAGGGTAGGAAAAAACCATCAAGGGATTGACCTTCTTTTAGAATACTAGATAGGAAATGATAGCAATTCTCAGTTTCACAATTCTTGTAAGATTCAGCAAGGATCGACTCATTTATCGACTCATGATTAACAGGGTAATTTTCAGGCAAACTGATATTTTCTCTGATGACTGTGGCATCAATTTTACAAAGTATTCTGGACATGGACCGACTCACAATAATTATCTGGGAGGGAGAGTAGTTTACAGCACACCACTCTGCAAATTCCAGGAAATGGAGGGTTTGCTCGAGAGCGAAGTAATACAGGAAAGATTTACAGACATTTAATACATCATTCCCCTGTGAGTTATAATACCACAATTTCTCTGTACTAACAGACACACTCCCTATGGATAGGAAGGGGTCACACACGCTCCTATCTCTGTCCACTAAAAACTCTTCTCTGTCGTCTACAACCTGACCAGACACTTGAATTTCTTTCCCCTGGTCCATTACTTAATTTAAAATGGTAGTTCGGACGGGGGAAATACAGGGTTTAAGCCTTACCTGATTGACTGTAGGGGCGCGTGCTTGAAGCATGTCCGAAACTGTCAAATGGATGGTGACGAATCGGCCAGTCATTTTCACCCTTCCCGAGCGGATAAAATAACCATGAGAGAAGTCAACCTTGCTTTTATAGGACCCACTCCGGAATATGCTTTGAGCGGTTTTCCATAACCACTTTCATCTTCGGATTCTATCACGTTTAGCCACCTGGACCAATGGTTTATATTCCGTGACCACCATCTATTTCTATCTACCGCGCACTTCCATTCTCTGGATTCATTCAAGGCCATTCATCTATTTTCTCTTTAATTTACAACCCTTGGATCACGTGCCACATACCTTGTTCCGCCAGGCGTCTTGGTAGTAAACAACGTGCAAGTCTCCACTTCGAAGTCATCCCCAGTCATCGATGAAATCGACCTTATCTCTCCACCGTTAGATATAGAAGCGAATACTCGATTCCGCTAAGCTTCTCGCTATTAACCTTCGTGCAACTTGATGCTCCGGAATCAACCATAGTCATCGATGTGATTGACCCTTACTTGTCAGCCATCAGATCAGGTGACACCTACCAAATTCTGTTGGGCTCCGTTATTTTAACCATCGCGCAAGTTTATGTTCTGGAATTGTCCACCACCATTGATCTACTTCGCCTTTAATTCTCAACCGTCAGATCAATCGACACATAACTAATTCTGTCGGGCGCTTTGGATATATCTGTCATGCAAGTTTTGGCTCCGGAATTACCTCGGATCATCGATGTGATATGACTTCATCTCGCCACCGTTGGATCGAGTGGTATGTACTCGATTCCGCAGGGCTCTATTTCCTTAATCAACATGCGACTTCACAAGGTGGATTAACTATAGATTGTGCATATGCTCGAGCTGGATTGACAGCCATTGATCTATGTACCTTATTAAACGACCGGACATACTTTATCTTCCTCACACTTTTAGACAGCGGACATAGTATTAGGCCATTGATTTTTGAATTTTCATTTCGCACCATTAGATCTTTGATAACATGATCGATTTTTTTCCTATCATCATGCTCTTAGAATATATCTTTTAACCAAGGTTCGACAAACAACTTATTATTTCTCCTTCATCATGGCTTTTTCATCCTCTAGCTAAATAACTGTGTTAACAACTGGCTCCATCTGGGGATGACACCCTCCCTGTGAGGTATCAAAGAACTCATAGACCAGGTGCCTTCTTTTGATTTTTCATAATAACTTGTAGGAGACTCATCTTTTGCTTTTTGTAGATATATCATTTTTATCTATTTTTAGAAAAGGAATGGTATGCCTCCTGAATCTTAGGGATTTCACTGCGAGCTTCAAAAACACTCGGATTACCATTCAGATTGACTTGTAAAGGAAAATAAATATGTACAGTCTATGATACAAATTTTACCTTCTCCCTCAGGATAGGTAGTGCTTCAGATACCGTCCATTTACAGGGTTGCTTTCCAAAAGAACCCCATTTGCATATTCTAGCAGAAATGCATTTTTCCCTCTGCATCCAGCAACAACATAAGGTCCTACCCACATAGGATCAAATTTTCCATGCTTGTCTTCATTAGGAGCATCCCAATTTAAAACCAGGTCCCCAATTTGAAACTACTCTTCTTTGACTCTTTTGTCAAAAGTATTTTTCATTTTCTCCTGATGTGACTGCACTTTCTCATAAGCCTTGTTTCTTTGTTCCTCCAATTTGATGATCTGATTTATCCTTCGTTGTATGTGATTTGGTTCTTCTTGCTGATCTTGGAAATATCTCATGACTGGTACCCCTAGTGATGCCGAAAAAACCACTTCAGCCCCATACACCATTTGGAAAGGAGACATGCCAATCGCCCTTTTAGTACTAATTCTGTCAGCCCATAGAGAATATTTTAGTTTGGTGTGCCAGGACCTCTTATTATCCTCCAATAGCTTCTTAATGATCCTTACCAGGATTTTATTTGAAGATTCAACTAACCCATTTCCTTGAGGATAATAGGCCATTGAATGATTGAGACTTATGTGATACGTATGACAAAAATTTATCATTTTCTTGGATTTGAAAGCAGCTGCATTATCTGTCACTATCCTTTTTGAGCACCCGAATCGAGCCAAGATGCTGTCTTCAAGAAACTCCATAATTACATTTTCAGTGGCTCTCCTGGTAGGAATTGCTTCTATCCATTTAGTAAAATAGACTGTAGTCGTCAAAATCCACTTTTGCTGACCTGATGAATTGGGGTTTATTTTACCAATAAAATCTAATCCCCACTGCTGGAAAGGAGCCCCAACTGTTATTGGATTTAAAGGGAGAGGCAGTACTTTTCTCTTACCATCAAAAATTTGGCATTGATGACATTTAATAATTTCTTTATAGACATTTGAAAATAGTGTAGGCCAGTAATAACCTGCTCTTAGGATTTTTTTCGCAGTCACCTTCCAAGAATGATGTCCTCCACAATCTCCCTGATGAAATTCTTTAGTAATTTGATGAGCTTCATCCTCCAAAAGACAATTCAACAACACTCCTCCAGGATCCTTCCAATAAAGATATCGATTTATGATGCAAAACTTACCAGATTTTAACTTTATAGATCTCACTCTTGATTTACTTAATCCTTCGAGCGCTTGCAAATTTTGAAGGACATACATAATGTCAGAATACCATGGAGATGCTACGAAATCAACCATTACATCTATCTCCATATCCAACTGATTAGACTGGTGAGACAAAAAATTGATTTGCAAAGATTCACAATTCAAATTTGTCATCATTTTTGCCAAACCTTGTCCGTTAACCAGCTTTGTGGGCTTTATTTCTATATCATACTCAAGTAATGTAGCAATCCATCTTGCCCTCCTGCCTTCTGGATCTTGTTGCATCAAAATTGCTTTCACTGCAGCAGTCGGAGCATGCGCAATTATATGTGAATGCAAAACATATATCCTGAAATCTTTTAATGCTTTGACTAAAGCATATGCCTACTTTTCCATGATGTCATATTTCAATTCTCCATCCCGTAACATTTTACTGAAAAAATCTATGGGCTGTTCCAGATTTTCATCATTTTTCTGCAATAGTACTGCTACTATGGTATGTTCCGAGGCATATGAGAATACTGAAAATTCTTTGGTAAAGTCTGACTTACCAACACAGGAGCTTCTAAAATTGCTTTCTTGATTTCCCAAAAATATTCCCTAGCTTCTGTATTCCACTTTATTTCATGACCCTTTTTTAACATGTTTGTAATATTCATCAGAATCTCAACAAATCTAGGTACAAATCTTCTCAAGAAATTTACCTGTCCCAGGAATGATTGTATCTCCTTTTTGCTTCTAGGCTCTCCAACCTTCAGAATCGCACTTACCCGTTCAGGATCAATCTTGATGCCGTCTTTAGAAATTATATGCCCCAGGAGTTTTCCCTCTTCTAATGCAAAATTAGATTTCTTCGGATTCAAAGATATACCATATTTTCTACACTTCATGAAAACCTTCTCTAGATGATTCAGATGTTCTCTGTCAGAATTTGAATAGAATTTTATATCATCCATATAAATTACCACAGAAATCCCAATTTCTCCCACAAAGGAAATGTTCATAGCTCTCTGTAAAGTAGCTCCTGCATTCATCAAGCCGAAAGGCATTTTTGCATACATGAAAGTGCCCCAAGGTGTGGTGAAAGCAGTATTGTCTTGGTATTCAGGTAGTACCTTGATTTGATTATAACCACAGAAACCATCCAACATTGAAATCCTCTCAGCTCCTACCACCTACTGTAGTATATGATCCATTTTTGGTAAAGGATAATTATCTTTCATAGAGACCTTATTCAAATTGCGGAAGTCTATACACAGTCTTATCTCTCCATTCTTCTTTCTGACAGGTACCAGGTTTGCAACCCATTTAGAAAACCTGAGTGTGACAATGATCTTAGCATCAAACAACTTCTTTATTTCCTTCTCAATGACAGGGAGCAATTTAGGGTTTATCCTCCTGAGTTTCTGTTTGAAAGGTTTTTCCGAGGATTTATAGGAATAGTGTGCTGTATGATAGATGTATAATATTCTTTAAGGTCTTCATAACTCCAAGCAAACACATCTGTATACTTCTTCATTAGCTTCACATACTCTTCTTTCTCCCTTTCAGGTAGTTTCTTGGACAATTTTATGTTTTTAGGATTTTCTTCAGTACCAATATTCATATCCTCTACAACATCTCCAACAGGTTTTACTTTGGGATTCTTGGCAACGTCATTTTGATCAAAAATATTTTCTAAAGGGATTAAGCCTCTTGGTATGAAATTATTTTTCAGCTGGATAATATCCTTTCCTCGTAGGGTTTTCTTTAACTTTTTACCATCTTCTTCTTCTATCTCATTTTCTTCATCATCCTCAAGGGTTTCATCATTATCATTTTCAGTGTCAAAATGAGTATTGATGAATTCTCCTACTAATTCTAAAAATATTCTGATCTGCATGTCATCTTCAAACACCTGCCAATATTTGGAATTATCCGAAATAGATGGTCTATTCACCATTTCAATCTGGTATTCCTTCTGACCAGCCATAGGAGTATCAAATTTTCCAGCAGCCACGGCCAAAGAATCGGCTACCAAAATGTCAAGTCTGGGAACTACTTGAACTGTATGCTCCGTAAAAAAGTTTCCCAACATATCCCATACTTCATTTCTGTAAGCCCTCATACGTGGATGCCTGGTTTGATAGCTGTCATTTACCTGATTTATTACCAATTCTGAATCTCCCAAGACCTTTATTTTTTGAGCTCCCAAGTCCTTCAAAGCGTGCAATCCAAGTAACAAAGCTTCATATTTGGCCACATTATTTGTACATTCAAACATCAACTTATATGACAAAGTTTTGAAATCATGAATAGGGGAAATTATGTACACACCAGCTCCAACACCAATTTTTGCAACAGATCCATCAAAATACATAATCCACTGCCCTTCTCTTTTTTGTTTTGCCTCCAAAGCATCCTGTTCTGTCCCTTCTTTTTCTTTATTCTCCTCAGACTTTTTCTGCAAGGCTTCTTCTACATCATGTGGAACAGCATCATTAAAGAAAATGGAGGACCCCAAATTAGTGTCAACAGCATAGATGTGATGAATCTCAGGTTTATCCTGACTGCTTACTACATATGGAGTTCTCTTTTCACTATATAATATTTTGCTTCCATCTTGGACAGGGATCGTGGCATACGACATATCCATCTGCAAACTTCCCTTCAATTTGGAAGTCCATGAACTTGACAATAGGACCCCGAACTTTGGTGGGATATCTGCTACCACCACATCCATAACTATAGTTTTAGAAGGCAATTTATTTAGGGTTACCACCATGTCTTTAATTAACCCAAGGAATTTTACTCTTTTAGAATCAAAGGAATACAGATCTTTATAAGGTCTTGTTACCTCTAATCCCAAACTTTCCACCACCCCTTTGGGCATTAGATTGTGTGATGCCCCAGAATCCAACATAGCATTATGGACAACTTTGTCATGCACATTCAGGCTCAAATAGAAAGGAGGAACCTCTTCACCTTCCATATTTTCAACTTTTGGCCCAAATGAAATAGCTGGACTGTCATCATTCAGTTCCAAAATGTCAGACTGCCATTTGCCTTGATTCCTGACCATTTTCGAGATGGTATCCCTGTATTCAGTGTTTCTCAACAATTCATTGAACGAAACTGAGATTTTTAGCTTTGAAAGCTCATTCTGTAAATTAAAACTAGCACCAATCTTTTCCACGTCAACCGGAGTCGCCTTCTTTATTATTTTATCCCTTTGTACATCATTTTCAACATCTTTGTTTACAAAAGGCTCTTTTTGTGGTTCTTTTCCTTTTTCTACATTTAAAGAACTAGAGGAAGGCTGATTTGGATTTGCCTTCCCTTTATTTATGAGGACATCCCTGTTCCTCAATCTGATTTTCCTCTGCACATCATCCATAGCATGTAAATATCCTCTTTGATACAGCTCGTTCTCCTTTTCAAATTATTCATTTCCACCCTCCTGTTCAAACAAGTTATGTTCCTCTTCAGTAAGATATATCTTTGTATCCTACTCCCCAAACAGGTGAATCTCATTTTCAGGGGGATCTTCTTCATTAGCAACATAATTTTCAGGGAAAGGGGGACGAATGGGCTGTTCTTCTTGGTTCCTTGGATTTCTCTGGTCTCTCTGTCTATTTTGGGGAGGAACAGGGGGATTTGGTCTTCTGAAATTTGGATTCCTGATTTGGGGCTCCCCTTGCTCTCTGTTGAAAGGCCTAGTATCCATGGTTAACCTATCCATCAACTTTTCCATGGTTTTCAACATCATTTCAAATTTAGCATCAGCAGAAGAGGATGAAGTAGAAGGCAAATTCTCTTCTTTTCTCCTCCTATCCAAGTCCCTATGTTTCATTTTTCCACTTGCCATCATGTTAGCTTCCACTTCTAGGGCATCAGTAAACATGGCAGCAAGAGTTTCCGATTTCCTCTCCCGCAATGAGAATGCAAAATCATTATCAAAATCCTGAGCATAATGTAGTTTGGCAGCTGCAGGAGAAGGTTTTATATCTTCTGGAATAGAGTTGTAAGCCCTCATGAATCTACTTGAGAATTCATGAACAGACTCGAAACCCCCTTTTTTAAGACTGTTATACTGAGATAAAAGCTGCAGAGGATTCTGTTTATCATCCCACCTATCCAGGAAAGCAGTTTGGAAAGCCTGAAAATTCAATATGGACCCATTTGGCAAATCTTTGAACCATTTATTTGCTTCTCCTGACAAACTTTGGGCAAATAACCGCATTTTAACATCAGGATAATCAAATTCTTCTAAGTCAATAAAATCCTCAAATTTGGCAACATGTTGTTTTGCAGTTATATCACCCTCTCCATCAAACAAGGAAATTCTTTGGGAATAGTTCTGAGGGAGGTCATGTAATACAGCAGGCAGATGCAAGGGAGCAAATCTAGCGGCCATTGGTCTGGGTGGATTCACAGGAAGTGAAGAACTTTGAGTACTTTGAGAGGTGGATGTTTCAACTTTAGTGGTTTGTTGCAAGTCCCTCCAGAGGGAATCTAACAGATAAGACTCTAACCTAAAAGGATTAAACTCAGTATTTTTAAGGTCAGATTCAGATTTAGTCCTCAACAGGCTTTTTGCAGTATCAACTTCCCATTCTGGATTAATATAGGAAACTTGTGATGATGATGGGCTGAACAAAGGAAAATATAGCTTTTCTTTATTTTTTCTCTTAAACAACTTTTCTGGATCTTCAAAATTTTTCAAGACTTCAGTGTCAGAGTTACCTCGCATGTGTCTTCTCAAAGCCAGAATGACTCTTGTAAGTTCAGCAGAAAAGTCTCATAGTGGAGTCGCCAGGGCAAATGTACAACCTTCTTTTCTTTTCAAAATTCCTTTTTGCCCACATAAATCTTTCTTAACTTTGTCATTCTCCCAGGGCAGATATGCTCATTCGATCCCTGGCAATGGCTCCAGTTTTTTAGCACTTAGAATGTACCCAGGTTGTAAAAGATAAACTCCAAGGTAACAGCAAAACCACTTTAGAAAGAAACTGGTATTTTCTTCCAGAGAGGGATCTCTCAATAAAGATTTAACAGGACCGGATATAAAATGGCATTTAAAGATTTGTATGTATGGCTGAAACAATCACATAACCATTGGGAATGGATTCATATATAATATAAAGGTATCACAAAGACATATACACGAGATTCATCTAAGGCAAGATAATCACATCATCACAGTCATTCAAATTAATCCAGGTGAAACAGAAGAGATGAGGAAACAACCCATTAATACAGAGCACCAACAAGGATGAATTCTATATCAACTTTAGTAGAAAATGTATAAAATATCTGAAATGATGACTAGAGCATAAAAATATGAATTCCAAGCATCCAACGTTGTATTTCAGATACGAGGAAGAAACAAAATGAAGTGTTACATTGGGAAAATATGATTACACAAAGAAAGAAGCACAGACTGTAATATCAATGACACAGGAATCTCTGGAAAAACTCATGCATTTGCTTTGTTATTCAAAAATATATATGTTCTCCAAAATTATTCCACAACACGATGGGTTCCAACCCCCATCTCATAAAAAAGATGCCAATATATATACAAAAAATAATAGATCTTCCAACAAGATCGATAACTGAATGATCGGCTTAATTTAGAGTTTTGTAACTATATCCCTAACTTCTAGGAATAAATTACTGCTCCAATCCTAACAGATCATAAAGCTAAAATCAACTTGGTAAAACTCCTTTTGCCTAGTCAGCTCCATGTGTTCGCCCAGTCAGCTCCTTGTTGTATGCTGCTTTTCTTTAGGAATGAAGAATGTACTTTGTTTTTCCAAACCGCTCCACGGCTTTCCACTGTTCTGCGCTTCGGGTATCACACTCCATCATTTCCCGAATTCATACTTCGAGCTCCATGTAGGCCTCGTATGATACTTTGGGAAACCCCTTTCTGATAAGCAGGAATTTTTGGAAAATATGGAAATCCTCTGTTAACATATCCACAATAGTTTTCCCTGTTAAGATTTTCTCCAAATCGTTAAGTTTGGAGTGGTCCATGCGGCTTTGAACAAGCAAGATGTGATAATGTTCCTAAGAAAACAGTCGCCCCTCTGAGTCCCAAAAGGAAGGCATTCTGTCTTCGAACAGCTCCTTGAAAACTTGCTTGAAGTTGTCAACCAATGCAGCCATTTCATCAGCTCGGTCCTAGACTGTCTTCATTAAATCATGTTTTTGGATAAATTTTTTAGCCCACAGCACTATAGATATTCTATCTTTTATCCCCAGATCATGTAGTTTCTGATATGTCAATGAGTTTAAAAAGTTTAGTGCGTTTTGAGCTGTGGAGAGAGGTCTTTTGGCCATGTGTTCATTCACTAGCTTTAACCTTTGGTGGGCCAAATTGATCAGAATGCACTGATCATCAATAAAATTCAGATGGTGTCTGAATTTGGTAATTTCTATAGATAACGTGTCCCAAATAATGTGTTTTGCTCCTTGCAGGGGACCTTTACCTATGTTTTTCTCCTTCAATTCATTTAGCTTTTTCTGCAACTGATTCCTGTCCTGCAATATTTGTTTTTTAATTTCATTTAACTTGGCCAATTCAGATTTTATCTTTTCATTCTCTACCTTTAATTCTTTAATTGCTTCATCTTTCAAGCTCACCTAGAACATAGGCACCAACAAATCGTCTGCAGAGAAATCATCCAATGGCTTTTCGATATTCACAATGGACAAATATTCACCGATGGGGGTCTGACTCATTAAATCCTCCATAATTTCCTTCTCATCATTTTGATCTTTTTTCATTAAGGAAATCTGAGACAACAGTTCGCTTCGTTCAGCCTCCCACCTGTATTTTTCTTCCTGTAGCTCCCCAGCTCTTCCTTTGTACTCCATCATCTCTTGATGGACCTTATCTTTCTCTTCTTGGAGAACCAATAACTCAGAATACTGAACATGTTCAGCACCTGGGATCTTCAGCTTTTTCTTTAGGACCTGGAGTGCATTGTCTTTTTCTTCTAACATCCTTCTAACTGCATGGGTATTTTCAGAACTGACAATATCTATCTGTAGCTTCTTGATCTGAATAGCATTGGCTTTATTCTCAACTCTTTCATGCTTCAATTGAATTTATAATTTGTCTATCAAAACTTGCAACTTATTAATCCTTACCATAGCTTGTAATAAGTCTGAGTAAATGATATCACTGGTTTGTTTGTGAAGTTGTATCTTATACAGAGTACTGATTTTGTCCAGCCAGATCTCCATTTCAGACATCTTCTTTTCGTTTACCATAGCCATCTTAAATGTATTTCTCTCAGCATCTCTGGCAGAAACTAGAGAGGTTTTTGAACTGTACAAACTTCTCACCCACGGGAGCAGATTTCTTGTCTCCTCCAGAGACTGTTTTCTCTTGTCCATATAGCTGGCTTTGATTTCTTCCTTTGACTTAAATACCGGGTTTGATTCTAAACCGTCTATACCACCCCCCACATTTTTAAAGGAGAACTGATTTACTTCCACAGCTTTCATCGGAATTAGGGCAACCTTTTTGAAACCATCAGAGATTTCATCATTTACAATTTCACCACCTTCAAGAAGCTTTGCTTTTATGTGGGATCCATCTTTGTCCAATTCCATCTTCTCAATCTCAGAGAGACTTCTCTTAATTACAATGTTAGTATTTTATGATACTGTAATTGGTGCAGCATGTGGATCTTCCTTGAGCTGTAATAGATTGGCTATTTCAGCCAAATTTTCAATAGACTGGTGCTCAAATGGCTTATCCTTGTTGGCTTGTTTCCTTAGGGATATAACATGATGTGGATCATAATTAACTTTTGATTCCTTTTGGAAATCCATATTCTCCAGCAATTTCTCTATGAATACTAAGGCGCCTTTGCTTTTAAAAATGAAAGAGCCGACTTTAAGTGGAAATTTAATGTTTGAAGACTTTTTGAAAGCCCCAAAATGCTCTTCTTCAGACAGCAACCTCTGCCTCATAAATTCAAGTGCGAAAATCCTCGGGGTTAAAAAGGCAGGTAACCTGTAAGGCTGACCAGTAAACCCATATATCCTTAACACAGTGTAGTCCTTGTACAGAAACCAGTCTCTAACCCAATATTTGGGTGAAGACTGCATTAAACATTTCATTTCATCTAGAACATGGGGCAAATCCTCATCAAACAACATTTTGTACATTTCCGACATGATCGAATTAGCAAATTCGAACATGTTGATTTGCTTGGGCAAATCAGAAGAGCATAGAGTACTTAAAAATTTCAACTCAGTGACATTGGAGCATAATAGAATATTGAGCAAGTAGGTCTGAAACCTAAAGAATTGAACTTTTGGAAACTTTGTTAACTGAAGATGGATTGCTTCAGCGAGATACTCATCAAAATTAAACACAGGAATTGACTGGGATTCGGGGCTTAAGGAACTTATTCTTAATAAAAAACCAAGGATGACATCGCCTACACGACAATCATCAACCAGACCCAATACTTGACAAACCAGAGATACTACCAATTGGACTTCATTTTTAAAAATGTGCACAGGGTAGGGTAGGAAAAAACCATCAAGGGATTGACCTTCTTTTAGAATACTAGACAGGAAATGACAACGATTCTCAGTTTCGCAATTCTTGTAAGATTCAACAAGGACCAACTCATTTATCGACTCACGATTAACAGGGTAATTTTCAGGCAAACTGATATTTTCTCTGATGACTTTGGCATCAATTTTACAAAGTATTATGGACGTAGACTGACTCACAATAATTCCCTGGGAGGGAGAGTAGTTTACAGCACACCACTCTGCAAATTCCAGGAAATGGAGGGTTTGCTCGAGAGCAAAGTAATACAGGAAATATTTACAGACATTTAATACATAGTTCCCCTGTGAGTTATAATACCACAATTTCTCCTTACTGACAGACACACTCCCTATGGATAGGAAGGGGTCACACACGCTCCTATCTCTGTCCACTAAAAACTATTCTCTGTCGTCTACAACCTGACCAGACACTTGAATTTATTTCCCCTGGTCCATTACTTAATTTAAAATGGTAGGTTGAACGGGGGAAATACAGGGTTTAAGCCTTACCTGATTGACTGTAGAGGCGCATGCTTGAAGCATGTCCGAAACTGACAAATGGAAGCTGACGAATCGACCAGTCCTTTTCACCCTTCCCGAGCGGATAAAATAACCACGAGATAAGTCAACCTTGCTTTTATAGGACCCACTCCGAAATATGCTTCAAGCGGTTTTCCATAACCACTTTCGTCTTCGGAGTCTATCACGTTCAGCCACGTGGACCAATGGTTTATATTCCGCGACCACCATCTATTTCTATCTACCACGCACTTCCATTCTCCGGATTCATTCAAGGCCATTGATCTGTTTCCTCTTTAATTTACAACCCTTGGATCACGTGCCATGTACCTTGTTCCGCTGGGCATCTTGGTAGTAAACAACGTGCAAGTCTCCACCCCGGATTCATCCCCAGCCGTCGATGAAATCGACCTTATATCTCCACCGTTAGATCTAGAAGCGAATACTCGATTCCGCTGAGCTTCTCGCTATTAACCTTCGCGCAACTTGATGCTCAGGAATCGACCACGGCCGTTGATGTGATTGACCCTTACTTGTCAGCCGTCAGATCGAGTGACACCTACCAAATTCCGTAGGGCTCCATTATTTTAATCATCGTGCAAGTTTATGTTCCGAAATTGTCCACCGCCGTTGATCCACTTCGCCTTTAATTCTCAACCGTCAGATCAATCGGCACATAACTAATTCCACCGGGCGCTTTGGATATATCTGCCGTGCAATTTTTGGCTCCGGAATTACCCCCGATCATCGATGTGATATGCCTTCATCTCACCACCGTTGGATCGAGTGGTATGTACTCGATTCCACCAGGCTCTATTTCCTTAATCAACATGCAACTTCACAAGGTGGATTAACTATAGATCATGCATCTGCTCGAGCCGGATCGACAGCCATTGATCTGTGTACCTTATTAAACGCCTGGACATACTTTATCTTCCTCGCACTTTTAGACAGCGGACATAGTATTAGGCCATTGATTTTCGACTTTTCATTCCACACCATTAGATCTTTGATAACATGATCGATTTTTTGCCTATCATCATGCTCTTAGAATATATCTTTTAACCAAGGTTCGACAAACAACTTATTATTTCTCCTTCATCATGGTTTTTCATCCTCCAGCTAAATAACTATGTTAACAGTATGCAGTGCTGAAGTTTAGCTTTGTACCCAAGTATGTAAACAACCCCTTCCAAAAATTGGAATTGAACTTGACATCTCTGTCGGAGACTATTTCCTTCAGCAATCCATGCAATTTGAAAATCTCCTTCATGAAGATGTTTTCAATGTCATCCATCTTATGCATAGACTTAACCAGTATAAAATGCGTTGCCTTTGTCAACTTTTCTACTACAACCATGATGGAATCATGTTGTCTCCAAGTCATTGACAATCCTGTAATAAAATCCATGGAAATAACTTCCCTTTTCCATTCTGGAACTGGCAAAGGCTGTAGCAAACCTGCAGGGTGTTGATGCTCGGCCTTTACCTACTAACATTTCATGCACCTGGAAATGTACTCAGCCATATCCCTTTTCATTCCTAGCCAAAAATACTGCTTTCTAGACGTAGCAATTGTCCTCTGGTGTCCTGGGTGACCAGAATACAGAGCTTGATGGATTCCATCCATAACAACTCTCCTCATATATGCTACATCTGAAATATAAATTCTACCTTTATAAGTGAGAAGACCATCTTCTTCCAATTTATATCCCTCATACCTCTTATCAAGACTTTGCTGCTGCAATCTGTCTTTCACCTGCTCATACAATTCATCTCCAGCAGTATGATTAACAATCTACTGCCTCAAATCTGATTGGAAAATACTAAGAGATGCAACATGCATTTCTTGTACCTTCCTACTGAGTGCATCAGCTACCTTATTTTCCTTTCCCTTTATGTGCTTGATTTCAAAATCAAACTCACATAGAAATTCCAGCCATCTTTCTTGCCTAGCATTTAGAGTAGGCTGATCAAACAAATACTTCAGACCACAATGGTCTGTCCTTAGTTCGAACCTTCTACCCATCAAGTAATTCCTCCACATCTTGACAACATGTACTATGGCTGCAAGCTCTAGATCATGAGTGGCATAGTTCTTCTCATGCTCCTTCAGCTTTCTTGACTCATAACATATCACATGGTTGTCCTGCATAAGGACTCCTCCAAGCCCTTGTCTGCATGCATCGGTACCCACCACAAAATATTTCTATATGTCTACAACTTTCAATACCGGTGCAGTGGTGAGAATATTCTTCAATAGCTAGAACCTTTCTTCACACCTTGATGTCCATTCGAACTTCATCCCCTTCTTTTGCAAAGAAGTGATGGCATGTGCAACTTTGGAGAATCCTTCAATGAACCTCTAGTAGTATCCTGCAAGTCCCATAAAAGATCTTACATCTGTCACATTTCTTGGAGTAGGCCAATTCATAATGGCTTCTATCTTTTCAGGGTCCACAGATATACCCTCCTCTGAGATAATGTGACCCAAGTACTGAATTCTATATCTATAGAAGTTACACTTGTTTAGTTTTGCATACAGCTGATGCTCCCTGAGTAATTTCAATGTCAATCTCAAATGCTCTTCATGTTCTTCCTTATTCTTAGAATAAACAAGAATGTCATCAAGGAAGACAAGAACAAACTTGTCCAAATATCTACTAAAGACACTATTCATAAGGCACATAAATGTAGCTGGTGTATTTGTGAGTCCAAATGGTACCACTACAAACTCATAATGTCCATACCTTGTCATGAAGGTTGTCTTATGAATGTCTTCATCCTTGATTCTCACCTGATGCTAACCTGACCTCAAGTCAATCTTGGAAAATACCTTTACTCCTCTCATTTGATCAAAGAGGTCATCAATCCTAGGAAAAGGATATTTATTCTTCAGAGTAACCTTGTTCAATTGTCTGTAATCAATACACAATCTGAGTGTACCATCTTTCTTCTTTACAAATAGAATTGGTTCCCCCCAAGGAGACACACTTGGTCGGATATACCTCTTTTCCAACAACTCTTGCAGCTGCATATTCAATTCTAGCATATCCAGTGTACTCATCCTATAGGGTGCCTTGGACACTGGTGCTTCTCCTAGCACAAGTTCAATTGTGAAATCAATTTCCCACTTTGGAGGCAGCCCTAGAATCTCATCAGGAAACACATCCCTGAATTCCTGTAACACCTGATAGTCCTCCAACCTAGGAGTTTCATCTCCTGGTGTCTCCAAAATGTGAGCTGCATACAACTGGCAACCCTTCCTACATAACTTCTTCAATTGCATTGTTGAAATCTTCCATATTAAAATCACCTTTGGAATACCCTTCACAACTACTAGGTTCCCTTCTTCATTCATGCATTCGAAAGTCTTATTGTAATAGTCAAGCTTCACCCTATGAGTTTCTAACCAATCCACTTGTTATGGAGAGAAATTCCTATGGCTTGGGGTACCACAACAGACAGTTAGACTCCAGAAATCAATCTTTCCCAATATGCAATAGAAATAAAATGTCTAACACTAAAGGATCAAACCTCGTACCTTATTCCGAATGGTTGAAGTAGATCCCCGTTGAGCTTTCCAATATTTAGCTTGAATTGATAAAATACTTCCTCAACAACAAGTAAACAATACAAGCATACTATATATCATGGTGTTAGATCTATTCTAGCATATATAATCAATAATTTAAAAGCATTTGACATATTCCAATGGATACAATATTCATTCAAATACACATTACTTGACAGGAAAAAATATTTCTATTAATATGAATTAGAGATTACAAGTGACAACCTCTGACGGCACGTCTGCGAACCAGAGAAACTAAATCCCCCACTTGGGCCTCCACCACCTCAATCCTCCATCACTCAGATAGGAAGCTCACTAGCAAAAGGCAAGCTTGGGAACAACACAACAGTGCTCCAAAGGACAAAGGGATGCATACTCAAGCATAAGTTCTGGCAACAATGGAATATAGTTTCGTTACTCTCAATTCTCTCTTATGCTTTCAATGTCTCAAGGGGTTCCTTATATAGATTTTCAAAGGGATACTGAAAGGTCGAATCCATGCGATCTCAAGGCATATGGAAGGCCAAGAGTCATATGAGTCGGATCCAAATCAAGGAACACTCCAAAAGGATTTGGATTATGCACACATCCCGATGTACGCGACTATAGGGGTAATATCCGCGTATGTACGCGGTTATCAGGGAAAAATCCGTGTATATCACTTTTCTTATTTTTTTAGGGATGATCAAGGACACATCAAAAGACAAAAAGTATTCCATAGGGGATAATGAGTCTGCAGCGGGACGGGGGAAGGCCATACAATGTGTGATTCACTTAGTGTGGTGAAATACGCTATAACAGATGCCCCCTAATGTATGAGATCAAAGGGGTTATACGATGGCCGAAATACATTATAAGTCCATCCCAGAAGTGGAGTGATGAAGGTACCCAAATGGAAGACCAGCCACCCAATCAGCATAGTACAATAATACAACTCTGCATATAACTGCAAATACATATAGCAGTCCCAGATACATAAGAGTACAATGGCCATGAATAGGCATGAAACATGATAACACATATGTGGTCATCGCCACGTACAATATACATAGATCAAAATCTCCATGATGAGGATATACAAATGACCATGATCTCCACAAAGGATGAAGATATACAATAGATCAAAATCTCCATAGTGGCTGTAAATGTCTGACATATACTGGAACAAGTCACGAGAGCTGAAATCTCATGAACACTGGCACGATCAAGGAGGTAGCATATAAGAGATGCCACCCATATGGAAGGTATTCTACACACACCACTACGAGTACATGTCCTACTACGCGAATAGGGGTGTCGAGGTCGAACATAGTAGTCCATCGTCTGATTACCGGTCATTGATGTATACCATTAATAGACGGGAGATCACCCACCGATAATGAAAATGGGAATCAAGGTACTAGAGTGAAAACTAACAAGTGTGAATAAATGTGTTGAGTTCGAACACTTGAGAGAATCCATCGATTAGGGGACATTGACATATTCCCAAAACTGTCGATGATGAGAGAACCTGCCACTGATGACTGCAAGTCTCAAGGCACTAAAAAATGACTCTAGACTCCAATCCCATAATAAATGATCTGAAGTCGATGGGATGAAATCCGCTGGAAGGAGGGCATTAGGACATCCCCCATCATCCAACATGAGGGACTCAGCAAGGCTGTATAATGTGGAAGGACTCGATCATAAGGTGCATGAACCAGTAACTGTACCGGGAATGGCCGACATGCAAAGTCAAGATAACTGAGGAATGGACGACTCAGGTTTCAACTTCCTTCGAACAAGAGCATAATGGCGTATGGTGACTGAATGAAGGAAGCATAGACTCGATATACAAATTGGGACATCTCTATGATGCAGGAGGCATCAATAGAGGCTCCATAAGGACTGGAAGCATAACCAGCCGGTGGAGATAAACTCATATAAACGAGTACAGCTCCTAAAGTCAAACTATAACCCAACCAATGGATGTGATATACAGTGCTCTGTTCGAAGGCGAAACGACTTGACAGCTGCCAAAGATAATATCTTTTCTTGTCCAGATTTTTGGTTTTTTTATTTTTTTAGACTTTTTCAGTTATTTGAAAAGCTTGAAAAAAGAATAAACTAGCTTTATAGTTACAAACTAGGAGGAGATGAGTGTCATTAGGGCAAACAAACTAGTTCTAAGTAGTGGAACATACCTATTCTCAATGCAAGGATACATGTGTAGGATATCGACACTCAGGGGAAAAATCCCCTCCCGGTAAAAAGGGAATCAAGCTATGAAGGATATAAAGAAAGGCTTTGCATGGCTAGACATGAGACAAGCTCGGGCTATATGGCTGAAAAGCAATGTCAGGGGAGCCGGCATAAAGCTCAATAAGACAGGAAAAGCTCATGATAATGCATCCACAACTTGATACAAGGGAGTCCGGGGGATCATGGCCAACATGAGATCAAGAGGAGTTTGAGTCTCTTGCGAAATGTCATGGCAATACTATACAATGGAATCCCACACCCTAAAGGGAGAAACATCGGCATGGGCACCAAATGCAAATAAGGTTCTAACTAGGGTACCCATGTAAGGTGAGGCTCTACCACTCATATCATGCCACTTCTAAAGCACCAAGAAGGTTCTGTGACATAATAGAGTGGGTTCGTACCTAAGGATATAGTGACATGGTCATAAGGTCATGCAAAATGAAAACGATGGTGGACCTAACCTATATGCCAGTGTAGACATGATACCTGAGATGGGCACAAATGGGTCAATCCAAAGGTTGAAATGACACTACAAATGGTCTTCTACATCACAAATTATGTCAGAAACGGTCCAAAATGGTTAGAAACTGTCAAAACTATAGGAAAGGGGGTAAAAATTTTCAAATATTTTAAAATTTTTCTAGAAATAGTAAAAAATAGAAATCATTTGAAACTTTTACCCATTGGAGCTCTGATTTTCAACTGCAAATTCCAGGAGATACAGTCGGCGAAATTCACAACCGTTTCTTCTAGGTATTTACTCATGCTCTCAGCTTGCATTTCAATATAATTTTTACAAGTTTTCATGGTCAAATGAGGTTGTTAAGGCCAATTCTACATGAGCGTTGTGGCCCATGTGGGTATCGAAGCTTTTTCCGCGTATAGGGTTGGATATACGCGGAAAAGGGGCTAGAAACCGTGTACATACGTGGTTGTTTGCAAAGCCGTCGCGTATGACGCCGCGCAAGTGGATTTACAAGAATCTAATGGACAATTGGTCAATTTCGCATGTAGGATGGTGATAGAATGGTGAGAACGCGAGCATGGTGAAGTAGAGGAGGCAGTAAGGGCCGACATAAGGGTTAAACAAGTACTACATGCATGCGGACTCTATAAGTTTTGGTGCCTTGGTGGCTTGAGGGCCAAACCAGGACTGCTACAGATGCTGATAGACTATTGGGATCCAGACTCAAAGTCCTTCTGGATAAACGGTATGTCCCTCACCATTGAGGTGGAGGATATCTACTTTATCACATATCTATCTAGACGAGGGGAGGTGGTGAACCTTCGTTCCCGAGGTGGGCCAGGTCATGGGATTACTATTGATGAGTACATAGCTGTGTACCGCTACCCAGATACTGAGAAGGTGGGGAGTCAAGTTCCCACCAACGCTATACAGGTGCTGGGCCTAAAGGCCATACTACTAACGTTGGGCAGGATCACAGGCTTAGCATCACTCCATCAGGCCTCTCGGCCATTGATGTTCTATGCGGTGGAGTGTATGAGACCGACCATATCTGACTGGAGTACTACACTACTGAGAAACATGAAACATCAGCTCAGTGAGTGTAAGGCAGGAAGGATACGGAACTTCAGGTTCAACAGTATTTTGAGCATGTTTTTCTTCGGGCGTGTTCCAGGATTGAGCCCTAGAGTGGATGTTCCTCTCCACGGGGTTCGAGATCCAGCCCAACGACGTTGGGCAGACGCGATGCACAGACTAGGGGGTGGTAGGGTGGCCAACCCCTATCCAGCAGCTGACTTTTTTCCATGGTGGAGACGATATATTGTTGCCATATATGACTACCCCTATGCAGGGATAGATTTCCAGGGGGATCCGGACATGCCATTGCCACCAGGATCAGCATATGGAGACATAGGTAACGAATCTCGACCCTCACTCTTTTTTAAAATTTTTGAAGTATTTAATTTTTTTTGTGTTTTCTTGATTATATGGAATCAAAAAGACATGTTTTTGGGTGACAATACATAATGACATTTACCATTCATGTGCATATGTGGGACCACGGCGACCAGAGGGTTTCCCATGTCATAGACGGAGGGGAAGAGGAGACGATATCACCGGTGTGGATGCGGAGTGAACGCTCCAAAAAATCCATACCAACTTCGTGCGACTGACTCATAGAGTTCCCATGGCGCAAGTCGAAGACTTTCCTGAGGCCATGCAGCGACAGGTGGTGGGTGTACCACGCGCATGGGTGCATTTATTCTCGCGGATAGCTAGATCCATAGTGACGTATCATGATCACAACCCTCCTCCACCTCCACAAGACTAGACACCTAGGAGTGTATCTATTTTGTACTACCGTGTATATGATGGTGTCTTTGCAAGCCCCAATTTTGTATTATGACACTATGTATTACCACATTTTTGATAAAAAAGTTTTATGGTGATCGGTTTATTTATTTACATGTGTAAAAATTGTGTTTATGATTAATTTATGATAAATGAAACAAATGCCAATCTAACACGTAGTTAGCATATGAGTCAGCAACTTGATTATAATTTCTTGGAATGTGTATATATGTTAATTGCCATTCTAACAATCTCACACGTAATAATATCCTCAATAACGTCAGATCTCTAACATGGTACAAACCATTGAGCTGTGACACTACTAACTCTGAATCAAGACGTACCTCAAGAGATAGAACACAATGCGAAATAGCATCCCGTAGAAGCTCGATAACGACACTATATTCAGCAACATTGTTGGATGATGGCCATAGACATACACCTCCTGAAGATAGTACTTGACCCATAGGAGTATAAATCACCCAAGCAGCTGAGGTTGAGTGCTGAGTGTGATGGCTTGCACCATCCGTGAATCCTATGTAGGTGGAAGATTCCATTGACATCTGCCACAAGAAATAGAAACTAATCACAAACCCGATCACGATAAACAAGACCTAACTATGCAAAAACGTTGTACAATAATATACAACAAGCAGCCTTGGCTAAATATCATGCATAGTATTTTTTGGAATAGAGCCCATTTCTTGGCTCCGCCAAGGCCATCCCTTCGTAATCCACTAACTCATAGGCACCCTTCTCTAACACACGCTTTACCACGTAAGGACCATGCCACATAGGATTGAACTTCCCTGCCCCCAAGGGTTATTTCAATTGATCCCACAAAAGGACCAAATATCCCTCACTAAACACTCTCAGATGGACAGACTTATCGTATTGGGCCTTTACGCGATGCTTATTGACCTCTAGAGTCACCAAGGCATCTCTACGCTGTTCATCAAGTTGCTCAAGGTGAACCAAACGCTCCTCCAAAGGCGAAGTGTCTGGTAAGAGTTCCATGGCTAACTTCAATGAAGGAATCTTGCATTCAACCGGCAATATCGACTCCACTCCATGAACAAGATGATATGGATAAAAACTAGTGGCAGTCTTAATCGCAGTTCGATATGCCCACAAAGCAGGGTATAACATAATATGCCAATTCATCTTGCTTTGCGCGATGGTTCGTTTGAGAATGGACTTAAGTGATTTATTCACTACTTCAACCTGTCCATTCGCTTGAGGATAGTAAGAAGAGGAGTGATCTTTCTTATACCCTAACTTGGATGCCAACTCTTCCATCATACGGTTCTGAAAGTGCGAGGCATGGTCAATGACAAGCTCTCTCGGAATCTCGAACCGAGTAATGATTTGGTTGAATACGAAGTGAGCGGCTGTCTCACCATCGGATTTTACTGTAGGCATTTCCTCATCCCATTTCATGAAGTAATTAACAGCCACTATGATATGATGGTGCCCCCTAGCCGAAGTTGGGTTGCAATCCATAAAATAGAGCCCCCATTTGGTGAAGTGACTGGCGGTGATAATAGGGTGTAATGGGGCAGGTTTCGAGCGCATATTACGTGCAAACACCTGGCAAGGGTGGCACCTCTTGACCGCTTCAATACAATCCTTGAAGATCGACGGCCAGAAATAACCTGCTCTCCAAATCTTTTGAGCTGTAGAAAGCCCAGATAAATGACCACCACATGCCCCTCCGTGGCAATCATTAAGCACTACCTCAGCCTCATCATGAGTTAAACAATGTCGTAAAAGGGAATCTACTCCATGGCGGTACAAATTATTGTCCACTATGAGGTAGTTCTTAGAGACGTGACGTAATCGTCGTCGTTCATCTCGCGAGAGGTGAGTAGGGGTCTTCTGCGTTTACAGATATACTATGATATCCCCATACCATGGGTCAGCCGTTGAGATTAAGAAAATGTGTTCATCAACGAACGTATCTTCACATACCAACTCCGCGGCCTCACTCAAAAAATCCGATATGAGCTCTACAAAGATTAAAGATTTCTTCGATTTTGCTAAAACAAATTCAAGATCAAACTCTTGCAGGATGACAATCCATTTATTATACTTTCCCCCAATCATCCTACATGTGAGGACAAATTGAAATGGATTGACATGGGCCACAACCAAGGTCTGGCGAAGGAGAATATAATGTCTCAAATGCTGCACCGCATGTATGGTAGCTAAGGCAAGCTTCTCAACATGAGAATACCGAATCTCTGCGTCAATAAGGTTTCAGCTCAGATAATATATGACATGCTCTTGGAGCTCCTCATCCTCTTGAACCAAAACCATACCAATCGTCTCTAAATACGCGGCCACATATAATAGGAAATCACAGCTATAATCCGGAGGACTAATCACCGGGGCCGATGCTAGGGCTCACTTAAGTGCATCGAAGGACTCCTAGGCTCACTCATCCCATTCAAAGGGAGTATCCTTCTTCAGGAGACGCATGAAACCTCTAGTCAAATTGGCAAAGTTGACAACAAACCTTCGTAAGAATTTTTCCATGCCTTGCAAACACTGAAGATGGCGAATATTGCACGGGGGAGACAATTGAAGTATTGCCTCAACCTTCAAAGGGTTGACTCTTATACCCTCTTTCGAAATGATGAATCCTAACAAATGACCTAACTTCATGCAAAAGATGCACTTATAAGGGCTTAATCTAATAGCATAGTGTCGGCACCTTTCGAACACCAATCTCAAGTGATAAGAATGACACATCCTCATGCAAGAATCAGCAGCGAGGTCATCCAAAAATACTTCAATAATAGACTTGAGATCGTGGAAGATCAAGGTCATCGCCCGCTGAAATGTAGCTCCGGAGTTTTTAAGGCTGAAAGGCATTTTTCGATACGTAAATGTTCCCCAAGGAAAAATAAATGCGGTCTTGTGTTGGTCCTCGGGTTTAATTTGGATCTGATTATACCCAAAAAAGCTGTCCATAAAGGAGAACACCTCGCTACCCACACACTCATCCAAAATATGATCTATAAACGGTGTGGGGAAGTTATCCTTAGGACAGGCACGATTTAAATCACGAAAATTAGTGCATATATGGATCGCTCCCTGCTTCTTATCCACCGAAGCGGGGTTTGAAACCCACTCCGTCAAGGGAATGGGATAGATGAAACCAGCTTTCAATAGCTTCTCTATCTCTGCCTTTATGGCAGGTGCTTTCCTAGGATTCACTGCGCATAAATGCTGTCGAATAGGCTTAGCGTTGGGGTAAATATTAATCTCATGTTCGATAATCCGAGGGTCAATCCCTGGCATCTCATCGTAAGACCAAGCAAAAATATCATAGAATTCCTTGAATAGCTCAGTATACTCCAGAATCTCATCTTGGGAACAACCCGCCCCAATGTAGACATTCTCAATTGTACTAGGATTGCAAGAAATGTTGATAGGAATAGTTGACGATATGTTTGCCATGTTTCCATCAGCCATCTGACCAGGAGAGCTTAATGGAACCATAGGTCTACCAACTTTCTGACTAAGAATCTCCCTATAATCCTCATGCTCCAAATGGTTGAGCTCTGGAAGGAAGTACGATCTATGATGAATTTCCTCCCATGGTGGCTCAACTCCCGACATAGCCTCCATAATCGCTTCATCTGAAGGGAAAACTGTATCAAGGTAGTCATGGGCATGAGAAGACTGTACTGCCCATGCCGACAGCACATAGGGGTCTTCCTCTTCCTTCCATGAAGAGGAAGAACAAGGCTCTGCAGCAGACTTGAGATTAGCTTGGTAAGCTATCATAACTGTAGGCAACAGCATGGTCGTCTCGATAGCCTCACTCAAAGGAATCGGTGAAGGAAGAATCCAAGGATCTCCCATATGACTTGTGCGAAAAGGCACCAATCTCATAGACGTCGAAGCACCATCGAAAATAGATCCTATCATGAGGACGGGTGCAGGACAACTAAAGGTTCCCATGAGGGATGGATACATGCCTACACCCACACTCCTAGTTGCCGGCTGGTAATGTTCAACTTTCGGAACTGAAGCTCCCGAAGATGCAGTAACAGGTGGATTCTTGAATGCCATTTGATCAATCGTTACAATCTTCCTGTTATGTGGAAAGCATACAATGCGAAACAAGGAAGACACAACAGCTTGCATACTATACATCCAGTTCCTTCCCAGTAAGAGATTGTAGTAAAGGGGTGCATCAACCACCTCAACCTCTATCACAATGGTCTTCCCTCCCAGATGGAATTTAAGGGAAGGAATTATACTGTACAGCCTAAACAATCTCCCATCAAAAGCAGTTAACATGGTCGTAGATTTTGACAACTCAGGAGAACCGAGACCCTTCCAACAAGACAAAGACATCACAGAAGCAGTAGTGCCCTCGTCAATCATAGTATGCTTGACGGTCATTTCAAGACATTCTACATGCACAAAAAGGGAAACATAGTAGGGCAAGCAAGGCTGATGTCCTGTGGTTTCAAATTTGATAACTGAGGAAGAATCATCACCATTCACACCAAGAGCAGAAAGCAAATCCTTCCTTTGCGACGGACAACTCTGAAGCACTTCCAATTCCGACATTGCAAAGGGAGTATGGCCCAAGTCCTCGACAACTGAATAATTATAGGCAGCTCGGGCATTTGGGTTATGCCCCGAACACTTAAGTACCCCCTTAGGAATGCGAGGTGCAACCTCAGGTTTATCCGCAGGTTTCTCAATGCGCAAAGGGGTTCCTGGTGGATCAGGTTCTTTGCCTGGGCTGGGTTGTGACGAAGTATAATCTTTCACACGCATCACAACTTTCACGGCACGGACCATATTAATGCACCCACGACCACTAGTCTCAGCTGGATCATCATCACTAGATTGATCATGGGACTTCGAGTTCATATTCTGGTTATGGGGTAAAGGGTTCGTTAACACAGCTGGGCCCTGTGCTATGAACTTCGAAGCTTCATCCATTCTAGGGCACAAGTAAGTGAGGTGATCGTCCTTACATAGCTTGCAAGGAAAATTAACCTTATGTTTATTCTGCTTGTCCCCGCCATCATTTTTAGCGTTCTTGTCATTATTATTGGCATTCTCATTCTTATACCCACCCTTTTTATTATTATTGCTTTTACCCTTTTTTCTATTCCGTCCGGGTTGCTAGTTACCCTTCTGGTCGGACGATTGCACATCAAGTACATTCACCGTTTGGGCAGGATGAGACGAAGCCGTAGCTTGTCCAGAGGTATATTGGTTGATTGACAACTGAGCAACTTGTTTTGCAACCGAACTTGTAGGTTTCTTACTTGAAAAACCCACAATGCCCTTAGCATGTGGTCCAGGTTTGACCTTGGGATCGAAACTAGAATGAGGAGCGTTGGGTATAATCTCATATAACAAACCAGACTAAGCATAGATCAAGTCTAGTTCCTGCGCCCTAAAGATTGCTTGTTCCTCATTCTGCACTCCGGATGTGGAAACATCCTTCACTATATATGGAAATAAAGACTTGAGGAACCACTCAAGGAGGAACTTCGGCGGTATAAAGGCTTTAATCAATCCCTTCCATCTCCGCCACTCTTGAATATGATCAGAAATATGGGTGGATTGATCTTACCGAAATGTTGACAAGAGTTCAGTACCAACATCATAATGCACTGGTAGCTGGAAGTGATTAAGGAAAGTCATCGCAAGGTCGTCGAACAAAGTAAAGGCACCCCTAGGTAACTCTATATACCATTTTGCCGTAGGCCCTATGAGGGTGCATTGAAATAGTCTCAAACGGACTGAGTCCTGATGCAAGGAATTGGAAGAGCACCATAGGTGGAATGTTGTAACGTGTTCGCTCGGATCCTCTCCTGGTTTCCCTTCGAATTTAGGTATGTCCGAAGGAAGCTTGGTAGGGATAGCCGGCAAAAATGGGTCATGAGCCACAGGATCATTCGTAAATCTCGATAAGTCAGGAAAATTGAGTGTCACGAGGAAAGGGAGCCTAGGATGATGAGGCCTATGGACCGGTCCCTGGTTCATATAGGATTGATTACCACCATGATTTTGGTCATAGTGACCTCCTCCTGTATGACCTGTATAGGGTGGTGTGGAAGCACCATAATGAGGTGGATCTTGACTAGTAGGAGCTACAAATCCGTAATTAGGAGAGTAAGCAGGTTGTGAATACCCGCCTCCATAAGGTGAGGAAACCTATCCATACTGCGTCCCATAATAGGGTCCATAGGTCATCGCTTGCGATGCCCCATGAGACACTCCATAGGTAGGGATATACATTCCGGAAGTAGGAATATACATACCGGAAGTAGGGATATATGTCGTGGAAGTAGCAATATGACCTCTAGAAACATGAACATAACCTCCCGAAACCACAGGTGGTATGTAGGCTTGAGACACAATTGGTCTAGTAATCGCAGTACGGATCTGACTCGTAGCTACGTGCCGACTCGAAGGACCACGTGAGTAAGGTGGAGGGTTTACATTTGAAGAACTCAGAAGTGAGGACGAAGGAATCTCTGTAAGAAGATATGTACTAGTGGCTATCGTCACTCGTCTGGGATCTGGTATCCCTATTGGATCACTAACTCTAGACCTAGGAGGTATATAAGATGTAGCTTCCAGCACTGGGATGGAAGGTGCAATGTGACTAGTACTCCCAAACCTCTTCGCAAGGTAAGGCATGGGATTTCCCCCAGGCATAGTGTTAGGCTCGAAATCGGATTCGACGTTAAACACCAAATCGTGCATAGGAAAACCAGTTGTAGCATAACTACCGTAGCTAGTACTGGCAGGTTCAAAGTGAGTCTTGGTGTCTTCCGGTATTCCATATCGGTAATGTGTCAACAAGGGGTCAACCCTAGAATGAATAGGTCTATCATGCATGGCTCCTATCTCTGAAATCACAGGTCCTAACTCAGTTAGGTCGGGTGAAGGGTCATAAGTAGGTGTGAATTCCCCATCGTCAATGTGAACGGGAGGAGGAGGTGGCTCAGATGTATCCTCTGAATGATCTCCCATGGTGTGTGAATCAATGTGTGACATAGTCCGCCTGGACTGTCTAGGTCTCTCTCCCAAAGGAGGAGGATAATAAGAAGGCAGAAGTCCTGCTAAACGAAGAGAATGGCGCAGAACCGCACCCGACTCCACAATGACTCAAAAAATAGCAAAGACTCTCTATTTACATCAACCCTAGGCCAACTAGCATGCATAGAGCAATCACTAAAAAAATCTAAATCCAAATGCAAGCAAACAAGGGCTGGATAAGTGAGCTCCTGAATGTGGCCGGTATGTCTCACCTAGGAGAGGCTTGAGAGGCCCTTGTCACCACAAGTGGAGGTACGTAACCAATTATTGTGGCCCTCAGCTTCAACACGTAAAGTGACTGTGTTGTCCGACCCCAACCTGGTCAGGACACATGCAGAATAACCTCTACAAGCACCCCCTCGATATCCTAGGTAAGGTCACTAAGGTCACCTGAATATAATCAAAGCTCAGGCGGACAGTTGCAGGTAGGATTGACCGTATGGGCAGGGTAGCAAAGCCCGAAACTCTCGAAAGAGCCCCCCAATACGAATACAATCCTAGATATATCGTCGGTGCTACACAGTTACCGACCAGGGGTTATCCCAATCAACAACCGCTCACACTGCCTCGTGCTTAATTCCCTTTTGAGAGGAGGATCCTGAGAACGCTGTTTATACCAAGGGTTTCACACACTCCCTGGACAGACACCTAGTTGTTGTTATTTAGTGATCTTGGAGAATTAACTTACAATGAACTATTCCAAGATCCTAAAACCTAAGCTTGTTGGTGCACCCTAGAAAATAAAAGAGTGTAATTCATTTTAATTAGCGTTGATTTTAGTTAGCTTTATTACTCAAAAATAGGATATGGCCGTGCAACTAATGGTGTTATGATGCAACAAGAAGCAAAATGCACACCTAACAATCAATGCAAATGCATTGTGTCCATGAAAAAAGGGTATGCGTACTACGTGTAATGCACAATTTCTTCTTCAAATGCTAAATGCAAATTTCCCTATATGAAGTCCTAACTATTACTCCAAAGCAAATCTAGATCTAGTGCAAGTACAATGCAAAGTGCAAAATGCAATGCATGATGATAAGCAAATGTTTTTGGATTTTTTGAAAATAAAGAGATACAAAAAGCAAAAGAATGATTCTACCCACCCCAGACTCTGCAAGCACACATAAACAGCATTCCAGCAAATTACTAAGGAAAAAGGACTCTAATGCACTAATCTCAAACAAAAAATCAAAGATGCCATGACAAGAAATTTCCTAAAAGAAAAAATTTAGGCTAAAAAAACTTTTTTGGTAAAAAACAGAGGTATTAACAGACTCAGGTAGTGCCAAAGGAGACTCAGTAGCTAACATAATTCACCCAGCAATCCACTATCTTCCACAAAAAGTTAAAAACCAGGGTATACGCGACTGTGCGCAGTAAACCCGCATGTATACGCGGAAATCCCATAGGAAACCACATGTATACGCGACTGTAAGTGACAAACCCGTGTACAGGAAGAAAAATATGCACAAATCCAAGGCAAACAGACAGGCTAAGACTAACTCCACACCAATCAGGCTCTACCAAGCATACATGCCCCCATACCCGACATAGAAACAAGAGAGAGAGAGCAATTCAAATACATTGAATGCCAAGAAATCAACCCCCAAAGGACAACTACTAGGAACTCCCCAGCGGAGTCACCAATTCTGTTACGGAGAGAAATTCCTATGGATTGGGGTACCACAATAGACAGCTAGACTCCAGAAATCAATCTTTCCCAATGTGCAATATAAATAAAATGTCCAACACTAAAGGATCGAACCTCGTACCTTATTCCGAACAGTTGAAGTAGATCCCTCTTGAGCTTTCCAATCTTTAGCTTGAATTGATAAAATAATTCCTCAACAACAAGTAAACAATACAAGCATACTATATATCATGGTGTTAGATCTATTCTAGCATATATAATCAATAATGTAAAAGAATTTGACATATTCCAATGGATACAATATTCATTCAAATACACATTACTGGACAGGAAAAGATATTTCTATTAATATGAATTAGATATTACAAGTGACAACCTCTGATGGCACGTCTGCGAACCGGAGAAACTGAATCCCCCACTTGGGCCTCCACCACCTCAATCCTCCATCACTCAGATAGCAAGCTCACTAGAAAAAGGCAATCTTGGGAAGAACACAATAGTGCTCCAAGGGAGAAAGGGATGCAGACTCAAGCATAAGTTCTGGCAACAATGGACTATAGTTTCGTTACTCTCAATTCTCTCTTATGCTTTCAATGTCTCAAGGGGTTCCTTATATAGCTTTTCAAAGGGATATTGAAAGGTCGAATCCGTGCGATCTCAAGGCATATGGAAGGCCAAGAGTCATATGAGTCGGATCCAAGTCAAGGAACGCTCCAAAAGGATTTGGATTATGCACACATCCCGATGTACGCGACTATAGGGGTAATATCCGCGTATGTACGCGGTTATCGGGGAAAAATCCATGTATATCACTTTTCTTATGTTTTTAGGGATGATCAAGGACACATCAAAAGACAAAAAGTAGTCCATAGGGGCTAATGAGTCTGCAACAAGACAGGGGAAGGCCATAAAATGTGTGATTCACCTAGTGTGGTGAAATATGCTATAACACCATTCCAATGAGAATATCATAGGAACCAAGTGGTAGAACATTCAAATCTACACAAGTGACCAATCCATTCATGACCAATGGACATTTCTCTACCACTTCACTGACCTTTCTGTTAGTTCCATTGGCTAGCTGAACTAACCAGGATTTCCTATGCTTTACTTTCTTAAAAGCACAAATATCCACTACTCTAGGAGTAATGTAATTGTGCGTAGAACCAGGGTCAATCAAAATAGAAACAGATAGCTCAATAATCTTACCTACTACTTCAACCACATTTGACTGGTGATCTTCCTAGCGGTCCTCCAGTGCTACATAAATCCTAGGGACTTCCCTTGCTACTTGACCCAATGTTTCTACTTCTTGAATGTTATAAGCTGTTCTTGCACTCTCATTCTCAAGTTGACAATTCCTGCACATGTGGGGTCCTCCACATTTCCAATATTGAAGTGGCCCTCTATTTTGTTGTGGATCCTTAGGGTTTTCTCCTATCACTCCCACTGTCTTACTTGTAGCTTGGGATGGCTGCTTCTACTGATTCCTGAAGTTAGAAGGTTTGAAACCTTTCTTTCTTTGGTCAAAATTCTCATTCTTCTTGTCCTTTCATTCCTTATGGTAATCCGGTTTACCTTTTCTTTTCTCATAGCAATACTTAGCCTTCCTTATTGCTTCTTCAAGAGTTCTAGGTTCATAAAACTCAATTCTATCTTTGTAAGACTGAGGCAATCCACTGAGAAAACGTTGGACCTTCACTTTTTCATGTCTGATGTACTGAACATACCTCAACATCTCCAAAAAATTATTTGCATACTCTTCCATGGTCCGCTGTCCCAATCTCAGCTCATGGAACTCCTTAATCTTGTCATCATAATACCTGTCAGAGAGGTATTTCTGCTTGAAATACTTCTTGAACTGTTTCCACTTAAGTCTCCTTTCACTTATCCTCTTCACTTGCTTGAAGTGTCCCCACCAAATGGATGCCCTTCCATTTAGATTGAATATGGCAACTCTTGCCTTCATGTTTGCTGAATAATCATGCACTTGAAAGTACTTCTTTATCCCAAGAAACCAAGCTTCAGCCTCTTGTCCAGTCTTTACCTCACGATCAAATATAGGAGGTTTAGCTTTCCTAAATTCATCCTGAGAGAAATCCCTATGGTGTCTCTTTCTATTTATTTTATGAGAAGAAGAACTTGAATCCCTGTTGGATTCTTCAAAATCAGATGATCCACTAGAATTCCTCCTCCTTCTCCTAGTACTGCTCTTACTGCCTTCTGGTCTTGCTGTACCTCGTCCAGAGTCTATCTTTCTTTGCAAGTCTGTCAAACTCTGCAACATTGTAGCATTCAACTGATGCTGCTCTTCTTGGGATTTGATCAAGCTTCTCATGGTGGCTGCAACATCTGACGGTGTCTCTTGGAATCTCCTTCCATTAGAATCTATGTCATCATTTCTATTATGGATGTTTTCTCCCATGGCATCTCATGCACGCTCATAAGAATCCCGAGCATCATATCCATCATGGGTTCTCATAACTGAACCACCACTTACTTACCAAACTGCACTACCTGGAATACTTCCCTTGAAGGTGACTATAATTCTGCAAATGTGTTAGTAACACAAATGTTAGATGCATAACATTAATATAAACCATCATTACTTACCTTCTCCCATAAAATCATAACATAACAATTTGCTCAAACACAAGATTTTCTTCATCAAAGAACGTCTGTCTCAATGGGACGACAGGGGTCAAGGGGGCTTGCCACTTACTCCTTTTCAGCCCTGAAAATCCACTAAAAAACCATTGAAAATCCCTATAAAAAATAGTTGAAATCTGCTAGGAAATCCCACGGAAAAACTCAAAATTTCCTTGTACAGGAATGGGTCTCATCCCAACTAACAATCTGACATTTCGACAGTCAAAACAACTAGCTTCCTCCCCTGTTCATTGACTCAATTCTCTTATTTTCATCAGTGAAATAGTTCCCTTAGCAGCTGCAACAGTAGCCCATTATCTTCAATCTTCCTTCGATCGATAGTCCAATTTGTTGAGGCATAACCTGATCGGTATCAAAAATCTCTTCTCGTCAGAAGGCTAGTGCCTTTCGAAACGGTGGGTGCACAAACAACTTTCTGCTTCTGATGGCCAATGTTTTCACTACTTAGAAAAATTATAAACTTTCTTTACTGCATCGGTGGTCGAAGGTCCTACCCATTGGGAGCACAGTGGTCTATCCATCCGCAACTGCGGTACTCAATTAGCTAAGTATTGGCGATCCAAACCGCTATGTTTCGCCGATCACCGATGGTCTTCAACACTTAGACAAAGTTATCAAACAAAAAAATTTCTCTTCTTCTTTCTACGGAACATAACCTCTGTCGGCAGTCGGAACCATTAAGTGCTATGTGTCGGCAAACCCAACAACTATTTTTCGTCGACGACCCCGGTAGTCTGAAAAAGTAAGTTTCATTGACACCGAAAGTCAAAGTCAGGTGTTTCTTCAATTACATCGAGCTGGCGTTTCGATGGCCTTTGGTTGATCTTCGCTGAAACTGTGCCTCGCACATCCACTAATTTCTACCAACGGCCTACGAAAACTTAGAATTTTTTCCCGCAATTTTCTTCCAACTGTCCTCCATCAGGTATGCTTCCTCCTAGCTCTTCCGCTACATCGGAAGTCCTTCTTGTGAAGTGTTTCGATGAACCGAAAGTTCAAACAGTTAGAGAAATTTGTGGAAGTTTTCTGTCATCAACCTCTGATCTCTACTGGGCAGAAACAAATCTTGCCTCTGTCATTGCATCTTTCATGGCCCATAGAGGCCCATGTTGCAACCTGCAAGCTCTGATACCACACTGTAACATCCCCGACATATCGACCGGTGAAGAGGATGTTACCATGGTGTTAACCATCCGAGATAAGAGCCCCATGAACACATGCATTCATAAAAATGATGAAATAGAATGAATTGAAGTAGAACATACACATATGCAATTATTTATCATACACAACGGAAGCAACATACACTCATACAAGCATTCATTCAGCATGTTCATCATAATCATTAACAGTAAATATGATTGCAGAAGTAAAATACGAGAGGCTACTTATCTTATGAAGAACTCGTCCCGCAACCAGCTATGTCGCTGCAACGTTCCACCCAACCATAGCCTAATGTGCTCCTTAATCTCTCAGCAATACTGCCACCCCTGAGCTGAGCATGATTCTCCAAGGAATAAGGAACAAGCAGGCTTACACATAACCAAGGATACACAAAACACAACCAAGCTAACACAGTTGGGTTTATTAGGCCATCAAGGAGCTGAAAAAGGCCAAATGCTAAGATGGTGAGCCCATTACAGATCTAGGAACACCTACATCAGAACTAGCCTGACTTCTAAGACACCCACAAACACCCAACATAAGGAATCAGTCCCTTCTTTGCTACATAGTCCCTTAGGCCCTGCCTTCCCTTCCAGTGCTATTCAAGGGTTGTGTAGAAGAAAGCAAGCCCTCTAGCTTCGTCTGTGTGGTTTCCAAACACACCAAGTTTATAAAGAAAACCAAGCCCCCACCCCTGCTCCTAACACAATCCGAAGACCAACCACTGCATACACGCAGTCACACAAGCGATTCACAGCTTGGGCAAGGAAAACAATTTATTTGCCGTTCTTGGCCCTATCATGGCCAAAATGACTCCAAAACCACCTACAGCAGTCCCAAAATGTAAAATAGATAGAACTAGCAACATGGGAAAACAACAGTTCATTTCTAACAATGAATCCACCGGGAAGACTTACACAGTTCGAAAATGGAAGAGAAAAACCAGCTTCTCCACTGGGCAGGGGAAAAACATATACGCAAGGCACAAATCAGTAAGGAAAACTTACACACAGTCTTTGAGTGTAAAAATGGCTCTCCATAGGAAAAATCATGGGTGATAGAGACCGAATGGCCCCCAGCTTGCTGCGTGAGGAACAACAACGCAGAACCCAGTGCGTGAGAGAAGATTCACACCAATCCCAAATACGGATTGAAACACATGCGATTCCTCTGTGTGGAAAATGTGAATGACAGTGGAGATGGCTCCTCCCCCCCGGGTTGCATGAGACCAAACAGGAACAAAAGATCCCCTGCGTGAGACACAGAACATTCTTTTTCCTGCGTGAGGATGAACATCAATGGAGAATGCAGATCGGAAGTGCATGAGAGTTTCAGCACCATCGCAGAGAGAGTGGAATGATGGAGTGTTGGCAGTTGTGGTATCCTTAGCCAGTGTGAGGGTCAACCCACTGGTGGAGTGTGCATGTGGGAAAGGACTAACAGTCCTGCCACTCCCACTCCCAAAACAATAACTGCCCCAACTACTCAGTAGATCATTGAAGGTGGTAGTTGGATAATACAAGGGAAGGTGAGCAAGTCAAAAGGGTTTAGCAGCTGACACATGGCTTTTCCCCATTGGTTCATGGTTTAACAATTCCCCCACCCTTATCGTTGTTAAAATCATGCCCCTTCTCAATTTAGTTGCCGCGAACATAGCTGGTTGGGGTTCATTTTAATTAAAGATGGATATTTACGTGATGGAAAAACTTAATATATGTCGTATACCACGATAGACCATCGACAACGATTTCGTTCGCCGAAACATAACATAATTAAATCGATGGCGGGGTTTTTTCCTTTAGTTCCACACCATGATTCATTACAATATATATACATCATGTACATTTTAACGCAACAGGGTCAAAACCGGGGTGTTATAATCACCGTGCATTAGGTTTGTCAGAGATTAAAACTCTGGGTCTGGAGAAGTATTGTTGTGTAGTTTCGTTTGGTTGGGTTTGGTAAATGGTTTGGGAATCCAATGGATTGTGACTCTGTTAGTATTTTCCATGTCACTTTTATATGTAAAAGGGTTGGAAAATAACTTAACTGTCGAGAGATGGTTTAGTTCTATGTATAAACACGTCGTGTTGCAATGTTTTTCTAATGGGTTCTAATTATATTTAAAAGAAAACTCACCATTTCAAAATGATGGTGTGTTTGTTCGCTTTACAGTGCCATTGCTTGCAATGGCAGCATGGATTACACGACTGTATATTTTATAAATATTATGCATGTAAGATCCCAAATTTTGGACCTACCATTTATAGACATGATCCTACTAATCATGATGATTATATTGATGTTTTATTTTATATTGGGTCAAAGACCCACTGCATATGAACATGATGGTTTGTTTTGTATATTGGGTGTAAGCCAATTGTTGATGATACATATGGATATATATATATTCTGGTTGTGTTGGGCGTGGACCCTGAAGCACATGATTGATGAAATGTTTTGCGTTGGGCATGGACCCTAAAGCACATAATCGATGAGATATTTTTTGTTGAGCGAGAGGCTTTGGAGCACATGAGTAATTAATTTTGTGTTGAGCATAAAGCTCTAGAGCACATGAAAATATAATTGGAAATGGTGGGCATAAGCTTTGGAGAATTCCATGTTTATGTTGAGCATAAGCTCTGAAGCATCAGATCTTTGGCCAATGTATCCCTAGGTGTATCATACAAGTACATCCTAGCATTTAGTGTTGAGCGAGAGCTCTAGAATTGCACTATGTTTGTAAATCCATGTTATAAGCATTGAGTATGGGCTCTGGTAAGCACTAGGGGTTACTGAAAAGAATTAAATAATTTCCGAGTGAAAATGAGTCAAGAAAAATATTCATCTCATCATACTTATTTATAAGTGATTAAATGAAATTTTGAATTTCTATATTCTCATCAAGTACTGAAGAAATACCACATTATATGAGGGAAATCCAACAAGCAAGGATGTTTAGAGTTTCCTAGCCTAGTAGACTAGAACCATCTATCTACTTGACCTTCATAAAGAAGTGTCATTAAGTCTAAGGATCATGACACATGATGCACGAAGACAAATGTTAACAAGTATTTTAATACTATGTATTTTATACATAGTATGTATAAATAATTAATTATATAATTGAATAAAGAAAGAAGAGAAGCTCCACTAATTATTATTTATTATTCAAGGATTAATAAATAGTGAAATATCTATGAAAGACTAACTAGGAACTTGTTAAAAGTTCCTAGGTTAACAAGTGAAAATTACCCTAGTAAATTAAAAAGGGTTAAATCAAGAAATCAAGGATTTCTTTATTTAATTGCCCCTTTGACTGAAAAGTATGTCTATAAAGACTCAAGCGAAGCAAAGTCTTCGGGTTCTAATTTTTGGAGGAGAATTATTATTCTGCCTATTTTTTCTCTCAAGTGTTTTCTTGGACAAATTTTCCTGCAAGGAAAAGAGGCCCCAATTTAGAACTAAACACTAGTGAGGAAACCCTACCTTAGGAGCTCTAAGCTACTTTCCTGTCGGGGGGGATTTGTATTAGAAGCAAGAATGGTTCTTGGTCATGGTTGGGAGGAACATGGTAGTTCCCAAGTGATTTGGACATCAAAATCATAGGTGAGATCTGTCTTAAATTGATAATGCTGGTTATTTAAAAACTGTGCAGGTTCAGCCATTAAAGGAACTTCAAGAAGATAAATTACAAGTATGAGCTCTTAGTATGTCAAAGTTCATTTCTAGGGTAAATGTTGGTTGCTTTATGTAAAGGATTTTTATATATTATTAAGCCTCGAATTGATTGGTTCTGTCCATATCTCCTAGGGTTACATTTCTTAAAATCTAACCCTAGACTGTCTATGATATCTTCTAGATTATATAATGAATATGTTAGATGAATGTTTCCAATTAATTTACTAACCCTATGTAATTGATGTTCTTCCTACATTCTTCTAGAGATTTTATTCTCTTCAATACCTCCTAGGATGGTAAATATTATCATAGGTTGTATATAGCCAGGATTCCATCTCTAAAGTTTGTTTTCTATATTCATTTTATATTCAGAAATTAATACTCTAAACTAGGTAAGTCTAGACCTACTATTTAATGTTCACCCATTATTTATATCTATAATGACATATTGCATTTGTCAGTAGAGACATGTTTCAGATTATGGTAGATTTAATCATAGGAGTAAGTTTAAACAAATAAATATACTATATAGATACCTTAGGGTAATATTTACAAATAGAACGATTTTATAATATAATTATATACATATAAATAAGACCATCAGGTATGAACCATTATGAAAATTATATATACAATTATTTCCAGAATTAAATAACCCATCTAAGACTTTTCAAGGTCTGTATCCATGTTACAAATTTACATTAAAAATACTCCACATAAATGAAACAACATTATAAATAATCAAAGGAGGCATTGTGACCATCCATGTGGTTCTTTACTATTATTTGATCATAACCATAAACATGATCACATAACTCAACAAACATTACCGTATCCAAATTAAAATAATATATCTTATTCAGTAAATGATATCATAGTAAAACAACATCAAATCATATCATAAATCCATTTATTACAAACAATAACAAGAATCGAATCCTGTGGGCATGCAAGCCCATCTTGTTCTATTTATTAAAAGCCAGATCATGACGATTTGAACAAGATTCAATCCTTTATATAAATCTATTATTTATATCGCTACATAAGACACTATTTACAATAAGCATATGAGCTGTAAATTACAAACACATATAATGCCATATAATTAAGAATGCATACGCTAGCAGTGAGGTCATAAGACCCTAGATATAGAATGGCCTTGGCCAAATAACATTTTTAATACATAGTCCATCAATTTATAAACCTACTGTAAGCGTTGGCTACCGTGGCTTCCAACCCATGGATTTACACAAACCATACTACATAAGAACCGAATACTAAAAAATAATAGACAAGTTATCGCAAAGACAATCTTCCTCTCTTTGTTGCTTGTCCATAAATGAGAATAAAACTCATTCTTATGAAGAAATATAGATCCACTATTTACCTCTTCTTCCCCTCTATCTGGACATGGTTGCTCGTTAAAATTTCTCAATGCACCAAATATAAATTCCTTGCTATGTTCACCATGCATTGTAACATCCTTACCGCCATTTCCATTCATGACAACTTCTTCATTCTCATTCGACTCTGATTTTGCAGTCTGAATACATATTCTCTAGTTCTTTGGTCTCTTCTCCAAAAGACTTAACCCATGGCAAGAGTCTACCATCTCACTTGGAATTTCTTCCAAGAACTCTGCATAGTATTAACTATATCCATCCTCTGCAACAACTATCAACAGTTATTTCCTATCATGATTGTCTCCATGATTAACAGTCTTCGGTAACTATCCAATATCTATAAAATCTCCCAGAATAGTGTTTAGTAACATCTCTTTCTGCTTAACCAAAAAAGTTTGGGAATATCTTTCTTCCATCCATTGAAAATTTAAACTTTTACTTTTATGTTCTTCTATGACAACATTAGATAGCTTTCAATGTATCCTGCATCTACACACAAATAATCGATGTTAAAACCATAAGACTCTAAAGCCTCATTTGGTAATTCCATCACAAATTATTCTTGTTGACTTTCACTTTTAGACTACTCCATAAAACTCTCAATTATTCCCGTATAAGATCCAATAGTCTTCCTAAGGAAATTCTCTTACTCATGTTCACATGAATGACTTCTTCGCTTCTTTATCAATCTTTTCTTAAGCTCATCTATCTTGAGATATTTATCCTTCCTCTAAGCCAATGACTATTGTATTTGCTTCTGCTGCAATGCATGCCATTGCAATTTCTTATTTTTCATCACCCATCCATAATAGTCATCTTTATTACTCTCTTCAATCAACTTCTCTAGTTGACTTAATCTTTCTTTGATCTCAGCAAAATCATTGTCATACTCCTTTTGAATTGTCTTCTCAATGTCCTTCGGGTGAACATATGTCTTAATTTCGCCATAATTCTTCTTTAAATCTCTTACATGAGTAGGAATAGTCATCTTCTTTTCTGGGTTCAAGATAGTGTTAGATGACTGTCTATCATCTCTCATGCTTGAAAAACCTACAATCATACAATAATTATTAGTTTCTAAATCATAAGGCTCCATATCTTATTTTGTTGTCCCAAATATAATTTCTCTCAACTCATTTTCATCCTTCCAAGGATTCATGAAACCTTTAACTAGTCTTATGTCTTCATCCTCATCACTACTCTCACTGAGAATAGATCCTTGTTTAGGTTCACATAAGTAAACCTATTCCTTCGTACACATCCTATACTGCAACTCGGCTCTTCTGAGTTCTTCTTCTAGCTGAACTCTTGTTTCATATCTCATCATGCTTTATAATTGACTCTAGTTGATTCTTTTATTTTGAAGGACCCGAACATATCTTTGGTCTTCCATATTCCTCTGTACAAATTATCTCATCACCTCCAGTTGTACCTTCATCTCAGCTAATTCTGTATCAATTTCATCCCCATTGGATCTTTTATGGCCTCTCTTTGGACCTTTACTATGACCATCAGTAGCCACAATATTCTTTCCTCAATGATATTATATTTTTCTCAATATAATATGTAGACAAACCATTTCCACAAGCTAATTCTACCAACCTGTCTTCAGATACCACATTAAGATCTTCCATGCTTCCACCGACATCTTTGCTAATCTCCTTCTTCTTTTTGTGAATTCTCTCTGAACACTTAAGATAACCATCAGTGGTCATCTTGTCATGTCCCCATATTTTGGGAGATTAAAAGTGTTGACCATGATTAAATTCCTAGGGGCTCAAATTGACATTAATTATTATGCCTAGGAAAAATATTGCTAATAATTGTTCTAAGCCATGTATTTAATTTTATTTCAGGAATTTTATTTATTATGCACAATAATGGTGTGGAATTAAGGTTTCCATATCAAGAGGATGCATTGGGGAAAGTTGGTTAACTTACCTTGTTAAAAATAAGAAAGTCCATGACAAAAGAAAGTAGGAGAATAAAGGGAAGTTGCGTAAAAACATAAAAAGCAGATAGAGGTAAAAGCAACAAAGTTTTTGAAGGAAAGAAAAAGTTTCCTTCTGACCCAGGAAAAGAAGAAAGCTGTCATAACTCAGAAGAGGCATATTTTTGCTAAGGGAGGGTGCAATTTCTAATTGTGAAGGATTATTTGGACTTGGAAACAATTCCACATGGTCCTACTTTCCTAATTTCCCAAAGGGGGCACTTTTCTGGCTAGGGTTAGGTCACCATGGGGTTGACTTGCTCTCACAGGTCACCGTGGCCCTCAACTTACTAAGTAGGTTATCCATAATTATATAAAAGATGAATTTGAACCCATTGCTTCAGTTTGGTTTTTCATTTTATTGCTGAATGCTAATGTGAGCATTACTTTTGAATGGTGTGCCTCAAAATACTGGGTGATGAGCCCCAACCTTCCATTCCCCTCTCCTTCCATAACCTTTTCTTCCATTTCAGGTGTGGAGCACTAGATTGCAAGAATTGAATTATTTATAGAGTTATTTTCAGCCTCCATCAATTTCAGGTCCATATCTAGTGAAGCCCTAGCTTCACTTATGCTCACAGCCCTTGCTAGTCATGATTCGGGCCTCCTGCCCCTTGTTTTTGGAGCATCCTTGTAATGGTCAGTAAATGATGTAATTTATGTTTTGTATGGTCATAATATTCTGTAAATTACATGTATCAGGTCTAAACATCCATTCCCATAAAAATTCTGGTCTTCAGTTTTGCCTAAAAGGCCTATTTTAGTAATGTATGGGGGAAATTGAATAAAAATGAGTGCTATAAGGAATATGCAAGGTTGGGGAAGTGATTGAATGGATTTTACATATTAAATGAAATTATATTTACCCATTCTACAGTTCTCATGTTTTACATAAATGCATTTGATATGGTTTAACTATTTGTTTTAGACCCTAGCTAGAATACTAGCTTTTAATGACTAGTTTTTGTAAAATTGATGTAAAACCATTTCTGTTAACTCAATATGAGATCTGTTAGTTCCTGTGGGTCACTAACAAGACCCCCTTCCCATATACAACTCCATAACATTTTTATTTGTGGATGTACCACGTTTTTGTATCCTCCTCTGCGTAGGGTTCTCCTTGGCCAAAACTGCCAAAAATACCCAAATTTACCCAAAAATTCTTAGAAATTTCCAGAACATAAATAAAATATATAAATACTTTATTTGAGTAATATTAATTCTAGAACAAACCTCTGCAAGTTCCCAGAATCCCCTGGTTGAAATAGGCCGAACTACTCTCCTTAGTTTCACGGTTTGGCCGCCTAGAAGCGTGGTAGTAGGTTTCCGTAGTGCAGACTCTGAACCCTAAATGGCACCAGATCTAAATGTGTTAGGGGAGAGGAAATTCCATGTCTGACATCTCTTTGTTTTCTGTCCATTGCTCACTCCTTTTGCCTAAAAATTTCCCAGAAGAAACCCCTTATTTGCCTAGTCTGAGAAGTCATTGTGTAAATTAATTCAAGTTCAGAAATTTTAATATAATTTACAGAATTGAAGAGTGTTCAGGTTTGTACACTAGACTTGGGATATTACACATCTCCTGGTCCATTTGTGAGATGGAACAAGCCTCTTATAACTTTGTAACAAGTCTACTACTTGTCACCAATACTGATTCATCATGTTGGTAACTATTCTTCTTGGTTCCTGAATAGAACCTTCTCTTCAGCACTCCTTCGCTTCAGCTTCCAAAGCTACTAGGTTGCTGCTTCTCAAACTGCTCAATTTTCCAAGAGAACTATACGTATTCTCCCCTCTTCACCAATTTACCTTATTGTCTGGTTCAGTCACATGCCTCTTTACTCTGTCTTATCCACTAAGAATCCCCTTATGGTTTCTACACTCATTTACTCATTTCCTCTTGCTACTACCTGCAAACAACTAGTCTCTTCACAATGTAACTAATATATGCCAAAAACATTACCTCTTGCCACGTTATCCTTCAGCATAAACCACAACTGCAATTTTCTTCCAATGTTCTTCTAACAAAGAATACTTCCTTTGACCCGTATTTCTTCAACAAAATATGTCCTACCTCTCTCCCAAGGTAGAAAATATTTCCAAAGAACTTCAAAATCCTTGTCAATCACACATTAACCCTGGGGTCAACAATTTATTGTAAGTTACAACAACTTAAAATAATATTACCTTAATCAAATTTCCAATCTTGCAATGTTGGAATTCTGAGTACTTTCTTCTCTAAGTTTCCTGGGACTTCTTATGAACTACAATATCAGCCTCTACAGTGAATAATTCTTTTTCACCTTGCCACCAATACTTCACCAAAAATCCTTCATAAGCTTGGTCTCTTGGAATCCACTAGTTCTTTCATCACAGAACCTCTTGAGTATTTGATACTCCTCTTCAAGACTTCCTTCATGTAGTCACCTTCAACACTTCTCCAATGGAGATATCCCTATCTCCTCATTACATCTTCATATTGTAATCTGCTTGTAGTTGTTGCTGAACTGATTCCTTCTCCATCCAGAAATTAACAGTTCTTGGTCTTCAAACTTTATTCAATCTGACCACTTGAATAATCAACTTTCTGTTCACAACTTCTCTTATGCACGGGGGCTTCACTTGTTGGCCAATATCCTATCACATTATTTCATATTGTGGGTTATAAAATTATCAAAAATAGAACCAATATATTGCAGGTATTGGGGGGATGAGGGGTTTAAGGTGGGGGTGGGTAGGGTGGTTTGTAAGGATTGAGGTATAAAAGGGAGTGTGGAGGAGGTTTTAAGTATTGGGAGGGGGTTTCAACAAAAATAATTTGGGTCAATATCTCTTGAAATTAAGGGTATTCTTTAATATCCCATGATCGCACGTGCTACGTGAGAGGTTCACTAAGTGAAGTCCCCGTGCTCTTATGCAAGCACTTCTTTGTTCTTTCAAAGAACTCAACTATCAACCGAGTGCCTATTTTCCACTATATATACAAAGAAAAAACTTCTCTGATACCAAAAATGATGTAGGATCCACTTATACTTTTCTTTGAACCACAGAGTTCATGAGAAGTACTTCACCTTGTTCTTGTCTTGAGCTTGTCGGAAACACTCTCACCACAATTTCTAGTCATCTTCACAAATCCTTGCATCCAAGATAATCTTTTGTATTTAACTCTGAAAGCCTTGATTTCATCCCTTCAAATATCTGCTGCAAACTTAAATAACCTCAAGGAATTCTACTTCACGCACTTCTACAAAACCTAGTTTAGAAAAACTCACGAATCTCTTAAACTGTGTATTTTCTTGAAAATATGCTTGAAAGTCACATAATAGACCCCATCTTTAACAAAAAAAAGATCGCAAAATATTTAAATTTTCCTTAGTTTGTCCATAAATCAAGTCACAAGTTTAGTGATGGTTTTACTTCACATAATCTTTTTCATATGTCAAATCCATTCCACCATCAATTCTCCTCAAGCGTTTTTTCCTAAATTTCCACATGCAAGAATCTTCCTTCTACCGGTTCTCTTTCCCATTCTACAGGGTTATTCACAAAAAACCCCTATTCATATATAATTAATTCTATTGTATGGATATATTCATAAATGATGAAACTCTACAGATTTCACACTTGTCTCTATATCTATAAAATATAAATCCATCGATTAACATTTTGTTTCCAGTTCATGCTTCACATAGTCACACACATAAGAACTTCATTTATATATCACATAGACAATGAACAACATCATATGCACAGTAACTCTTTCAGTAATTATAAACATGTACAAATCTATCCTACTCCTCTGTTTGGACAAGTCCCCATGCTTGGATTTTTTTTTGGACCTAAATCTCTACCTCTATTGAGGGTCAAACCTTCTTCAGCCCTTAGGATTGCAGATTTATGCATGGAAAACTACTTCCAGCTCTCATAACAACATCCTATCATTTTTCAAGTAACTTTGTACATTTGTACAACAAATAGTAAGAATAGAATCCTATCTTGTCTAAAATCAAAGAGTCATGAATTGACTGCTATAGTCCAACAGCTCAATCCCAAACTTCCTCGAATCATCCCTCAAGCAGTTAAACTAGTTAAGCTCACTCAACACTTTTAGAGCCTTCTAAACTCTAATCTATAAAATTTATCATTTTACACAAATATCATACAAATATAACCCCTCTTTCACAATGGTCAAGACCCTAAGGTATGATTTACAATTTAGATTGTTTCATTGAGCAGGTGCTCCTGCATCATTATGGTACCCAAAAATTCAACACTTCAACTTGAAAGAATTTACTGATGTGGATTGAGAAGGAAGTGTTGATGATCAAAAAGGAACCAGTGGATCAACATCCTTCTTATGAAATTTTTTTCTATCTTGATCAAGCAAAAACCAATCCTCCATTTCGCTCTCCACGATAGAAGCCGAGTACATTACTGCTGCATGTTGTTGCACTCAAGTAATTTGGGTGAAGCAGACACTAGAATACTTACTTGTGACATATGATCACCAAATAGTAATAAATTGTGATAATACCAATTCCATAAATATGTCAAAAAATAGTGTCTTGCACTCCAAGACAAATCACATAGCAATAAAGTATCACTTTCTAAGAGAACAAGTATCCCATAAAATTGTCAAACTAGAGTATGTTGACACAAGCACATATTGATTATATCTTCACCAAGCGATTACCCAAGGAAGCCTTTGAGCATCTTAGACAAAATTTGGGAGTAATATCCTTAGAATAGTTGTAGGAGAAGAAGCATAATCTTAGGGGGAGATATGTTGACAGGAAGAGCTATCAGAAGGAAGCCTTTATCATTGTTGTCAAGGGGGGAGACAATGTTGTCCAAAAGTAAATGTTTCCATCAATGCCAAAGGTGGAGATTATTGAGAATATAGTTGTCATTGATGTCAAATGAGTTCAGGAATGAAAAAGAGATAACCAATAGACATAATAGCACGATTAACTCAGTAAAAGAGAAAGGATCCATTACATGGATTAAGAGTTCAACAATGACAAAGGAATAACCAGTAAAACCATGATGACATGGTGAAATTAGTGAAAGACAGAGGAATTACAAAGTCAAATAAGAAAATTAGTGATAGGGTCGATGATAGGGTAAATATCTGCAAAGAAAGTAGTGGCAGCTAATAGTCCAAAGCACTAAAGAAATTTTGAATGACCTAATTCATTCGAGAGACAGAGATCGATGGTATATAATAACATACACAAAATAAATATGCGTGCAAAATAACATTCACAAATGCTAGAGTGAAGTGAAAAATTGGACATTCTAGATCAATCGAGCAAAATTATGGAGGCCTATTTTGAGATGATCAACGCTGGTGAATGGTTTTCGCACAAAAAAAAGTGAATATCCACAATATGGATTTGATCATAGATCAACAGTCTTGAGTGAACCTACGAGGTGTTGTTCAAGAATAAACAACCTTGTAACCTAGGGTCTGGGGTTACCAACTTACTTCTAAAACTTGTAGACAATTATCTTTAGCTAAGTACAGAAAGGAAATTGGAAGAAATATTGGACTCACCTGATTAATAATAGTTGATCCAAGCTTTATCTTCTTCCGCTCTGCTTCTCTCCAAAGCTTTAAGGGATGCACCTCCTTCACCTACAAAGAGCAAATTCTCCAAGTACAATCTTATACATGTATATATGACAAGTTAGATAAATAACATATATAGTTCTTAATCAAATATATTCATCAACCCTAATACATGAAAGAGACTCAACACAAAGTTGGAAGAAGAATTCTCTTTATTAACAATCAGTGAATGAGATAAGTGTACAACCGAACGCTTGAGACAGGGACTCCTCTGCAACCAAAGGACCTATGAGTTCTGCTGCTCCAATACTTCTGAAGATATACCACTAGCATAACTTTTCTCTTCAAAATTGATTGGTTAATTCCCTCTTCAAGGCCTCTATTTATACTTTAGGAAATAGAGCAGTTTCGAAGGTTGAGACAGTTTAGATGGTTAATGATTAGGGCTCAACTAATCTCCATTAATCATGATTTATATTTTTTAATGTCGAATGGAGGTGTACGTGACTATTAATATAGCCAACCCACCTATGACACGGGATTTTCTTAAAGGAAACCCGCATATATATTTGTATGCGGGTTGCAATGGGAATAGTCACATACAGTATGCGAGTTGTCAACGAGGATAGTTGCATATGTACACGAGTTTCAATGAAGATAGTCACGTACACCAATCCATAATTAGAAAAATAATGTAGCAAGCTGGTTGAAAGGTAAATGCATCTCATGTCATGCCCATCTATAGTGTTCTAGAGAACTTCAATCCTAAAATGTCCTTTTGTGTACCAACATAATGAGTTGTTGGCACTCGGATGGAGAAATGTCATTTGGGTTGATAACAGATGCCCCCTAATGTGTGAGGTCATAGGGAAGCGATGGCCAAAATACATTATAATCATTATCTTTGGAGAACTTAGAAGTCCAATGGAGCCGAGGTAGTACCTAAAACAAATACATAATAATGTCATATACAAAGTCATATCTGAGAATCCTATGTTCAATATAATAGAACACTAGCTCCTTTACAATATTTGAGTACTGTAAGACGGGTACAGGACCACGTATATTACAAAGGTAGATTGAAGCCGCAATATACAATCATGATGAGCCTTCAAAGATCTGGAAGCTGTGTAAACAAACATAACATAATATTGTGCAACTTAGTCCATGGATGTGAAACTAAGGTATTCATAAACAATCCCAAAGAATGAGTACAATCCAAGCCATGTGAATAGATGTTATTGAAGTTGAACATGGAGAGGATTCAATAGATTGTCAATCAATAGGTGATAATCGACAACTGAAGTAAAGGAATTCACCAATAATGAAAGTGAATCTCGAGGTACGATCATCAAAACTCTAGTTCTTTGTCATCAGGAAGTGTTGATGCGGAACCATACTATGATAAGGAAGGAAATAGATTCTCCAATGGATCACAAGAGTGACTAGGGATTGGGTAAAGGAAGGGAAACACAAGTAGTAATAGATACGACAATGATGGAATCAAGATATAGATTAGACATAGGGTTAAGTCCTTGAACAGTGAGAATGACACATAGATGACCCAAGGCAACTTTTAAACTTTACAGATAGGACAACTAAACTTATCCGTCATGTAGGAGACATGATCAAATTCCCTAGGTAGAACTGACAAGAGGAGGAGTAAGAAACTTGAAGTAATAGCTGAACTAGAACTGAACACTAAGACATGAGTATCATAAAAAATAGAGAGTGCTATGTTCAAGGAGGACATGCTGCCACTGACTGAAAACCAAAAGAAAACTTATTCCTTACCTTCCCTGTTAAATTTTAACGAGTCCAGTAAAGTCAAATCAAATCTCTATTCATTTTTTGAAAATCTTGAAGAGAAGAGGGAATAATGCTTGATAGTGTCACTGATTCATCACAATAGAATTTCAACCCAAAATCCAACGCCTTGCATGTATGAAATCCAACACTTCTCTGTCTCATTTTTGACACATACACTTTTTTTTGTCATCGGTGGTGTAACGTCGGATCTTTGACAATCGACTAATAAGGGTCAAAGATCTGATAGACCATTGTGTCACATATTCGACCGTTATTCCTTCTGAAGTGCCAACCAAAATTGCATAAACCGTCAAAACTCCAACGTCCTCTGACCCTTGAAGCGTCGGTCGTATGATGGACAAAAGTGTTTGAGAGATGGTGGTGTCGTCAGTTTTAATTCAGACAGTGTCAGTAATCTGACGCACTCTGACACTAAAAGAGTCAGCCTTCTGACGTAGTCCGATACTTTAACTGCCAGTCATCCAATGGGAGGAAGCGTCGCAGTCATGGCACGACCGTTAGAGGGGTTGACCGGAGTGTCGAAAGAACTTCGAAAAAGCGATGCCTATTGATGGATTTAAAAAAAAAATCCAAATATTTCACTGATGGCCACATGGTTTCAGCCTAGAATTTTACCACTGAAGGAATCCTAGTAGTAAACTCGAGGATTTTATGTCAAGTATATATCTAACTTATCCACGAACACTTTAAGAGAATGTCCCTTAACTAGAGACATTACATGTGCTACGGGTAGGTGATTACAACGCCACTTCACGGTAGTGTGAACCACATGTACAAAGGTCACGTAATCCCATTCTCGCATGTTCCAACTTACCCACTTAGAAATGGCCTATGTGACTTCTCTTTTGAGAGAGTCAGAGAAAGGTTGCTTGCAATCAAGTTCTCCTAGTTGAAGACAATGCAGCACTTCTCTGGGTGAGACTATTAGTTGGAAAGTGGAATGAAGCAGTCCCCATACACTGTCTGTATCCCTGACCTCCATTTTGAGTTGACTAAAGCTCTAAAGGGTGGATTTTTATAACATGATTAAGATGAAATGGGTCTAAAGAATTGTGTTTATTGTATATGCATAAGTTTCTCCCTGTATAAGAAAGAGCTCTCATGCAGAGAGTGCTTTACATCCCCAATCTTAATAAGTAATGATGGAGGACACTGAACCTATAGAGTCTCTAAAAAGAGGGGACCAAAGGAAACAGCTAAGTTAAAAAAATAACAGAAGTAAACTTGTTGACCAAGAGCCATTCAATACTTTTAGAATAGTCTAGCTTTGCTCAAGGAAGGGATATATAATAAGATTGAATCCTACAAATACATAACCACTTCATATAGAAAAGAGACAAAGAAACACTAGAGAATGTTACCTTAAATCATTATTAATAACTTTCAGTAGATATTTAAATTCACTCTTGAAAATTCCAAACAACCAAGGTAAGCACAGATTGTTCTTGTTAAATGAAGTCGCTAGATAATAGAGGGGTCAAAATTTATAATGATGGTAAAAAACCTATCCTTGGTTCCAAAACAATGTAGGAATTTTAAGAGTTAGAGAAAAACTTCTAAAGGATTCAAGAACACAGTATACATTGGGGCCCTGAGATGTCCACTCTGTGGATCAATACATTCATTGTAATACACTAAATAATAAACTCCTTTTCCAACTAAACATATAATTTAGTGAAAATCCAGCAATGGTCAGCAAGCATAAGATGCCAATATATTAGATAAAAAAATTAACATACATCACTCATTTTCATTCCATGGTGCTTAGCCTGTTGTTCAACAAAAGGTCAATCAAAGAAATCTCCATTGTACGTGACATAAATCTGAGGCTTAAATTCTTGCATGTGATTGAACCACCACCTAAGAAGCTCTGTCTAGAAAGCATAGCAAACTTCCAGGGGATCAATACTTGTTTTCAGAATTATAGTCTTAGGGTAAATAATAAATGGCAGATATACCTCATTTAGCACATTTTCTACTTTGAAATTTCCTTCAAATTATGGTTTTGGAGTGTACTCCAAGTCTTCAATGCCCCACCCCTACACACTCAGGAAACACATGAAAATGAATTGGAAAAGTAAAGAAGAGCAACAATGTTCATAACAATCAATGCAAAATCAATCTGCAAACAATAAAAATCCCAAAACATAGCTGAAAGAAATCCCAAAACAAAGGATAGGCTGACTAATGGGCATAAAACAATGCCAAGTTTTTTTACCTCTTGATTTTTAATAAGATAGGCTTGCCCATCCACCATGTGTGAAATCATCATTATCATGTCATATTCGGCATTAGGGAACTTGAAAGGAAGCTTGGTTGTCTCTATATCAAAAGCACACACATGAACTTTAGCTTGTTGAAGAAGATCTACCCTATTTTCCAAGGTAACCTTTGAAGAGCCCACTTTAACAGTGTACCATTGTCCACATCTTGCATCTACAAGATTGCAAAATCCATAAACAAGTAAAGAATGAATGTTAGTTTTTCAGTATATAAAAGCTCTTGCTGCAAAGGTTGTTGAATGTGGACTTATGATGTAAAGACAAGCCATTCTTTGTTCAAAAGAATCTTGAAAACATTGAATGTGGACTTATGATGTAGAAACAAGCCATTATTTGTTCAAAATCATCTTGAAAACATAAAATGAAGACATGAGTGTGTTGTGAAAATAAATGCATCCTGTTACAATTGACAAAGTATTCAAACAATCTATCTCTGAAACTATCGTGCCCAACCATTTATATAAACATGTTATATAAAATCTATCATTTACTAATTCAGTTCAAGTAACCAAGTTCTTTAAAATCCTCAAGCAACATTAAATGACACTCAATTGCTTAATCTAATCAAGGAATTTAAAATATAATGATCTAACATAAATTATGTAAGAAAAAAATTATAATTAGTAAGAATATACCACCTGATAAAATATGGATAACCAAAATTACTATGTTTATAAGGCCATTGATCTAATCAAAACTCCATTTAATGTCTCTTAACTATGGAAATGTTTCTCAATGCTATCTTCCACAATTTTCAACAGAGGAGTCAAATAGCAATACTGAAAATTACACAGTAAACATATAGAAATAGATGTTTTTTAATGTATTCTTCCTTACCATTCATTGAGATCCTCTCTGTTTCAAAAATATTTTAATATTCTCTACTAAACAGGACCAACCACATGAAGGTGGAAGCTCTTATAGCCCCTCCGCCCCCCTCACATCACTCTCAACTCCCCAAACCCAATTCCTATACTTGCAAATAACAATTTATTTCACTATTTCACAATGCAAATAACAATGCATCTACAATGCAGATTATTTCACTCAATAGTTGAAAAATGCTTTCATTAAATCATTCTTTATAACATTGATTAAACCATTCAATCATTCAACAGCTGAAAAAACCATTCATTAACTCATTCATTAAAACATTAATTTAGTCAATGGCAGAAAAAAAATATCAGTAAACAATTCAGTAAAGCATTCATTCATAAAACAGAGGAAAAAGCATTAATTTTTTTTTTATAAATAAGAATTACTGAAAATTTGTTTAGTCACCTCCTTTTTACTTTTCTTCTCTTTAAATATTTAGTTAGAGTCACATCTTCAAGAATATGATCATCGGTATCCCTACTAGGCTGCTTAGAAGGTTGAACTTTAGGCAAGGGGCGATGAATTTCTGCAATAATGTCAAAATCTTTCATTAATATATTTATATTTTTATAAATACGAGAAATTCATTAAAAAAACATTACGAATGTGTGTTTTTACCTACCATGTGCACATCAACATGTTCAACATTATCTCATACTGGTCCAACCTGTTCCGTGTTATGATCTGCAGCTACATGCTCTGTAGTTGAATTGTGTAGAATTAGAATTAATGTTCATCATCTGCAATGGTCTATAAAAAACAGTAACACATTAATAAATTCATTACGAGGATGAGAAACATTATCTTCGTTTGGTTTGTCATGTACTTCATCCTCGACATGAACGGGATCGTTACTTTCCTGCACAAAAAGGAATAAATAATTTACGTTAATTTATTTATAGGGAACAAATTGCATGAGAATTAATAAATTATCATTAAACTATATAGTTTTCACATACCTAGGCACCAGATGGATCAGCAGAAGATCATGTAGTATTCACATAAAAGCTTCTCTAGTGTTCAACAACGGCGTTAAAGCCATGTTCGAAGCCAAGCTTCATGTAATCCACACTGGGCAATTCTTTGAACCGGTCAGCCTTCATATTTGCATGATGTCATTAATTTTAAAGCCTTTTGTGAGAACAAAACAAAAATAATAATCTGTATGATATTTTGATGTGGATTCAGGTTTTGCAATACTTACATATCGGGTTGCCAAGTTGGAGTAACCACTAGGCCCAAGCTTGTGTTGGCCAATTTTTTCAATTATTTCCTTTGTGGCCTTAGATGTGTCGGAGAGCCTAATTAAGTTTTTAAATACATTAGTCTATGTACGAAAATTGATATAGAAACTAGTAATAATAAGGCTTACTAGTATATTTTGGAATGAATTGCATACCTCCCTGTTCCAATTGGTGGTATCTTTCCTGATTTTCTCAGGCCCTTCTCTTTTCCATCTTCCACTGGG
>LPNX010238310.1:5813-20394 GCA_001517045.1 Pseudotsuga menziesii | reverse complement strand
GATTTATTTTTGCATATCAGCATTGAAGGGCTCACTATCTACTAACCCTTCAAAGCGAAATGGGCTTATAAATATTTAATATATTTTTTTTAAAAAAAAATTTCACTGCCGTCGCTTAAGCGACAGCTACCTCTGTCGTTTTTGCGATGCCTTCCCATGCTATCTGTCGCAAATGCGACGGTTTTTGGTGATACGTGGCACTCCAAAACTAGTCATAGGTGTCGCACATGCGACGCCTCGTCTTCATCACCGTCGCTTAAGCGACAGTTATCTCTGTCGTTTTTGCGACGCCTTCCAATGCCATCTGTTGCAAATACGACGGTTTTTGGTGATACGTGGCACTCCAAAACTAGTCATAGGTGTCGGAAATGCGACGCCTTGTCTTCATCTCCGTCGCTTGAGCGACAGATATAGATGTCATTTTTGCGACAGTCGGTGATGCTATCTGTCGCAAATGAGACGGTTATTGGTGTCGTTTTTGCGACGCTTACTCTCCAAAGCAATGGTTTAAGCGACGGTTATACCTGTCGCTTATCCGATGGTTGACATTTAACCGACGGTTAGTTAAGTGTCGACTAACCGACGGTTAGTTAAGTGTCAGATAATCGACGCCACGTGTCCGACGCTTAAGAAAAAATCAAAGTGTCGTACATGCGACAGGAAAGTGTCGAAAATCCGACATGACGGCCGTCGGATTTTGGGTCGAAATGTAGTAGTGCCAGCACAACTTTCTTGACATGCATTTTCAGCAATGGACAACTCTTTGGTCATGATACCGTGTTTCATTTCATGTTGATGTTATCTGTTACAGTTTTTTGATGACATGAAGGTTGATGTTATGGTTGACCATTTGATGACAATGATATAAGATATATATACTAGATGGTTGATGTTATTTGTGTACTAAGATTTCTAGGAGAGTTTGTTTGAAGATGAAGTTCACAATACTGCAAGATTTATCCTTGTTGGAGATCTGAATTTTTCCCTCCAAGAATCAAGACATGGGGAGCTTCTGCTCATAAGAACCCCTTCCTTACTACTGCAGTCCTTAAACCTTCTTGGAGTAATAGGCATACCGGTGAACAGGCCATTGCCACAAGATTGGACTATTTTCTTATTAATGAAGGCATGTTAGTTTCGGCTTATTGTATTAAGAAGTGGATTGGTACATGTGGAGGCTCTGATCATTCTCTAGTTTTTTGGAAGTTATTGGGGATCTAAGGAAGCCCCCATATCCTTTTAAGTTTAATGATAATTGGTTATAGGATGAAGGTTTTATTAATCTGGTGAAGGCTATTTGTGTTTCTTCCACGACTATTCATTTCTGCAGTAATCTAAAAATGATAAAGGATATGACCATCTACTAGGAGACAAATAGAAAGCAAAGATTTGGAAATATTAAAGATAGTGTATCAGCTCGAGGCACATTACTCCTCACACCCTTAAGGTTTCAAATCTATTAATCGAAAAATTTGCATTTAGGAACTTGAATCCAGAAGGAGAAATATTTTGCAAGAAGAGGAGGCTATTATTAGGCTCAAGAGTATAACTATATGGTTGCAGAAAGGTGATAACAATTCAAAATACTTCCATAGTTACATTAAACACAGAATCAATGCTAAATCTATTTGGAAAATTGAAGATGAGAGCATGGACTTTGTATTGGGGTTTCATGACATAGCAAAGGTGGGAGTGAAGCATTTCTGTGGGTTATATAAGGAAGATCAAAGGGCCCATGTAGCTTCCATGTTAGATTCTTTGATTCATTGATTCGTTGTTCATTAAGTAACCCTTCCTTTAATATCAAAGCATCCTTAGATAGTTTGTATGCAAAGAATATGGTTTCAAAGGTACATTTGACATGCAATAACTAATTCATAAGAGGCTCAAACAAAAAGTTGTTTAGCCTACATTTTTAATTTGCCGAATCCACCATCAACTTCGAATCTTCAAACACTTACTTTAACATTGTTATTTACTTATTTAATTTGTCACCTATTTGGAGCTTTCAAATTTTGGATGAAACCACTTGTATGACACTTTTAAGGGGCAAGTCTCACCCTTTTTGATTTGGGGTAAAAATTGGTCTTAAACCTTTTGGGGCCATTTTGAGGTTTAAATATTTTGATGCAATTTTGAGGTTTTAAACATCAATTTGCATTAGGACCAGAGGGTTACAAGATGAGGAATTGGATGACCGGAGGGCTACATGATGAGGAATTGGATGCAATGTTTCCTCAAGAGGGTTACAAGATCTTGGACCCTCCCACTTCATATGTGCCCATTAGGACCCCGGCAAGGAAGCTGCTTGCAACTCCTACTCCACTCATGGGGATGCCTTTGTATAGCATCCCTAAAGAAAATTGACTTTAGCAGTATGACGTTCCGAAGGAAGCCCCCGGTGGGTTACCTTTCATGAAGCCTGAAGATTATCAGTGCTTTGGTGTCCAGCTGAATGAGGAAGATGAGGAGCTTTCACCGGACGAGCAAAAAGAGCTCAAGATAATGAAGCTGTTGATTAAGGTGAAGAACGGTACACTGCCACAGCGGAAAAAAATGTTAAGACAGATTACTGATAAAGCTAGGGAGTTCGGTGCCAGGCCTCTCTTTAATCAGATTTTTCCTTTGCTCATGTCCCCACACTTGAAGATCAGGAGAGGTATCTTTTGGTGAAGGTAATTGATAGAGTTCTTTATAAACTGGATGAACTTGTCAGGCCATTTGTTCACAAGATTCTCGTGGTCATTGAACCACTTTTTATAGATGAAGATTACTATGCCCGTGTTGAGGGAAGAGAGATCATCTCCAACTTGAGCAAAGCTGTAGGGATTGCAAATATGATTGCCACCATGAGACCTGATATTGATAACTTTGATGAATATGTGCAAAACAAAACAACAAGGGATTTTAGTGTAGTTGCTTCTGCTCTTGGAATTCTAGCTCTTTGACATTTTTGAAGGCAGTGTGTCAGAGTAAGAAATCATGGCAAGCTCGACATACTGGTATAAAGATTCTCCAACAGATAGCTATTCTCATGGGTTGTGCTGTTCTGCTGCATCTACAGTTCCTTGTTGAAATTATAGAACACGGTCTTAATGATGAAAATCAAAAGGTGAGAACTATTACCGCATTATCACTAGCTACTCTTGCAGAAGCTGCAGCACCTTATGGATTAGAAAGCTTTGATTCTATTCTAAAACCCCTATGGAAGGGTATCCGTTCACATAGGGGTATAGTTCTTGCAGCTTTTATGAAGACTATTGGATTTATTAGACCTCTTATGGATGCTATGTATGCTAGTTATTATACAAAGGAAGTGATGGTTATCTTGATTCGTGAGTTTCAATCCCTGGATGAAGAAATGAAATTTAAGATTGTTTTGAAAGTTGTTAAGCAGTGTGTCAGTACAGAGGGTGTGGAATCAAATTACATTAGAGCAGAAATACTTCTTGAATTCTTCCGCAACTTTTGGGTTCGAAGGATGGCTCTGGATCATAGGAATTATAGACAGTTGGTTGATACAACTACTGCAATACCTAACAAAGTGGGAGTTGCAGACATTGTGGGAAGGACTGTCGAAGACTTTAAAGATGAAAGTGAACTGTTGGTTATATATGGAAAGACTCAGGTTTACTGTAATGTACCAACAAAACCCCTAGCTCACTGGCCCTTTCGGCGACAGACCGTAGAACGACCTGAAGTCTCACCCGAAGTGATCCTAGATGGGGAGGTTGAAGACTCACGTGTCCTCAACCAGGTTTTGTAGCATCCTAGGTTTCTCTTGACTCTGGTTAACTAGTTGAGTCTCTTTATAACGCTGCATCTCTCTTCCGCGCAGATTATGCTATGAGATGGACTCTTATCGCATCGCGGCTTCTCCAATGATGTGCAAACTCTCCTTTTTACTTGACTCTTTACCTGCGATATCCCACACCGCGGCTCCTCCGGCAGTGCGTTATCACCTTTCTGCACTGCGATAACTTCTATGTTAAGAATTAATAGGACTCTCCAACTCTCATAGTCCAATGTCTTCCCTTTCTCTCTTATACTAGCTCAGCTAACATTCACAAGAGTGTTGAACAACTTCACTTAGCTTCTATAGTCTATGCTCAACATCTATTGTGCTCAACTTGCGGAACTAAATATACAGGAATCACTTGACACTGTAACTGTTACTATGTGAATCAAACACTGATAACTTATATGCATAATACTTAACACACCCAACTCATATTTAATCCTCTACGTTACTGTAAACTGAAGGATAACATACACACATTCATTAACTGTTAGCTAAGCTCATGTAACAGGTAACAGATAGAAAATACGTAAACACAATCACATGAAATAGTCACACAACACACTGATTTTACGTGGTTCACTTCCAAGGAGGAAGCTACGTCCACATGAACTGGTTTTTATATTATATCTTGAGAGAGTAAACACAGTTTCGCTGCAACCTATTATGCAGCTCAAGATCTTCTGGGAAACTCCGCGTTCTCAGCTGGAGCCCTTCTCTCTTAGATCTCTTCTCTTCTATTCTGCCTTCTTCTTACAATATATCCTCTCTCTCTCTCTCAATCCCTGCGGATTGTTACATTCATACTTAAGGAGTCGGCTACTGGTTATAGTAAGATAATACAAACTGAATAATAGAACCAAAGCTTGACTCTTTCTCAATATCTTACAATACAGATGATTAAACAACTGGCTAATTGTCTATCTATTACCTGACTGACCAACTATCTAACTATCTATAATACAAAATACATGCTTAAATAGGTGGCCCAAAGGTCTCACCCTGATACAAAATTGTGGGCCTATCCCAACAGTAACCCAAAAACCCTAACTGTGACAGTCGGCGCGTATGTACTTTGAACTGCCGCTTACTGGTCATACTGCAGCTCTCTGCAGACTTCCATGCTTCCCCGCACTGATCGTGGGTATGGGCGCCGCTTCCTTGGTTGCTCCCCTTCTATCCTTTGTCTTCAATACCTCGGCCCATTGCTCCTTTTCCTTTATGAGGGTAGCTTAGCCCTCCTATCTTCGCCGCTGCCTTAAGTGCAGTGGTTGAGCTCTCTCTTCTCGGCCACTTCCTGTACTGTTTCTTTTGACTTTCTTGTCCCGATATAGTAGCTTTTCCTGTAGCTGTGGGCCCTGCTCCAACATGAACCATATCATCGGATGGTAATGGAGACAATTGAAAAGGTAGTTGCCAACTTGGGAGCTTCAGATATTGATTCTCCCCTAGAGGATTTGCTCATTGATGGAATACTTATGCATTCCAAGAGCAGACCAGTGATGATGCTAATGTAATGTTGAATGGATTTGGTGCCGTGGTGAATGCTTTGAATCAGAGAGCCAAGCCGTACTTGCCACAAATTTGTGGTACCATTAAGTGGAGGCTAAATAATAAGAGTGCAAAGGTTAGACAGCAAGCTACAGATCTTATTTCCAGAATCGCCATAGTGATGAAGCAATGCCAAGAAGAATAACTAATGGGTCACTTGGGTGTTGTGCTTTATGAATACTTGGGAGAAGAGTATCCTGAAGTTTTGGGATCCATTCTGGGGGCATTAAAAGCTATAGTAACTATCATTGGTATGACTAATATGACTCCGCCAATTAAATATTTGCTACCTCGTCTGACTCCAATTTTGAAAAACAGACATGAAAAAGTGCAGGAGAATTGTATAGATCTTGTGGGTAGAATTGTTGATCGTGGTGTTGAGTTTGTTCCTACTAGAGAATGGATGAGAATCTGCTTTGAGCTTTTAGAGATGTCGAAAGATCATAAGAAGGGAATTAGAAGGGCAACTGTGAACACATTTGGATATATTGTAAAGGCAATTGGGCCACAAGATGTGCTTGCTACTTTACTGAACAACTTGAAGGTTCAAAAATGGCAGAACCGTGTCTGTACAACTGTAGCTATTTCTATTGTTGCAGAGACTTGTTCTCCCTTCACTATGCTGCCAGCTCTTATGAACAAATATCGGGTGCCAGAACTGAATGTACAAAATGGTGTTCTTAAGTTCCTCTCATTTCTTTTTGAATATATAGGTGAGATGGGCAAGGACTACATATATGCAGTGACACCATTACTTCAAGATGCACTCATGGATCGAGATCTTGTGCATAGGCAAACAGCAGCTTCTGCAGTGAAGCACATGGATTTAGGTGTTGCAGGACTGGATATGAGGATGCTTTGGTCCATTTGATGAATTATGTATGGCCTAATATATTTGAGGCGAACGTTTCAAAAAAACACAGCCGACCTAGGTTTTTTCCCTGTAAAGTTTAAAGTCTTAGACTGATGCGATATTGGAAATACCAAAAAAAGGTGATGAACTAGTATCAAGTTCCATGATATCCAGCAATTGGCACAAATTCAAATTGGAACCAAAATAATGATAGAATATTTTGTGTATGTTACATTTCAGAGCTTCTTTTCTCTGATTCGATCAGGATATTGTTTTTTTTAATGCAAAATCCTTTTAACAAACATCAAAACTAGTTTTTGTTCTATATTCTACGATAGAAAGTGCATTGCAATGATCAGAATCTCCTCAGGTCAATGATAATGTTTTCTTTTCCCAGTGATTTTATTCAGGTGCATTGTACCTATCTAGTTGGCATTCCAGGCTTGGTAAGGACTTGTCAGGAGCTATCTGTCTCACTATGACCACGCTAACTCAGCTTTACCATATAGAAATTGGTAATAAGCATTTATTTAACATCGTAAAAAACTATTCGGTAATTATAGAGCCAGCCAAGGAAACAATAAGAAAGGGGTATGATTTCTTCACAAAAATCTCCACTTTCTATCTCAGGAGTAATGGCTCTTCGGATCTACTAAAAATCAAATCTTAGTTATCACAAAAAGAAAACAAATTAGAAAGAAAGATTTTGAAGTGAAGCCAAAAACTTTACTGCATTAGAGGGCATAGGTCGATTTACTGGAGCTCAGCGCCTCAGTAGGGAGATAGGTTCACAAAGGTGGTGAAACGTGTCATAGATCTCTTTTCTTTGTGCATTCATTGAAGGGTTTTAGGATTAAGATGTTTATGTTATGAGATGCTCTTCTTAATGATCTATAAATCTATTACCAGTAACAGATCTAGACACAAAAGTAGATCCAGTATATTATGTTTCTCCTGATGATCCAGTCCAATAAGCAGCAGTAGACCTAGCTATAGAGCCAGTAGTTGGTTCTGTTGCAGTAACATATATAGATCCAGGTCCATATTTTAGAGAGCGAGTTGAAGATCCAGACGCATCCTTATAGGAATCAAAGCTACAGGATGAGTTTAATAATGACTATTTCAACAAGGAAGGTTGAGGCCAGAAAGACCCTTTGCATCCAAACCCTTGCAGACAGACCCTTAACCATTTCAGGCTTCTAGCGTGGTGTATTACCTAATCATAAATATTTCTGAACCTAAGTTGAAGTTATCTCATGTGGAGAAGCTAGCATTGGCAGTAGTGCATATTGTCCAATGATTACAAGATTACATTCTATTGTGCAAAACCACCATCATTGTGGATATAAATTCCTTCTATTTTTTATTGACCAGATGAGTCATCCTTAGGTCAATGATAATGTTTTCTTTTCTGAGTGTGTACAATCCTTTGCGACACAGATATCGTAGTTGTTGCACTATTCCAGAGATGTTTTTTGTATATGCTTCATAGGAAATTTCTACTATCTCAGGGCAACATTTTAGAAACCCTTAATGGTTGATCTAAAACCCTTTGGAATAAAGGGGATGTATATCTTCTGCCATGCTTTCAAAACCCTCTATGTTGTATCAAAAACCCAATACTATGTAACATACCATGTAGGTTATGGGTGGTACCAAAAATATGGGTTTTAATTTCTAGATTTGAAAATTGAAGGATTTGGGTGCTAGAGCAAGGGGCATGGCTGGTAAGAAGACACAGAAAGATCTTTGCAAGAATGAAGAAATTAAAGTTTTACATTATAATATTTCTTGTAAATAGAATCCCACGAACCTGTAATATTTGCAGTACCTTCCTTCATCAGCCATTTGCAACTTCCATCAAATCTCCGTCAAAGACATCTTCAAGGGTTTTTGCATCGCCAATGATCTTTAAACCTGCAGTTTGAAACCTGAAGCACCAAAAATGATTTCTATCAAATTATAATATGGTTTGTTAGCTATTTAAAACAACCCAGAAACGAAATTAGGCTTACCCATTAAGACAACCCACAAAGGAAAATAGGCTTACCCATTTAAACAGGAGCCGCATGTTGTAATCCAATCTGAACAAGGCTTGGAAGACTGTCAAGCTTGGATCAAGTGGATTACTTTTGATGTAGACTCCACTCCTCCATAGCCCTCAATTTTGTTGGGTTTGACTTCGAAATGAACAACCTGTACCTCAAAACCGTTCCGCTATGTTCCAAGGCATTTTTCTTCCCGCCAATATTTCATTCATTTATAACTTATATTGTATTTTTAAAAGAACAAAACCAAGCATGGTGAAATTCAATGACTATATTGTATGACCAAAAACTTGGTTTCTTAAAAAGATTTTTAAAAAATCAAAGTTTTTAGTTAATTTAAAAATAAAGTAGTGAAACATATCCCTATTCTTAATATTTTAGTTAAATCTAATTAATATAAATAAATAAATTTATTTATAGTTATAATTATTTTAATTTTTTAAAAATAAAATCTAACTATTTAACTTTAAATTGTTTAGATTTTTTTAATACAATGTTTTTATGTTAATATTTTTAAATACAATGTATTTATATTGTTTATATATTAGTATATAGGTTGGATAATAGCGTGGTGTGAAATGGGAAACTAAAATATTACTAATTTATTGAATTTTTATTTTTAGTGTAATTTATAACATATTCTTTTTGTTAAGCATTTGCAAAATAAAAGCCAATTTAAACCTATTGAAGCCTATAAAATACAAGGAAATAGTATAAATAACAAATGAAGCATTCTTTAGATATATATTGCATAATGGTCATGAGATAGAAAAAGTTAAGGAAAATCATGAAAAAATTTTAAAAATTGTTTGGTAAGTCAATATAAGATTGTTTTATCCTATAATCCAACGTAATTTCTCAACTTACAAGAAAAAAAATGCAAATCCCTTAGTGCACTTTATACATGTGTTAGTTGAGACTAATGATGGTAGAAATCAAAATAATGGAATGATTAGGGTTAATATTCACAATTGCTATGAAAGAATGTTAGTGGGCCTATGGGATAGTCATCTTCCCCGTCACAATTTAAAAATAATCTACAAATCTCCCCTCATATTGAAACAAAATTTTGACATATGTATCCCCTTCCATTTTTGAGTCAACCTCTATACATATAGGTGTCAATGTTAACCTATGATTTTGTTGATGAAGGAAAAGATGCCCATGAATAATGATCTCACCCAAACTATCAAGCTAAAATAACATTAATTTTCCATCTCATCACCCACAAGGGTTAGATCAATTGGTAATGAGTAATTGAGATGAGAAGATGGTCACGAGTTCAAATCCTTTGTGGGTACTTGCTTTAAAAAAAATTAGCCATCTCGTCATTATATCATTCCTACCTTCTCCCCAAATGGACAAATCTTCCTCATAAGTGTATGAAACACTACACGTGAATTTTGAATGTCTATATTTCACATTATTCCAAAATCCAATGAAATATTTTAGCATCTTCATGTCACAAGAGTGTACTTATTGCACCATCAAGTGCAATTGTTAAGATATTTTGTTTTTCATTTACTTTAAATATATAGAGTTTTATGGGCACCCAACTAGATGGAAGGTATTTTTTTCTTAGGGAGTTCATTACTTATTTTGACTCAATTTGCATTATTTTTTTATGAAAATGATTTAAAATAACATTTAATTATTACATTTTTTTATTATCCCTTATGGTACTTGGTACATCACGAGTTAAGATGGATCTATGTTGGTTTTATCACATCTCGACCATGTGGGCTATAGAAAGCACCTATAGAACACAATGGCTTTACAAACTATGGTTGATGTTGTATTCATGTATGAGTTGTTCCATAGTGTGATGTATCTAGTTTGGTGGGGCATGTTTTAGAGTTGCTTCTTCTCTAAAAGAAGCAACTCTAAAATAACTAAGTACTAGAAGAGACTCGAGAGAGAATTGACTACTAGCTAAAGAGATACAACCAATTCAGAAACATATAATTGACAGTATGACCTACTGTTAATTATAGGGTCATTTTGTCTAATTTTTCTTGGAATTGATCACAATCCAGCAGTCTCGAACCTACAACCTATGCATCAAGAAACCTTTTGATGATTTTCCAATGGCAATAGTTGCATAATATATCTAGCCTATAACAATGTTACTTCTATCAATATCAGACTTAAAATAATAATTTAATACATCTAAATCTTGCAATTTAGGGGATATAAGAATTTTTTATCAGCTTTGTGAACCATAGTTTTCAAAATGATGACCATATCTGACATGTAGACTAGATATTTTCTATGCATATGCATGTTATGCGATGGTCAAGGGCATCGTAACGGTCCATTGTATTCACATAAGTATTTATCAAATGACATTTTATTATTATTATTATTATTTTGGGATTACACCTTAAATGGCATCTTAATTAGTTCTAACACTTTCATAAAAAAATTAACCATTCCTTCAATGTTCCACCACCACACAGACCTTACAAATGGAATATTCATCACGTCAATGATATATGATCCTATAATGGGGATTCTTCTTGGTGTCCAAGTTAGGGTTGATACAAAAATACAAGTTATTGACCCATGATATTTGTCTTTGGATCTCATGGTCCATACATGGGACCTTAGACCACCACACAAGTTCTACAAAGGGAATCTTTAGAATATGAGTGAGATATGGTGTTTCTTGAAATCTTTAGCAAACCATAGATGGTATTCAGAATCATAAAATGTTTTAGGGTTGAAATTCAAGGTCTTGAGGCATAAAAATTTTCTGTGGAGATCATGGGTCGTGCATGGGGCCACAACAACCACATAGGAAATTAGTAGTGAATATCATTGCTCGAGTGCATTATGGTGGTGATTTTGAGGTTTTCCACATTAGAGGTTAGTTTTAGTGCCTAATACATGGTTCGGTGCCAAGATATATGTTGTTTTTCCATAACATTTGTCATTGAGGCTCATGGGCAATGTGTCACTAGTAGAAAATGAGAAATTAATGACTCAAAAAATGACTAAAATCAGGCTATAAAAGACTATTTTTGAGTCGGTGACTAATAGTAGCAAATTACCACTATCTTATAGCTAGTCGTATTTCACTAGTCATTAATAGCTTGACTTAGTAGTCACTGATTTAGTCATTGATTTGGTCATTGATAGACAATGCTTTAGTCATTGATAGTCAATGATTTAGTCATTGTTTTAGTCATTGATAGTTAATGATTTGGTCATGGATTTAGTCATTGATTTAGTCACTGAGTTAATCATTGATTTAGTCGCTGATTTAGTCACTGATTGCAACCATTAATGACCAAATATACGACTAAATAAACTACTAGATGTTAACATATTAATGACTAAGCTAAATACGACTAAGATACGAGAAATTAGCTACTAATAGTCGTATATATGTGAATTTAGTCGTTTTTGTAGTCACAAATTTATGATAGGGTACGGAGGAATCGAACCACCAACCTCCTGCCTATAATTAGGCAGGCGCTCTACCATTGAGCTAGCACCCTTTAATAAGTTATTTCCCGACAATGATGATATTCAAACAAATTTATGATAGATATCAATCTACAAACTACACAATTATTACTATTACAACTTACTAGTAACTAGTATTTATGAAAGTAGTCATTTACGTAGTGGAGAATTGTAAATAAGGAGGAGTTGCGTTGGATGATTTCGCAAATCTCGACGTTTCGATCCCTACTATGGGAAGGGTAAGGAAGCTGCTGTGTCCCCATTACACCAATCACAACAGGCATGCCTCGCTCCAAAGAAAAATGCACTTGGGCTTCTTGTGAATCCCTTGGTGCAAATGACATGGTCAAAACATTTATCTTCAAAAGTTATGCACCCCACACTACTACATTTCGACCAAAAATCCGACAGCGGTATTGTCGTATTTTCAATACTTCCCTGTCGCATTTACGACACTATGATTTTTTTTAAGCGTCGGTGGATTTTCGTTGGTTATCCGACATCTTTCCAATCCATCAGTTAAGCGACACCTCAGTTTACCGTCGGTTAAATGTAAATCGTCGGTTATCCAACATCTAATTCATAATAAACTTTAAACGTAAGTGTCGGTTAAGCGAATGTGAAAAAACGTAAGCATCGGTTAAGCGACAGCATGGCCGTCGAAGAAAGCGACGGTATTGAATTTAAAAAAAAAAAATCACCTACAGGCCGTCGCTTAATCGACAGCTATAAAACGTAAGCGTTGGTTAAGCAATAGCAAAGCCGTCGCTTAAGCGATGGTATTGAATTTATTTATTTTTTAAATCACCTACAGGCCCTCACTTTACCGACGGCTATAAGTGTTTTTTTTTATTTTTAAATCACCTGCTTCCCAACTTATCAAAAATTTATTATTTATATATGTATGTTTATTGCAGGTAAATAGTATGCAGTAAAATGAAATTTCATTTGGCAATATTCACACATTATAAAGGCTGAGTTAGAATACATGGCATATTATATCATTGTAACCAAAAACAAAAACTTATCTACAGAAGTGATAAACACCGCTGACCAGATAAACTAAGAGGTCATTTCTGAATCAACTTCAAGCGTTCACCCACTATAATGTGGTGTCTAATTAATCATAATCAGAGGGCATAAGCTAAAGTAAAATCCATTCCTACCAGAATACAATTGTGTTAAAGCTCTCCACCTTGTTCCTGAAGAACATTCCTTAGCTTGGACATTTTCGTTTGCGAATGGAGGTATGGCAGCATTGTCACCCTTGTTTGCAATTTTATAGGTACCATTCTCCCTTGCATTTGAGCCCTTACCACCACCAATATCTGAATAAAAGAAGTCCACAAACTTATTAAAATATGTTTTTAAACAATATACAATATATGCATCGATGCCTTGTTCTTTCCCACTTGTTTTGCTAGTCACACTCTCTACCTTGTATACATATTACATATGTCATTTCTAGTTAAGCATTTTCTGTGATATACATGTAGTCTTTGCAATAAAAAGCATTATTTCATGTCATTGCCCTAGAACCTTGGGCAAGAAGAAAACAGATAGCATGTTTTAAAGTACTGCATTTTAAATAAATAACATGGGCACACAATAAGAAGCTACAACTTCTAAAATTTGGACAAATAAATTTAAATCAAAGTCCTGTGTATTGGTTTATTATAACAGCCATGATTTTATTCAATGGTACTTTCACTATAAAAGAGCTGTCTGTGGAAAAATCATACCTTGTAAAATAGGACGATAGCTTGCTCTAACAGATCCACGACCCATTAAAGATCCCTCCCTTCCACCTCGACCTTGAATTCCAGATCTGGGTCTGAATTCCATAGAGTTTTGAATGCTCGTGTTCTGTACAAATAGAATGCATTATGAAGCATCAGATCTTTGAATGTAAAAGTGCATTAACCAAAATCATCACAAGCAAAACTATGATGAGACTTCCCTCTTAATATTAATGCAAATACAACATAGCAAATCTATCCAACATACTAGACTAGAAAAGAGCAAAAATAGAATTCCTAACCCTATAAAGACATTTGCATTCATTAAATTACCACAATATTTACCCCCAAATAAATGATAACGGCTTCAAAATATGTTATTTCATATAACAAACAAACAAAGGCATAGGAATTTTGTTGGGCTCTTTATGGTAAGTTACAAGAACAGCACATGCCATGAAACCAACCTAAATTCTATCACTGGTAGGTTGGCTCCATATACAAGTGGGAGTGGACAGAAACAAGCACCACATATTTTTTGACACAATAGGAAGCCCCTTGTTTGTGAATTTTTTGCAGAAGGTATCCAACTTGCCGGTCTTCCAGAAAATGAAAGTGAAGGGATGGGATAAATGTGTTGCCACAAAATGAAAATGAAGGGAAGGCATAAAAGTGTAGCCATGGGTACAGATATAGTCCTAATATTTCATGTCAAGGGATGTTTTAGGGAGACAGAAAAGGAATACAAATGAACCATATAAAAAATGCCAGCATTATCTTGTAACATTTCTTCGAAAATCCATATATTGTATCTAGGTTATGTCGTATAACATTCATGTAATGGTCACTCTACAATCCTATGCTGTATATCACAGGAAGCATCACATATCTGTTGGCATCATCCAAGTTCTCTTTGCCCAACAGTAAAAGGTTTTCTCTTGAGAATCAGTATTGCAAGAGGAGGTACAAAATGGCTGGTTGAGAAAATGATGCATGTAAGAAACAGGCTAATGAGATAAGAGACAAAGGTCACAAAATAATGTGATGATAAACAATGAAGTTTGAACAGCACAAAAAGGATGACAGAACACATACCAGATATTGTATTTCAATGAATAAT
>LPNX010238282.1:434011-465381 GCA_001517045.1 Pseudotsuga menziesii | reverse complement strand
GGGGGTGTTTTTGGTGTTTTTTTTGCAAAAATCATCGTTTTTATGGGTAGAGTTCTCGTTCATAGTATATAGTTCTCGTTTCATAGTATAAGTGGTTGACTATGATTGTTGTACTATACCAGTATAGATCCATTTTAACTATGGCTCTACCAAGTGCCGAGAGGGATCAAGCTTTCTTGAGGTGTAAACCCTTTTTAATTTACAAAAGTGTCTAGTAAGTATTCCTACTTGGGAGGGAAATGTCCATGCTTGCTTAAGTAATTTCAAAATAGGGTAAACATTAATAATCATACAATCAAATAGTTTTCTAAAAATTGCTTTACTTATCTTTCTTTAAAACTAATAATGAATATTAAGAGTAGTTAATGAGGAAAATAATCCATATAAAATTTTAAAATCTAAATTTTGAGAATAAATTGGAATTTGAAAAACATTTTACCATCAAATGAAGATTTTAAACATTTATCCAAATGTTTTTGAGAAATGACTTGTTTTTCTTTATAACTAAAAATGAACATTTACATGTTAGGGTTAACCTTAACTTGGGAATGAGCAAGGATGTAAGTGATTTAAGGCACATGGTTTTAGTGGCCTGTGCTTTCTTGCTAGTTGTATTTGCATTTAAAGAACCTTATAAATGTGGTTGTAATATTCCATTGTAATGTGCCAAAGTAAGCAGGAGAGATGCTCTTGGAAGCCTTGGTAATAAATGTATTATTGAAGGTTGGTTTTTCCCTATGGGGTTTTCTATGGTAAATCTAGTGTTGCTATTGTAATTGCTATTATTTTGTAATTTATTTTCTATCACATATTTTATTCCTAACATTATGTTGCTTAGGTTTCAAGTCAACGAAATTTTAAATTGAAATTTGATATATATTACATAAATGTGTTTTACAATTTAGCTAATTTAAAATTAAATTTTATATGTTCTTGGTTTTATAATTTTTCTTTTTACTACTCAAGTCAATTGAATTTTACTACTAATATTTTACTACTCAATTTGTAAAATTGTGAGTATCGCCATAATATGGTTGTATATTTTTATGAGTATAATATTTTTTATTTTTTATTTTTTTAAATTATAAACCGACATGTTATAAGTTTTTATTTTTATTTTTTACTTTTATTATTATTATTTTTATCAAGCTGACATGTGCCACGTCAGCGTTACAGACGTGACACATCTCACCCATTTGAGCTGTAGAAAGTGCCTCTCAACGCAATATTACCATCATTGATATGAAGATTAATGTTGAGAATGGTTCAAGCCTTTTTCGTCATTGTGTCTCTTGTTTGCTTGCTCTATAGTTTAACATTTATGTGTCTTTTTATTGATTCTCTTGCTATTTTATTTACTTCGATGGTTGTATATTTCTTACAATAATTTTTTAAGTTGATTCTTTATTCAGAGTAACATTGGTTGTTCTAACCCCGGATGTGGGTGTGAGTCAGTCCAATGTGAACTTGAGGGAGGCTGACGTGGCCCCTCCATCCCAAGCTCAACCCACTGTCATTAATGGCCTTTAAAACCCTGGGAAACGTGGCCGCTCCTCAGCTCGACGATAGGACGATGCAGTCTCATTGCAACTTGGGCGCCATTACTACTCCTCCTGGTAGCCTAGCCTCGCACAAGCGCCATTCAATTGGGATGATGGCAACTATCGCGGTCTTCTTGCTTTACTCTGTTGCTCCTCTCTTTTGGTTCATTTGCGCTCTCCAGGTTCATGATGCTCTTCATGGTCGCTCTGTGCACCAGGGTCACCACCCCCTGCTACAGGCTACTTTGATTTATCTATCTGCTGCTCCATGCCCTCGTATTGCTCTCCATTATCTGAGTTCGCCATCCCAGAGCCTTGCTCAAATCAGTATTCTCATTGCTATGCACAATACCACCCCCCAGCCACGCCTAGAAGACAGAGAAGAACTTCTCGCAGGGGACGAGGCCGCCATGCTCGGACAGAATGCCAAATTCCTCTCTCTTCTCAGGCCAGCAACAACGACTTCGACCTAGAAATTCCGGAGGAAGTGCTGAGAATTGTCTTGGATTGGAAGGACAAATTGTTTGGAGCACTCGGTGCAGCTGGACGAATGGTGGAGCGTAGACAAAACTACTGGGTCTTTAAAAACCTGCTCACGCGCTTGGTCCTCAGATTCAACCAACTAGTTTTGCCACACCTAGCCCCTCCTGTTCAATTCCCCTCAGCTCCCCAAGAGACCTTACCACCGGGTCCTCACTCGGACTTGCCTCAAGCCTCTCCCTGTCCACCTGATGCCTTGGCCCCCTCCACTGCTCCACCACCATTCTCCATCCCCTCTCCGCATCTCCGACCCTCCTCCAACCCTGCGTGTAAGTTCTCATCCAACCCAATTGTCTCGAAGAAGACCTCTCCGTTACCCACCAAAAACCCACCTGCAGCCTTTGGGAAGGAAGACTCCAGCTCTAGTGACGAGGAAATGGCGACATCCGGTGATAGTTCGGCGACATCTTCAGGCGAGCCCGCACAACCAGCATCTCCAGGCTACACATGTCCAATAACAGAGGAACCATGGCCTGGGCAGAAACCATGACCCGTGGTCGTTACGGCTACGTGTCCTTCTGTTTGCATGCATGGTCTACGTTCAGGTTCCTTACTGGCCACGTGCCACTCATTTTTAACATGTCTGGTTTTTCTTTATTTATGTATTGTTCACTTGATGGATTTTGCCACATCCTCCTTGAAATGTAGAGGTTTTGTCTTTGTTTAATTGGAAGGCATGTTTTCCCTCCGAGAGGGAGGGTCATTTTTTATCTGTTTTCCCTCCCGGAGGGAGGGCCTAGCTACACTTTGATACTCCATATCTGCTCCACCTGAGCAGGTCAGTCTGTAACTATGCCTGTACTACTATTTTCTCTTTTTTAATAGAATAAATCTCAACTTACAAAAAATACATTGGTTATTCTAAATTTCATAGCTTTGAATGGGTTATTGTAGATTAGATTTCCTTCACCTAGGATGCAACAATTTGTTGTGATGGTTTTGTTAAATTATGTATTAATTAGTTTTCTTATATACATAGTTGCATATCATTCATATCATAACAGAGCACATCTTAGCAAAGATGATACCTTGTGGTTGCACATGCAATGTATAACACCTTTAAGGAATTATGCATCCAGGTTGATAATTTGTGTCATTGGGATTCTATGACATACATGAATTAATTATTGTTGGAATATCTTGACCTATCACTAACCATTCATATAAATCTTGTTTATCTGGAAGGTGGCCTTCTATGGGTCTCCTCTTAGTCAACCCTAGTGGTATCTCCATTTGAGATCCAACTTGGTTAAGTGCTTGGCATTTTGTAGCTGATCTAGCAAGACAGTGATCATGGGAAATGAGTATTGATCCTTAAGGGTGATCTCGTTCAAATCTTTGTTGTCAATACACATTCTTGAAGTCCCATCCTTCTTGGACAATATGATGATAAGTGACCTACAAGGTGAGAAACTTGGTTGAATTACTTCTCGCTCGAATAGTTGCTACAACTATTTCTTCACATCATGTATTTCCATTGTGGACAATGATATGTTCGGAAATGGAGAGATAAGCAACCACTATATCTCATGCTCCACTTTCCTCCTAGGTGGTAGCCCTTTAGGTTCTTGGAACATTCTCTATATCCCTGCAAAAGCACCTCCAACATGTGTTTTTTCTCTTTAGTACATTCCTCCAAAGATTCCCTACTTTTGCCTGTTCATCTTCTTGTTAATTTTGTCTTAAGAAGAGCAATACACACTTCCCACTCAAGCTAATCAATGTCTTGACTTGGTTGGCACTTACTAGAGAGATCTTGGAATTACCATTGCATGGAATGATTCCCCATCTTTGGTCATGTGACATTGGTTAGTTCTCCTCGTGAAGATTGCATCACTTATGTAAAGTAGGGGATTCAAACACTACACCACACACGTCAAGTGGTACCAAATCTACCTTCACTTCATTGAAGTAGTTTACACTTACGACAAGTTTGAACTTACATTATTTAGAGACCCTGGAATCTACATAGTTATTTACCCAACCCAATGGGTATGGACACAGATGGTCATGAATTTCCAATTCAAGTTCACTAACTAGATCTCTACCATGAGGTTCCCTTGTGAACTCGAGTAAAACATAAGAACCAAATTTGTCTTCTTGACTTGGATCTTAATATGGAAGAGTTTAGTGATCCATTTTTCTTTCTTGGGATGTGGGCTACTCAAGATCACCTCCCTCTACATTGTAGTAAATACATTATTTTCGTCTACCTTTAAGTAGATTTTTACTTGGTTGCCTAAATCCATCGTTGGCATGTTGATCTACTTGGCCTTCCTTTTGTGGCTATTTGGAATCAACTTTGATGTAGCTTTCTGCACTTATCTTCACTAACCATTGATATTACAATGGTTAGACTAGTTATTTAAGTTCTTGGGAGACATTCCCAACATAATGTAATGCTTTTTAAATCAAGTGATATACTCTTATATAGCTTTCCCTTCTTTTCCCTTGAAGTAATTCCAAAGGATCCATTGGTCCTGTTCATACCCAATAGGGTAAAACTAACACTTGAGAAATGTTCTAAACACATCCCACTTAGCCACTAAGAGACACCCTCCAACCTAAGAGTATCGGTGTGGCTTTGCCACCAAGTTTGGGCATGACCCTCTAGTTTCAATTGGGCAAATGATATATTTTGCTCCTCCAATGTTAGGAACATTGAAATAGACTTATAGTTATAACAACCATTGATTCAACTTAACAACATCAATTTCACCTTGATAGGTTTTGACGTCCACTTTTGTTGCCACTTTGAACAAGGTTTAGGAAGATGTGATGCTGGAACTTGGCCTCTCATTCTCTAGCTCCTTTATGGTTCTTCTTTGTCTAAATTGTTTTGTTAGAGACATTGTCTGAGTTAGAGCTACTAAATTCCCCAAAATGTTTAAACCCGTTCTCCTGCATTGCCATGAGGATCACTATATTGCAAGAGATGTCAAAGACTTGTGCTTCCAACATTGCAAATCTCTTCCTTGAGCCATCCATTGGGTTGTTATTGTACTCATCCACCATGGCTAGGGTTTACAACTTATTTCTTTAAACCAATTTCTAGAACATGCAATATCCACAACCATGTGTATTGCATTGAAACAATTCACCACAACAACTCTTAAAAGTTCTATGGAATCTCTATTGTTCGGGTACACAGGGTACTTCCAAAAGACCAAACACCTTGAGCAACCGCTTCACACAAATAGATCACAGATCAACACACCGATGTTTGTCATGTGGTTAAAACCCTCGAGAGGGAAGCAGTCCATGGCCCCAGCCAAATAGCTACTTGGAGCAATTTATTATGCAAAAGAAAGAAAGTTACATGAGCTTCTCATAATCGATCAACTAGCCAAGGACCCTCCATGCTCTTTAAATAAAGATCATGGACCAATCGAGTGTTAAGCCACGGATCAATGGTAGGTATGATCTAAGAGAAGTTGAACCGCCGTATCACTCTATGTCTAGAACATATCGTGACTGTCGAATTAGAATATTTACATATGCATACTAAAAAAACACACTTTTATCTAATGGATATATTACACAAGTTGATCTTAACTAACTCCTAAGTGTCTAAATATTCTAACACCCCCCTAAATTGTTTTGTTAGAGACATTGTCTGGGTTAGAGCTACTAAATTCCCCAAAATGTTTAAACCCGTTCTCTTGCATTGCCATGAGGATCACTATATTGCAAGAGATGTCAAAGACTTGTGCTTCTAACATTGCAAATCTCTCCCTTGAGCCATCCATTGGGTTGTTATTGTACTCATCCACCATGGCTAGGGTTTACAACTTATTTCTTTAAACCAATTTCTAGAACATGCAATATCCACAACCATGTGTATTGCATTGGAACAATTCACCACAACAACTCTTAAAAGTTCTATGGAATCTCTATTTTTCGGGTACACAAGGTACTCCCAAAAGACCAAACACCTTGAGCAACCACTTCACACAAATAGATCACAGATTAACACACCGATGTTTGTCACGTGGTTAAAACCCTCAAGAGGGAAACAGTCCACAGCCCCAGCCAAATAGCTACTTGGAGCAATTTATTATGCAAAAGAAAGAAAGTTACATGAGCTTCTCATAATCGATCAACTAGCCAAGGACCCTCCATGCTCTTTAAATAGAGATCATGGAAACAATCGAGTGTTAAGCCACGGATCAATGGTCTAAGAGAAGTTGAACCGTCGTATCACTCTATGTCTAGAACATATCGTGACCGTCGAACTAGAATATTTACATATGCATACTAAAAAAATACACTTTTACCTAATGGATATATTACACAAGTTGATCTTAACTAGCTCCTAAGTGTCTAAATATCCTAACACCCCCCCTCAGGAACAACTTGGGATATGATTGAAATATTTACAAAAGCGACATGATTAGGAGAATGAAGGAGGCATTAGAGCCTATCCCCCCTTAAGGACACATTCCTGAACTCCTAACATAGACCGAAGTTTAGAAAACTTTGCTTCTGTAAGAGACTTGGTGAAGATTTCTGCAACTTGATCATCTGTAGGGCAATAGAGCACTTCAATAACACGATCATCAACAAGATTTCTGATGAAGTGCATGTGTAGCTCAATGTGTTTGCTACGCTGATGTAGAACTAGATCTTTGGCAAGCTTGATGGCACTTTGATTGTCGCACCAAAGTGGAGTAGGCTGCTGCTGCTCGAATCCAAACTCTGAAAGGATCTGTCGAAGCCATAAAGCTTCCTGACTGGCATTAACCGCGGCTCGATATTCTGCTTCTGCTTAAGAAAGAGCAAGAGCTTGTTGTTTCTTACAAGCCCAAGTGACAGGTCCAAATCCCAGATTGAAAACATAACCTGTAGTAGACTTTCGATCATCAGGATCACCGCCCCAATCTGAATCAGTGAAACCAACCAACAAAGGTGTCCCCCCTGTGCTGTAATGAATCCAAACTGAATTGTACCTTGAATATATTGAAGTATTCTTTTTGTTGCTTTCTAGTGACTTTCATGAGGAGTTTGCATATAATGGGAAACACGACCAACGGCAAAGGAAAGGTCAGGACGGGAATGAGTCAAGTATAAAAGACTACCAACAAGCTGGCGATACAAGGTGGCATCTACTTCAGGGGAAGTACAAGTGGCAGAAAGGTTGACTCCAAACTGGAAGGGAGAAGGGGTTGGTTTACAATCTTCCATGTGGAAGCGACGAAGTAGGTCACAAGCATACTTAGACTAGGAAAGAAAGATTCCTTCTTTGGCTTGCAAGACTTGGAGACCAAGAAAATAATGCAAATGTCCTAAGTCTGACATTTCAAAATTTTACGTAAGACTAGATTTCACATGGGTTAGAAGTTTAGGGTCACTACCAGTAAGGATAAGATCATCAACATAAAGAACAAGTATGATGAGATGGTTTCCTACTTTCTTGGTATAGACATTGGGGTCAGAATGACATCTAGAAAAACCAGTGTCAAGGAGAAAGCTATCCATTTTGGCATACCAAGCTCTAGGAGTTTGCTTAAGGCCATATAAGGATTTCTTAAGGAGACAGACAAGGCTAGAGTTATCCTGAACATATCCAGGAGGTTGTTCCATGTAAATTTCCTCTTGTAAATCACCATGTAAAAAGACAAACTTGACATCCATTTGATGGACTTCCCAGTTATGTAAGGCTGCAAGGGAAAGAACAAGGCGGATGGAATTCATTTTTGCAACAGGAGCAAAGGTTTCATTGTAGTCAATCCCTTCAACTTGGGAAAAACCTTTGGCAATTAATATTACCTTAAGTCTTTCAACACTTCCTTCTGATGCATACTTAGTTCTGTAGACCCATTTACATCTGACAAGTTTTCTTCCTTTTGGAAGATGAACAAGATCCCAAGTATCATTTGCCATTAAGGAATGATATTCTTCATCCATAGCTGCATCCCAATCTGGATTTCCTGAAGCTTCTGCAAAAGTTTCTGGATCATGATTCTCGAAAACTTGAGCCAAAAGAGAAGAGACTTGCTGAAACTGAGAACGTGTTCAACATTGATCTCTAGGATCACCGGCAATATCACTAGCTGATTCACATGTTGAACGGACCCATCGAGGAAGCATTGGTGCTGGTGCATTTAGAGGAACATGAGCAGGCGGTGGTGGATTTTCATCCTCACTGTCATCATCAGAAACTGAAGTTGGAAACATGTCAAGGAAGTTGGAAGAAGAAGAAGAAGAAGGCACAATCGTTGAATCAGGCTCGCAGGCCAAAGATGGCACACCCGCCAAGTTAGGCTCGTAGGCCAATATATTTTCATCAAATTTAACATCTCTTCTGATGATTATATCATGTGAATGGGGATGAAGAAGTCTATAACCTTTTACATCTTCAGAATATCCAACAAATATGCACTTTTCACTTTTAGGCTGCAACGCTTTCCATTTTTCATCCGGAATGTGAGCCCATGCTTCACAACCAAACACACGAAAGTGACTTACATCTAGTTTAATTTTACTCCATGCTTCTTCCGATGTTTTACCTTGTAAAACTTTAGTGGGTGTGCGATTAACTATTTAATTTGCACAATTTATGGCCTCAACCCAATATTGAAGACTTAGTCCCTTGGATTGGATCATACAATTAACCATTTCTTTTTAAGTGCAATTCTTTCGTTCAGCTACACCATTTTGTTGTGGTGTATATGGAACAATGTGTTGTTGTTGGATTCTTTGTTCAGTGCAGAAAGTAGTGAACTTGTTGTTAACATATTCTCCTCCATTGCCAGATCTTAACTTAATAATTTGATGACCAGATTGTTTTTCAACAAGGGCTTTGTAGGCCCAGAACATGTTAAATACTTCGCTCTTAAGTTTTAGGAAGTAAACCCAAGTGCGTCTAGAGTAGTCATCAATGAAAGTTAAGAAATATTTGAAACCAGAAAATGATGCAGATGGAAGAGGGCCACACAAGTCACTATGCACAAGCTCTAAGGGAACCGAGGCGTGCCAAGAGGCACGTTTGTCAAAACTGTCTCGATGATATTTTCCAAGTACACAACTAGAACACACACCATCTTTGCAAGTTACCATCTGAAGACCAGTCACCATATTGTCTTTACATAGTTGTTGCAATGAGCGATAATTTAAGTGAGCAAATCGCTCATGCCAAAGTTTGCTCAAGTTATCACTATGAGCAAAAAAAATTAAAAGAAAAGGTGATAACCCATAGTTGTTAAATTTGTACAACCTGGTAATATCATCAACAGTTCCAGTAGCAAGGGCATTTTGAGGATTTTTAAAATCCTTGATTACAACTTGGTGAGGTGTAAACGTCACAGTTTTACCTTCATCCGAATGAGTAATTTGATAGATTGACAACAAATTGCAGGAAATTTTTGAAACGCATAGTACATCACTGAAATGACCATTTTCTACTGGAACTGTTCCAGATCCTACAACACTTAGAGATCTATTATCACCAACAAATTTGCTTCGTGTTACATTCATGCATAATAGAAAAGATGGCTTGATCCTTAGCCATATGATAAGATGCTCCAGAATCAATGAGCCATTCAATTGAAGTAGAATAAGAAAATGTAGTATAAGAGTAACAAAAAACACAAAGTGCATGTCCATGAGAGGTAGATTCTGAAGACGAATCTAGGCTGATGTGGTGCTTCTTCATTGCTGCTTCCAAGGTTGCCATCTTCTTGAAACACTTAGATTCATCATGATTATCTTTCCCACAAAAATTGCAATGATGCTTAGTCTTCTTTCCTTTTGGCTTGGATCCTTTGTCATTTTTTAAAGAAGGAGCTGACTGAGAGGGTTTGGGATCCTTATTGTTTGGATTTATTATTGCGAAACTTTTGTTTCTTGGGAGGCTTGGACTTTTATTTCTGTTGGGACAATAAGACTTTCTCAGATGTATCTGCATTGTTAATTATTCCAAGATGAATGAGCTTATCTTGCTCTCTAATTAATGAATCACAAAATAATTTAAGACTAGGCTCTTGATAGCTAGCTATAGTCAATGATTCTTTCATGGAGTAGAATGTAGATACAAAAATAGAATATGCAGGTCCAAGTTTGGAAAGAATATGATAAATACATTGTTTGTCTTCTTTCTTAATCTTGCATTCTGCACATAAGAGTCTAAGAGTTTTATACCCAGATAAATAGTCTTGAATGCATGAAAAATCATTTGGATTCAAGGAAATCAACTCATTCTCAAGTTGATGACCCCAAATTTTATTGTGTTTGCTAAACACAGATTCCAACTTTTCCCAAGTTTGATCAGGTTCATCAATTCCAGATATGTGGAATCACAAATCAGTAGAGATTGACATCCCAATCAATCCATGAGCTTCATCACATCTATTTGCCCATTTAATTTTCTTATCATCATAAGTGGGTTTTGTTTCTTTCCCTGAGGTTATCTTGAAAAGTCTCCTACTTCGCAGAACATCCTCCATATGAGATTTCCATGAGAAACAGTTAGAACTTATGAGTCTAATAACACAAGGGGTGACCATACTGTAAAATAATGGCCGAAAGAACAAAAACAAATATCTGGATGCAGAGAGCTCAAAAAAATATACGGTTTTAAAAAAAATGGCACAGAAAACTAATTCTAGATGATGAAGTTATGCTTGTTCAAAGAAAATGTTGAAGATGTCCCCAATAGTGACGTGGCAGATATTAACTTGACCAACTAAGAAAAGAACCCTCTTCTTCCCAAGATGAACCTTTGACAATCACTTACAACAAAGTTGTCTTTTTTTTAAAAGTGAATCACTTTTGTAAAATAAGTGATATTCACTTTTACAATAATGTTACTTTTAAATAGTGCGGCAATAAATTAAAAGACTTAAGTGACTCACTTTTTATTTTTATTTATTTAAGTGAGATGTACTTTTACAATAAGTAACTTGAAAATAGAAATTGTATGCACTAAAAAGTAACTAGATAATACTTGAACTCAAGATTTATCAAGGAATAAAACAACTTTGAACCAAGTGAGCTAAGTTTAAAATGTACGTAAAAGAATGAAAATATGAAGGTTTTTTTTTTTTTTAAACTCTTATTTCTCGTTTTCCGTGTTTGTTTTTTATTTCTTGCAAATCACAAAAAAAAACGAAAAACAAAAAACAAAAAACCCCAAAAAACTTTTCCACACTATGGGTGGGGTTAGATCTCAGTTAGCTTATCCGAAAAGTCTATGTTTTCAAGTTTTCTTGTTGTTTTTTATTTGGCACGGTCGCACAATATATACAACAAAGAGCATACGTAGCCGATAATACAAGAAATTTTTTTTCCCTTACTATTTCTAATTTGCCACGATCGCGTAAGGTGCACGGTAAAGAGCATACGCAGCCAGGGAAGGCAACAGTCCGAGACTAAAACAATAAAGATCTAATAATAAAACTGATAAAATATGAGAGATTTAAAAAAAAATTAAACAAATCCGTCACTGTAACATTATACCTTCAGATTTGTCGAAATGGGTGTTTCTGGAACAACCGGAAACAATTTTCGATGAAACGAAAACTATTTTTCAATAGAAACGGCGCTCCGGACGCAATGGAACAGCTCCCACAGGCCACAAATGCACAGAAAATTCAGAACCAGAAACCCTTTCAAAGTTTTGACAACACCGGTTCCAGATCTTGATGAAAACCGAAAGTGGCTTTTCATAAACACTCTGATACAATGTTCGGGTACACAGGGTACTCCCAAAAGACTGAACACCTTGAGCAACCGCTTCACACAAATAGATCACAGATCAACACACAGATATTTGTCACGTGGTTAAAACCCTTCGAGAGGGAAACAAACCACGGCCCCAGCCAAATAGCTACTTGGAGCAATTTATTATGCAAAAGAAAGAAAGTTACATGAGCTTCTCATAATCGATTAACTAGCCAAGGACCCTCCATGCTCTTTAAATAGAGATTATTGACCAATCGGGTGGTAAGCCACGGATCAATGGTAGGTATGATCTAAGAGAAGTTGAACTGTCGGATCACTCTATGTCTAGAACATATCGTGACCGTCAGATTATAATATTTACAAATGCATACTAAAGAAACACACATTTACCTAACGGATATATTACATAAGTTGATCTTAACTAACTCCTAAGTGTCTAAATATCCTAACATCTATTATGTAGTGTTTGCTTCTTATTATCATTTAATATTACAAGCTTAGCATTCAAATTATTGAAATATGTTGAAAATGCAATAAAAAAGTTAAAACCATAAGCACCACACCATCCACACAATGAACACAATATGTAACTAATAACCCCAATATAGGAAAACATCCAAACATTGAGGGGCATGCTTTGCTATTTTCTTATCAAGTATGAATTGCAAACGAAGTAGTCTAAATAATTGACAAATTTGATCACTTTTTTGTACCATTTTTGTCCAAAATTATACTAGAGTTGTTGGAATCATAGATATAAGCTGTTGAGACTAAACAATCCTAGTGCAACATGGGTATTTGAAGGTGCCAAATCCATTTATACAATAAAATATGGAATTTGAATAATGAAAAAATACAATCTAACCAAAGATTATAATGTTGAATTCCGTAAATGATTGTTGAAAAAGTCAAAATTGTTGATTATTGAGACTACTTCAACGCAAAACACAAATAAAGACAAAAAAAGTTGCAATACACAATATCCTTTGAATGGATACCACAAGGTCTCATACTTCCATTGTCTTGCTCACAAATATCACATTCCTTTGTGTAAAATCCTGTGCATAAAATGGATAATCCTCCCTTGTTGGTTGTTGGTGAGGATATTGCATTGAACGTGATTATACTCACAAATGCACTCACCTTGGTGGGTTGATTTGGTGGGTGTAGAGTCTGTTCAGAGGGGGTTAATAAATGGGTGACTGATTCATTGATGGAAGTTGTTGGTACTAGTCTTGTTGTTTTTATCCTTCCATGGGGGTGGATAGCGTTCAAATTCTAGACACGAGAGGATGTAGCTCGGGTTCTTGTGGGTGTTTGGAAATGGGATAGCTCTTGTTTGTTGTTAAAGCACTGGACGTCACTCTTCGATCCGTGAACAGAGATGTATGATACATTACTCATTTGGGTGAAATTGTCGAACTTACCTTTTGAATTCTTGTCTGTCGATTTCTTTAAATTGGTTGGGAACACCTTGGGGACATTCCTGGAGGCGGATTTGTCTTTTTTAACTTCGGGTGTGTGCTGTTTAGGGAAGATCATGGTTCTTCTTGATATTCGTAAAGGTTTAGCATCTGATATTGTCATTAAGCATGGGGATTCTGAGTTTAACCAACCTTTGGATTACATGGGAGTATCGTTTAGGTGTAATAGGTGCCATGGCCTTGGCCATTTGATTTCTTAGTGTCATCTATCCTTTTATAGACATCATCCTTTTGAATCTGCCCCTAAGTCTAAGCCTATTTGGTGGGTTAAAAATCCTGGGTTGTCCCCTGCTGAACAACTTTCTGTATTGGATGAGGGCTTGGTGGCTTCTGAGGTTGAGGGTTTGGGTATTTCATCGGTTGAGGCTGAAATTAGTTCTTCCTGTTTGAAGGCACTTAAACCTCTTTGTATCTCCTCTTTAGCTGGTTATGCTAATGAGTCCATTGATCTGAATTGGAATGCGAAGGATTCTGTTGGTGTTAGGTATGAGGAAGGTTTTAAGTCTGCATCTCTATTGGGGGACCTAGGGTTTGTATCTCCTATTAAGGAAAAGAATGTTTCTAGATCTAGTTATTTTCTTCGGTCATGTTCTAAGACTGTGGGGGATTCTCATTCTGATACTAGAGATATCCCTGGTATTGGCCTCCCATGTTTTAGTTATGGTGGTCTTTTTTCTCGGATGGTTATTAAAGAGATTGATGACTCTGGGGCACTTAGAGCAGTGTATGCCCCTGCTAGGGTATACTTATGACTGTAATGACCGTTAACTGTCGGGGGTTAGCTAGTAAGCCTAAAAAACTAGCAGTCTGCAGGTTGGTTGAAGACCAACATGTTGATGTTCTATTTCTTCAAGAATCTATGGGTGGCGGGGTTTTGTTTGCAGGAGAACTGGAATCCATGTTGAATGGATGGATTTTTATTTTTTTTTTCTCTGTGGATGCCAGGGGCAAATCGAGAGGTCTTCTTTTAGGATGGAGGTATCGCATGTTCTATTTATTGAATGCGTGGGCAGTGGGATTTGGTCTGTGTGTGTCTTTGTTTTCTATTGAACTTAATATGGATTTGTGCTTTGTCAATATCTATGGGCCTTGTGTTGATCGGGAAAGGTTATGGAATAACCTTTTGGATTTGGACTGCCTTAAGTGTGATAGGTTATTTCTTGGAGGGGACCTGAATTATTCCTTGGGTTTATCTGAGATTTGGGGTGTCAGGGAAAGAATGGACTGCTTATCAGATTTTTTCACTAAAGCTATGGAGAACTTTGGCCTTGTTGATATTGATCCATCTGTCATGCTCCCTACATAGTCAAACAAAAGAGTGGGGGATGATATTATCTGTAAGAGACTGGATTGATTGTTAGTCTTGGCTGATCTTTTACATCACGATTTCATTTTTCACCAATGGGTGGGATGTGGAGGGGATTTTGATCATAATCCTGTTTTTCTTCCGGTTTTGAATAAGGGTTTAAAGGTGAGGAGTCCTTTCAAGTTTAATGCTCATTGGCTTATGAATGAAGATCTAGTTACATTATTGAAAGATTCATGGGTTGTGTATATTGATAATTCGGTTGAGCCCCCTATTGTTCAATTTGCTGCTAATATTAAGCGTATTAAGGATCTTTCCATTGCTTGGTCTGTTAAGAAAAAGGAGTTGGATTTTAAAGATCTAGTGGACATTGAATTACTGCTGGGTGAGTCCTTTAATAAGGTTGGTTTCGGGTTTGCTTCTGATGAGGATATGGCATCTTTGATTGAGTTGGAATCTCGAAAGATAAATATTCTTTTGGATCGTGAACATGAGGCCAGACAGAAAAGCAGGGCTACTTGGCTTTTATGTGGGGATGATAATACACCTTTCTTTCACAAATTTGCCAACCATTGAAAGAATATTAACTCTATTTGGAAGATTAGGTATGATGGAGGAAATATTGTGGAGGGGTTTGAAGCTATTGTTGGGGCTAGAGTACAACATTTTGAGACATTGTTTCACGATGATAAGAATCTTCACCTTCCCGAACTTGTGAAAATTGCTGATAACTTCCCATCCTCTATCTCCGATGAGGATAATAATGATCTTATGCATCTTGTTACCTTGAAGGAGATTTAGTCTTTTTTAGCTATGATTAAGAACGATAAGAGTCCGAGTCCGGATGGGATTCCTGTAGAGGTCTATAGGGTTCTTTTTGATGTAATAGGAATGGATTTATTGCGGGTTATTGAGGATTCCTAGAAGAATGGCAAAATTCCTATTGTCTTTAATTTGACTTTCATAGCTTTGATTCCTAAATCTGATTCCCCTATGTCCTTTGAAGGTTTTCGGCCTATTTCTTTGTGTAATTACAGTTATAAGATCATTGGAAAGATTATATCTACCAGAATAAAAAGTGTTTTGGGTAGATATATCTCTGATGAATAGTTCGGTTTCTTGCCTGGAAGATAGATACATGATGCTATGGGTGCTATTCAGGAATGAATGCATACTATTCATTGTAAATGTTTAAAATCTGTAGTCCTGAAAATAGACTTGTCAAAAGCCTATGATCGGATCAGTTGGACCTTCTTGCGGGTTATCTTATCCAAGATGGGTTTTGTTGTATCTTTTATCAATTGGGTCATGAGTAGTCTATCCTCTGTATCTTTTTCTGCTTTGATAAATGGAGTAGCATCAACCTTTTTTATGTCTGTGAGGGGACTCAAACAGGGTTGTCCTCTTGCCTCCCTACTTTTCCTTATTGTTGTTGAAGGTTTGGGTAGGGCTCTTCTTTCTGCTAAGGATTGTGGGGCTTATCAAGGTATTTCATTGGGCAATAATATTACTTTAACCCATATCCTATTTGTGGATGATATTGTAATGATTACTGATGGATCTGCTCAGTGTTTATCTACTTTGTATGAGATTTTGATGGATTTTTGTAAAGCTTCCGGGATGGTGATAAATGAGGCTAAATCCTCCTTTTATTATTCTGGTTTGGATGAAACAGAGTTGATATCTTTATAGAACATTTTTACATTTTCTGTCATTAAAATTGAAAGTGGTATGAAGTATCTTTGCTTTTATCTCAAACCTCGTAGATACTTATTGAAAGATTGTGAATGGTTGATTGTAAAAGTTGAAAAAAGAATAAAGAATTGGAGTTTCAGGTGGCTGTCCAAGGGTGGTAAGCTTACATTGGTAAAATCTGTTTTTGAGGCTTTACCGGTTTACTGGATGCACTTTTGGATTCCGGTGGGTATCATAGAGAAGTTTAGGAAGATATGCTTCAAATTTTTATGGTTTGGTAATTATGAATCATCTACTGGATTACCATGGACTTCATGGAAGGTTCTGGCAAACCCAAAATTTTGGGGGGGCTGGGGGCTGAAAGTACATGTTTTATTTGCTAAGGCACTTGCTGCAAAGAGTGTCTGGAATATTATTTATGGATTGGGACTATGGGTTAAGATTTCTATACAGAAATATATTAAGCTTCTATCTTTACTGGACTGGATCAAAGTCAATGAAATGAAGAAAATAGGTATATCTATATGTTGGAAATCTGTGCTTTGGTCCTTTGATCTTATTGGTGATTTCCTTATTTGGAAGGTAGAGATTGGAGCTAGTGTTCGCATTGGTATGGATCCATGGGTTGGATGCAAATGGAGATATTTGTTACCTCCTCATTTGATTGATAAATTACATTCTACAGGTATATATTTTCTGAAAGATATTGGATGTCCAGGAGTGACTTATCTGATGGAACAGGGCTGACTTAGTTAAGATTTTCTTGGTTTAGTGGACGATCAAGATATATTATGTTGGAATGGGTACCTGGCTATCTTAAAAATCAGCCATATCAGATTAACTAATGTGGACGATGAGCTAGTATGGAACCAATCAAAATCTAGTAAGTATTCTCCTAAAGCTGGTTATTTGCAACTGATTCTGGATAAGAAGGAGGTGGAAATTTCTTGGTGGTGGAAATTGATTTAGAAGCTTAAGTGCCCCCTTAAGTCCAAAATCTTTTGCTGGTTTTTATTTTCAAGTAAAGCACTTACCTAGGATGTTCTATGTAGAAAGGGATGGGAGGGACCTGGCAGATGTTACTTATGCAAGTTGGTTGTTGAATCTAACTACCATCTTGGGGTAGAGTGTTCATTTACTAAGGTTGTTTGGGAGGACATAGAGTCTAAGGTAAATATTAAATATTTGTGGATTGGTGATTCGATTTTATCATGTTTGAAGAACTGGTGCTTAAATGATAAGGTAAAACATATCAGATCATTACCTGTTATTGCATCTTGGTTTATCTGGAAGGCTAGGAACCAAAGTTGTTTTGATGATCACTCTTCGACTCCTGCACATGTATCTTCCTATTGCTTGGGGGTACTTAATTCTTATCCACAGGAGAATGATGTTATGAAAATCAAAAACATTATTGAGAAGAATATTGACAAAACAAATTCCTGGGGGTATTTTGATGGTTTGGCTGCTGGAGACCCACATTTATGTGGTGCTGGGGGTATTCTCTATTTAAAGAATGATCATTACTTTACATTTAAAGCTGGTTTAGGCATAGGTACTAACAATCTTGCTAAGATTTGTGCACTTAAATTACTCGTTACACTGGCTTTAGGTAATCAGATTTCGAAAATCCTAGTTTTTGGTGATTCCTTGTTGGTTATTAACTGGGTAACAAGCAAATTCAGAATTCCCAATCTTCAACTTACTCAGGTTCTTCATGAAGTCATCAGATTATCTGATATATTTGAACATGCAGATTTCAAGCATATCTATCGAGAAAGAAATACTAACGCTGATGAATTATCCAATGCTGGAGCAAAAGTTTAGAATGGATATTGGCATATTTCTAAGTTTCATGGTAATGATAAAATTGATACATATCAGATTTTTTGAAAAGGTCATGAGGGTAGTTTTTGAAGCAGGTTAAAATGTGGTTTTTTTCTTGAAGGATATTATGTTTTGATCTGGCAAGAATATGAAGGCTGTTATGTTTGTATAAACTTAATGCTTTTGATTTATAATCAATGTCAATGTTTATGTATGAGACATTAAAGACTATGAAAGTGATAAGAGGTTTTTGTATATATTAGATACATGTTTGATACATGGTGATGATATATTTGAATATCAAAATGTAATGGAGATAAGCTAGATATAGTTTTGATCATATGTTTGATTAGTTATGACAATCTATTTTGAGAGTATGGGAATTATTACTATGTGATATTGCGCCATTTGAAGAATGTAATTTTATACGTTTGTATATAAAATTATGATTTTTTTCATGGAAAATAAAATCAAATTCCTTTGTTGCACTCATTTATGGAACAACAACTCAATACAATAGGGATGACATATTTTCGTTCTTAGGATGTCGATATTTACCATGTTTGATATTTGTCTAGAATTAAGGTTGTTTTTTTAAGTGAGAAAACCAATATGGGAGAACCACCCAAAAGATGAGAGCTATGCCTTGCTCTTTTCTTATCAAGTATGAAATGCAAATACAAACAAAGAACTATAGAGTTGCAATAAAAACTATCGCTTGAATGGATGCTACAAGGTCTCATACTTCCTTTGCACTACTTACAGTATCTCATTCCTCTGTAATACTAAATTATGGAAGAACAAATCAATACAGAACTATAGAGTTGCAATAAAAACTATCGCTTGAATGGATGCTACAAGGTCTCATACTTCCTTTGCACTACTTACAGTATCTCATTCCTCTGTAATACTAAATTATGGAAGAACAAATCAATACAATAGGGATGAAGCCTCTTCCTTTCTTACTGGGTTGTTATTTACCATGTCTTGATAGTTGTTGAGGATTTAAGGTTGTGTTTTTTTCATGCCTCAACTTCCAATTAGGGCTTAGTGTTTTGTACCCTTTAGAATCTTCTCAAAAATCCATATAGCTCCACATGGGTGAATAATGAATGTTAATGTAGCATCCACTTTGTACATTGAAGTTTGTACTACGATTGGGTTTTTTAATGGCTCAACTTACAAATAGGGTTAGTGTTTTAGACAGTTTAAAATCTTCTTGAGCCCATATGTGACTAGCTCTACATAGGTGAATAATGAACATTGACATGGCATCAACCTCTATACTATGGTGGTCAAAACATAGATTGACTTGTGAAAGGCATAACCTCATATAATCCTTGATTAAAGTGACCTTTGTACTACTAAAAATTCTAAGTAAAATAAAGTTGGACTAACAACTTCAATTGCAAAGTTGACCCCAAAACCAAGCTTTGAAAGTTTCAAACTCCAAATCATCTAAATAGGACTTGCCTTATAATGAGCCCTACAAATCCATGGCTCTAATTTTTCAACTTCAAAAATATCAAAATAAATCACAAAATATGAAGTGATCCATTTTAGATCATATCGACATAACTAAACAAGTAGATAGTTCAAATCTTTGTTGACTTTAAAAACATATTTCATTAACTACCGCATCTCTATCGATGGTTTCTTGGTGTGATCAATTGTTTCCTCTTGGTCTGTAAAAATTCTATTACAAACTATTATAGATGATTTATACTCGTTAAATCATCCTCGCAAGAAAAAAATAGATTGTGCATGGTCTTCTCAGGTATATTTGAAAACAAAAAACTCATGGGTGATCTAATATGTTAAATGGTGTGTTATTAATCCAAGATTGTATCAACTCAATTGAAATATGTATTGGTGTCCCTTTAACAACAATATCTTCTATAAAGTTATTGTCAATTCTTTCAATCACGATGTTAGACTAAAGCCTAAGTTATATTGCATTTTCAATATGGATACGATCAAATCAATCACAAAGCCACAAATAATGTGCCACAAATAATGTACCACAATCAATTTTGCAAGACAAGGTTGTCGATGCAAATAAGCCCACAGGTATTGTAAAAACAATAATGCCACAATGCCCTCTTGTATATGAACATGAAACCACAAACAAATTGACCAAGTCAAGGCAAGACTAGAGTCTATGTTTAGATCCATTTGATCCTAATAAAAAATTTGAGTTACAATTACATGGCAAAACTTGTATTATGTAGGAAGAGCATGTTGTATACAATAGCACCTTCCCGCTATAATTTGGTGCAACATCTATGGAAAATGCGTAGATACTTAAGGTTTTTCATTGTAGTATGTGAACGTTCTTGTGTGTGATTATGTTAAATCAGCGACTTTATGGCTAAATTATTTACTACATTTCGAATATTTTATGAAATTTAAATGGATAGGAATAATTTGAGTCAGGGCAGAAAAGCATACAAAGAAAACGATAATTCTTACAATATTTCTTAGGCGAATTAAATTTTAGCGAAGCATCTAACAAGAACAGCATATATAGTTAGCAGATGTTGGATTTACGCATTGCAACTGAAAATATTATATTGCTATCACGTTAACAGATGTTGGATTTACGCATTGCAACTGAAAATACTATATTGCTATCACGTTAACAGATGTTGGATTTACGCATTGCAACTGAAAATATTATATTGCTATCACACAGCTGACTCACAAACACCATAACCGACTCAGGCTTACTGAAAAACATATACAAAAGACATTTAGTAAACAGTTTAATATTTTGATGCAAGAGCATCTCTCCCCTTCCAAACCGGTATTGGGCAAAGACTTTGTAAGAGGACACGATCCTCATGTAAATGTTAAAAAGTGCTAGAAGGTTTTAGATGAGGTTGTTTGGCAGAAATACCATGTAATGTAATCAATCCGCCCTTAGCAGATTGCGAGGGATATTAGGAGTCTGTTATAGATTTTATGGAGGAGATTGTGGACCTGAGAAGATCCGGTAGTTTTTTTTTCTTGTGTATATAATGTAAGCCTACGGGCATGAATCGGAGGAGGGTGTGTGGCCAGGGGCCAAGGGAGTAGCCAATAAACGTGAATCGCGCCAGTAGAGAGGTAGGAGATTGAGTATATTGCAACAGAGTTCATGTACAGGATTTGAATTAATCGGATTTTCTGTGTTATGCCTGCATCTGGTGTATGAGTGTTTCTCCATATTTTGTGTGATTACCTCCTTCTGTAAGATTGAATGCAGGCAGAATTGTTGAGAAGAGATTGTTTTGTATGAATGATGAGTGTTTGTGTATACCCTGTAATATCAAGTTGTGAATACTGATCGCGTGATCAAAATTGGGCAGCGAAACAATGGCTGTAAGCCGAGCCAAGCCGGACTTAGGCGTATTTATTCCAGAGGAGATTGAACGAGGAGAGGTCAAGCGATCTCAGCAGAAACGAGGTCGAAGGGATATAGATGGAATTCTATGAACTTCGTTAAGAAGCCATTCAATCTGAAGCGTAAGCATCGTGGGGAACCCTGGCGGGATTGATGGACAGACCGGACCGGCCTTGAGTTGAATTCCTTTAACGATGAGTTTTATCTTTCTCGATGGGCAGTGGCCTGGTGGAGAAAGTTGAAACCTGGTAAGTGATTTCCTGTAACACTGCTGTTGGGGTTCGGGTAATGTCTTGGTTATGCTGATGTTTGACCACAAGGAAAGAATCCCTGTAGATATTAAGAAGAAGTATAAGTCTGGAAGTGCATGAAGGTCTTGGGCAAGGTCATGAAGGACTACAAAGAGCCCAATTGCAGTCAAGTTAAGAGCAAAGTTGCAGGCTCTGCATCATATTCTTAAAGCCAATGTATTAAGAACAAACTCGCTGAAAATAAAAAGCAATATGCCCTACAGCATCTACAGGATAAACCATAAATGATAACAAATTGTCCCAAATGAAAATTTTAATTTTTTTCATGGACCACTTGTTGGGTAAACCTGCCCACTGTTTGAAAATAAAAGCATTTCTGCAAGGCAGGCAACCACTCGAGTCCTCGATAAAATGTTGCCAACCATTAGACAGAGAGACTTCAAACTAATTATTACTCTTTTTTGTAAAGCCGTTTGAAAACATTCAAACTCTTGCAAAAATTGAGAGGATGAGGTGATAAAACTCCAAATTGCCAATGGACGTCTCAAGGTAGGTACTACCCACATGAAAGCAACGTTGCATATGTTGAACAACTATAGCTCATCCTGAAAAATAAAGACCAAAATTTACTGTGTCAGTGATCTAACATACCAGAGTGAAACTGCAACATTTGCCAATGTCAAGAACATATATATCGTAATAACAATCTACTTGCTAGCAGGACAGAAAGCTTACATGTTCTTCCTTGTCCTCCTCCTCCTCTTCTTCGTGTTCATCGTCTGATTCCTGTGATAAGCAATCAAAGTAGATATATTTAATTTCAAGAAAACTAAAAGCAACACATTCTTCAGGCCTACTGATGTACAATCCCTTTATATCACTGTAGCAAGTTACTTAGCAAGTTACTCAGATGCTAGTTGTTTAGAGATACAAAATGGCCTTTTGGTGGGAGGATACAGGGCTGTACTTCTTCGGCCTAAATCCCGAGCACGATCAAATTGCAAGATACAAAAGAAAAAAGAAAAAAGAAAAAAAGTATGTCACAAACATAAGTGTACATCGACTTTTAAAAGCTATTATTTTTAATTCCAAATGTACAAATAAATTTGCATATAGGAAGTGGGTTTTTAAAATATCACTATTGTTAATTCCAAATGTACAAAGGTCCATCTTAACTCCAGATCTACCAAGCTTTTGGAGTTAAGATATAGGAAGTGGGTTTTTTAAATATCACTATTGTTAATTCCAAATGTACAAATAAATGTGCATATAGGTCCGTCCATCTTAACTCCACATCTACCAAGCTTCAAAAGCTTGGTAGATCTGGAGTTAAGATAGATCTATAAGCTGGCTTCTGGTTTCTTATAATGATCTTCTGATCTCTTTTTAAGTTTTCCATTAACTGATCTCTTTTTAAGTTTTTTAGTTGTTTTTTAGTTTTTCATTAACTGATCTCTTTTTAAGTTTTTAAGTTTTTCATTTTTAATGACGTCATTTTTATATATTTAATTTATTAATGTTATGGTTGTAACATACTAGATCCATTTTAAACCCGGATCTATCAAGCAACCAGAGAGATCAAATTTCTTGAGGTGTACATTTTTTACCATATGGATCTTTCTGGTACTTTGATAGATTTGGGTTTAAAATGGATCTATGATAGTTTAATTTTTTTATTATTAAGTAAGTTGATTTTTAATTTATATTTTTCACTTTTTTAATATTTTTTATTTATTGTAAATGCACCTTAACTACTCTGTGCAATGCTCATATAAGTTCATTAACTACCAAAAAAACAAAGAAAAATATCAATAAGATTCAAACATAATTATTTTAGAGGATAATTATTACTATTACTTTATTTATATTACTTTATTTATAGTTTTGTAAAAATATTATTGCGCCATAAATTATTGTACATGAATTAGGGCCTTTAAGGGATTAAATTGGAGAATCAGCATAAACCATTATTTGCACATATTTTGATCATTTCAAATTTAAACCCCAAAATTATGTGATGAACTTCAGCAGTTTGCCATCAAGGAAGAGGTATCTCTTCCCATAGTGGATATTTCATAACTCATCACCCCTGTATTGCCTATGGGGAAAACAATAAGGTGGAGCCAATAGGAGCCATCCACTTAGCTCTTGATACAGAGATATACAAAAAAATATATATATATCCTGGTGGGAAGCAAGGGCTTCTTCCTTTACACCAGATGCATCTTAAGGAGAGGCAATGGAAGAGAGCACCATGTTTCTTAAATCAACAGAGAGCCCAATTACCATGTGACCTACATGAAACAATTGTTTGAGGTGGAGATGGAGCATATCCTATTGATGGAGGGATGCCCCACTCTTTTTGAAAACTCCCTATGCAACCAATCATTTAGAATTAAGCCTTGACGACGTTTAACAAATTGCATGGGTGAAAATAGTTAGGAACAAAACAAGACAAAAAACAAAATATATATTCATGGGTCTTCGACAAGGTCATGTGGAAAAACTTGGTCGGCCAGTCGTGACCACATTCGCAACAATTTTATTTCTTTATACATCATTTGTGCCAAACCAGATGAATGTGAAGAACATGTTTGTGAGCAGCTGGGGGATGCTGGGCACAATCAAAATATAGTGAGAACGCTAATAGAATTAAAGTCATGGCACTTGTATTCAACGTTCCTATTTGGAAGGATCCTAGAGAGGTGGTTGCGGTCTCAAAGACACCGGCAATTGAGCCCAGAATGGTTGATGGGGAAAAAAACCCGATGAATTACCTTACACATATGAGGCCATGTATAGAGGCCCAAAGAGGCAAATCCAACAAAGGGGCAAGGAGAAGAAACACAAAAATATCTTTGGAAAATTATTGATCCCATGTGGTCTTTGCATAGCTTCCATCTAGATGGGCGAGTGACAGCAGATTGGGAGAACAAATACAATTAAGGAGACACCTTTCTGTAGCTCCCATTTAGACGGGAGTGATCAGAAGGCACTCTGTAAACGATGACCAATCATCCCCTCCCCCCCCCTCCGTTGTTCAATCTGGAATCTGCAGTACAGTCCATGCCACAAGCAGCATTTCAAATTGCCCATTGCTTGGACTAGAGGATACAATCCCTGACGTAATGCTAGTTCAGACAGCTTTTGGTCCACAGGGTTCACTGGTTAGGCAATACCTTATAACATCCATTCATATTGGGGATTTTTAAATTACTCAAAAGTTGAGCAAGATATCTCTTAGTAATTAGGGTTGGAGAGGTATTTCAATATACCTATGGATATTAATGTTACATTACCCAAAAGTTTGGCATTATATCTTAGTAATAAGGGTTGGAGAGGTATTTCAATATACCTAGGGATATTAATGTTAAATTACCCAAAAGTTTAGCAATATATCTCTTATTAATAAGGGTTGGAGGGGTCTTTTAATATACCTGTGGATATAGATATTTACCTACAAGCATAGATATTAGAAATATGTATTATAGATGTTGATGGAGGAAACCCGTGCTAATCTGACAATAGCCTGAGCAAGAAATATCACAGGGGTTTTCAAAGGTAGCAAAATGAGGAAGCATGATGATGATTACTAGGTGACAAGGGAATAATATATTGAGACCAACATACTAGGGGCACAAATAAAAAAGGTGTGAAGAATCTCACCAAAAAAATGCAAAAAAATGGATACCTAGAATATCTAGTGAAATTATTGGGGTCTTTTAATTGGAAATGTGTATTGGGAGGTGGATTAACAAAGGATTTTGTGAGATAAAAAACGAATTAGAGGTATTCTTTATTATCCTGCAAACAAACATGCTATAGCCTATGCCATAGGTGTATTGAGTGAACCTCCCCATGATTTAGTCACGAATTAGAGGTATTCTTTGGAGACTGGTAAGTGGTGCTGCTGTTCTAAACGCTACTCAACCAGGGCCAGTCACTAGAACTATCCAAGTTGGTCAGTTTCTTGCATAATTTAATTTTTTCAATAAATCGCCATTTAGAAAAACAGGCGTGATATCCTACTTACACAACTACTGACAATGCTAGCCCACATAACCTCGATATTCTTACAATGAAAACAACTACCGACTCCTAAACAGTAAATTCTAAAATTTCACAATAACATCATGGAACTTACTTCTGTGTCCTCCTCATCATCAGACTTTTTCTCTTTCTCCTGAAACATTTTTGGAGTAAACATTAGCATTTTTAAAATGATGGACTAGTAAATCAACTAAATATTCATAAGACGAGAACATTTCATATTCTGTAAAGGTGGTATGACATCACATATAAGGTAATCACCAATAAACTAGGTAATGCATTCGTTAAAAGCCATACACTCAAGGAAAATTAAAATGATATTCCTAAAAAAAGACCTTAGCATAGCAAAATACAAATGGATATTACCTCCTCTTCTTCCTTTTTCTCTGCCTCGTCAAAGGCTTCCTTTTCAGCCTGGAAAGTAGTCAATAATGAAATTATCAGATATGTTGATTACTAGTAATAGGAATGGGAAGAAAACAGATAAGAGATAGGAGTCTCCCGTTAAACACAATCAACTCACATCCTTGTGTTTGGCCCATGTTTCCTCTGCTAGCTTCTTGGCATATTCAGGATCATCACAGATTAAAATGTTATCAAATAATGTTCCTGACTTGACCTGTGGTAACAGCAAGGATACATTTATTAAGTGGAAGAAGAAACTAGCAAAAGATTGACTACTTAGTGAAAGTAGAGTAAGTAACAAAATAACACAACATACATGCATACCTGCCATAACTCGATTCCTAGATATTTGAGATTGGGAAAAACATAGATCTCTGGATCATCCTTGAAATCTATCGAGGATACAAAAAAATGACAACACAAGATACAAAAACAGAACAGCGAAGAGTTAAAGCCACTGAAAACAATGCCGAAATACAGATTTATTCCTTGATATAAAGGAAAGTGTACCAGGATTGTCAATCGTTGGAGCCTTCCATTTTCCCTTGAAGTTTGGGTTCTTAATTTTCTGTCCATAATTTCAGGCAAACCATAAGAAACTACAACTTGACAGAGATAAAGGGCTGAAAAAGAAACAAAAATAAGCAGGCTAGCAACAATCAATAGACCATGGTTTCCCTCCACACACCTTAGGCTTCCAGGGTCCTTTATATTCTGGATTTGCAATAGTTGGAGCTGTCCACTCACCATCCTCCTCATCAATCCAATCATTTGGCTGCATGACATAAATCAGATCATTAGACATGGCCCTAGGTCGTGGCAGACATTATCAGTACAAGATTGTTAGATGAAAGTCTGGTTCTTTAGTACAGACCTAGGAATGCATTGAGTATGAGTTTACACAAACATATATTGTACCCCAAACAACAGTGGACGCAAAAACAACTTGGAGAAAGAGATACATACAAAACAAAGTCGGACTCTTATGCGACATGTCATCAATTATAATTACTTGATTCTAGTGATTACCTTAGTGGCATCTGAATCAGGTATTTCCTTTGGAATGTCATCGTATCCCTGCACACACAAGGAAAAACCATCATTACAGGAAACCATCCAAGCTATAAATGTTTGCACACAGCTACAGACTGTAAATAATAGACTATAGTCGCCATAAAACAGTGGTGATATCATTTGATGATGTTAAAATAAAAGCCTATTATTATTCACTATACCTCAGGTTTCTTGTCTTCTGGATCGGGAATGTATTCCTTATCTTCCCAATCCTCAGGCTGCACACACACATAAAGATACTCCATTAGGTAAAAATTGCTGAAGTTTAGGGTACCTTTGACATAAAATCGCAGGAAAGAGATTCATACTTTTTTGGCATCAGGGTCCTTGATTGTTTTTGGTGGCAATAAGTCCCAATCCTTATACAGACTCCCAGATTCTTTTTCCTTGTTGTCGACGAGGATGCTATATGTTGCATCCGGTTGAAGAATGAAAGTATAAACATGAGTAAGCTGATCTGTTTCACAAGGAACATCCTTTTTGATTGGATGGTTCTGTCCTTTGTATGACAGAATGGCATGAACTTTTTTAGTGCTGTAACCACAAATGTCTGGTCCAAACATGATACTGCCATCAAAAGTTCACACATGTTACCAGGCTTTGGCATCATAAAACAGCATTAGAACCTCATAATTCTGAGATCATAATCTACACAAAAGTTGAAAACCACTTAATAAAACAAATTGAAATTTAGAAACCATATATACAGTATACCTATAAGGCGTCTCTCCACTGAAATTCTTCTGGTCAATTTTACCACTTAACAACTTCACGTAGCCACCACCACAATCAAGTTTTTGTTCATGCTTAACAGAAAATTGAAGAACAAGGGTCTTATCCTTGTTGCTAAGCTCAGGGAATGCAGCTGAGATGGCAAAAAATCTATAGTCTGTATGGGTTTGGATCCCTGATTTTATCACACGAGGTGAGGACATTAAAAAATAAATACAACAAACTTGCGCATCTTAATGTTTTTGGAAAACAGATGATACACAAGCAACACTTAGCATTGCTAAGAAGCAGATACAAAGCTTTAACAACTGCAAAAGTGTATAGTCCTGGATGTCAACTGTTTGATGACTAGTTATATAAAACGTAAGTATAAACAAAATAAAAAACATGAAAATACACACCCTTGTCATTTGGATCCCCGTTCCATTTCCCTGCTGTATGCACCCAATCTCCAGCCAAGCTTTCATCCTTTTTCCAATCAGATTGCACCCAACGACTTTCCCAGCCATCTTTATTTGTAGGGTGAGAAAATTGTTAGCAAGTTTCCATACAAAATTAGCAGTCCAATACCAATAATCCTAAATGAAATACATGCATACAGACATAAAAGGTAGTTGACAGTTCAGATAAAACACATGTAGCAGCTGATAAATAAAACCACAACGAAACTGCCTAACCCATGTTCTCAAAAACTGCAATAAAATGGTGAGCCTAAAATCAATCACCTAAAGCTATCAGCAGAATCATACAATGAATATAAATCAATCACAAATAAATTATCTAATATTCAGGACCAAAAGTTGATTTACAGTCTAGGGAGCAATCTTTTAAGGTCAACTTGAAGAACCACTGAAAGCCAGGTGGCAGAAGTCAGGGAATTTATCCAGCCTGGCACAAGGCCCTTCACAGGCACAGATTTTTTCTTGAGGCCTTGCAAACTTTGTGCCACACTACATTGATCATCCATTTTAAGTTGTGGAGGCAAAATTTCCGAATCATTGGAGCCATTAGGCATACAACTCCTTGAAACTGATCATCTGGGGATGTTGAACATGTAACATGTTTACAATCTTCTTTTCATAGTGGAAGTCATGCCTACAAAATTCAACTCTTACATTCTCAGCGATCCAATTGCCAAGGTGTAGGCTCAGGGGACAAACAAGGAATTCAGGGGAATCCAAAAGTTATGGAGGGGACAATGTTTTCTGTAGATAAGTGTGAATACTGTGTCATAATATAGCAGACTGATACGTTGCATATAAGTGCACAATGGCACACGCCCACACAGGACACCCCACTTATATTACAGAATTGATTACACACCATAAACGACATGATAATGAAAACAATGTTACATCAAACATACTCAACTCATATTACAATGTCAATTGGAGTATCAATGCATATTGATATATGCAGTGTTACCAAGGATTTTAATAAGACTGGTGTACTGACTGGCTAGAGTGTATTAGAATAAACTTGTCAGAGATGTACAACACTATGTGCACCAAGTCCTTGCAAAGGGTTGTGACAATAAATCTCATTGGTGTCAATGCTCAAGACTCAGAGTACAAGAAAGAGCCTATTAGGTTCAAATCCAGTCAGGTCCCTCAGAGTTACCAGCCTCTATATTGTGGCCGGTGGTTGAGCTACCCTCCATCCAGTTATTCAATGGAAGAGGGGGGATCGTGTAAGATTTGGAAAAAATCAAGAGAGCATGTGTACCAGGGACCCAAGCCAGAGAGGGGCACTAATACAATACATAGGGAAATATTTAAAGAGAGAAAGACCTGTCCAATAGTTAGGACAGTGGGAGCTTCAATTTCATAGCAGTCATCAGTTTAGCTTCTAATATTGGAGCAACAAGGACTTCACTTCTGCATCAAGACAGTCAAGTCGAGTCCACTGACCATTGTCAATGTTGGTCTGGGAAAATAATGCCAATTAGGATTGATGCTGATGTCAACTTACAATCTAAGTCACAAGACACAATGACACGGAAATACAAGTATTGGAAACGGGACACAGTGACCCCAAAAATAGGACATGGGGGACATGATATATATATATATAATTGATTCTCACAAGACACAAAGTACAATGATAAATTGTGCATCAGTAAGTTTAGAATTAGAACCATAAATTGCAGATTTCTCATTAAGTTCAAAATCAAAATGTATTACATAGATAACAGGAGAATGCCATTGGCAAATACAAATTAGGGAAGAATCCCATAGCTGGTCACTGGTCACTAATACAGGCCACTGTCAATAGTCCTCCTCCATGGCAAAATCATCATCACTGGCACTAGCACTAGCACTGTGTTACCACCTGAGTTGCACTTGCTTCGACTTTTAAGTGAGCCACCAAAGATGAACAGTTACTTGTTCAATTTTCAAGTTCAGAAGTCTATGCAGACCTTTTTTAGGCCCTTTTTTATTTATTTTAAACATGTTCATACTGTTACCACCTAAGTTGTACTTAGTAGTTTTTTATCAAGTGAGCCTGGTGAACCGGACAAGGATAACTTGTTCAGACTTAAGAAGACCTTTGGAAGTACTTCTGGGACGTGCTTGTTGTACTATATCACATGTTCATACCCCATGGGGGAATTGTAATAAATGTTCTAGCATGATAGTGTCTATAAAAGACTCGGGCTCTTAGACTTTATTTGTCAATCCGATCAGCCCAGGGTGTTTTTTCCCTTGGTTATTATTGGTTGTTGAATAAACGACTGATAATTTCTGAGTTTTTCACTCCATACCTCCAAAGTTGGGGTGGTCGACTTGGCATTTAGGCCTATTGAGGTTATTAGAGTCTATGTATCAATGTATAAACATGCTAGGCATTATGGTCAAGTCATATGAACATGTCTAAGTCCTCCTAGGTTTTTTCAAATTTTCATTTTTTAAATTTTTTCAGTGTTTTTATTAAAATTTAATTTTTCCAAAACTTTGGCTATTTTTTAATAGTTTAATTGGAAAAATTGATTTTGTAATAAAGGTGGGCCAAGTAATCAGTTTCAGTCATGTAGGTGCTCATTTTCAAGCTAAGAGCACCATGTAAACCCATGGACCCACTATTTCCTAGTTTTGAGTGATTTTCCATCACTCGGGTCAGAAAGCCCCAAAAATCAATTATTGATTATTTTAATTAATAAATTGATGAATAATGGAGCAAATCCAGAATCATAGATCAATGGATTCTCAGCCAATTTGATTGAAATCAGTCAGATCTGAACCAGATTGACTGGATCCGACAAATCCTTGACTGAAGGAGGTGATCAAATCAGATCCAGAGTTGATCTTCAGCATCCTTTATGGGGAATTTCGCCCTCCCTCTCTCCTCCACACGTTTTTGGCTTATCTAGATGGGATTTGGTGGATGCTTTAGTCAACA
>LPNX010238282.1:175346-433933 GCA_001517045.1 Pseudotsuga menziesii | reverse complement strand
ACTCAGTGAGACTCAGATCTGGCTCAGCTAGACACAGATCAGGCATTGATGGACTCTCCTTCAGCTACAGTGGTCTATCTCCTTGGGATTTGCACCCCCTGAGCTGGATCTCCTGGTTTTTGTATATATCCAAGCATAAGCCTCCTCTTCCAAGCTAGTTAGAGTTGGATTGAAGGGCTTGCTATTGTAATATTGTTGTAATCTTTTGATTGTTGAAATAAAGAAGCTTTTGAGGCCAAATGGTGTAATGCTCTCATATGTGTGGATTAAGCATTGTCTTATGGCTATTGATGTTGGCGGCTTTTCTCTCAAATTCTGCATCTGAACCCTGTCTGGCTTGAACGATTCAGCTGAATCAATAGGAGTATAGTTGGGCAAGTAAGGTTACTTGTTTTTCTTATATCTCATAGTATATATGATTAGAAGATCTAGATTATACATGTTTAATAAGTTTATTTGCATGTAATTCTTGTCTCTTTTTCATATATATATCCAGATCTCATGAGGTTTCGTGCAGGATTGTGTGTTTAGCTTTCAGGTAGCAAGGATTGGACAAGCTGTGGATCTAGTTTGACTCCACTGTACATCCAAAAGTTTTGTGAAGACATTGCCCCTCTGTATTCCACTAACAAGTTTCCATTGCAGATCTGCTTCAGCAACAAGCACTTCTCTTCTCCTTTTCCTCCTTCAAAATCAATTCTTTTTACCTGGTTACTTTGTTCACAGCTTTGATATTGTTTAGATCTATTATCTTAAAGTAAATATAACATAGATCTATCTCCTCAAAGCCCATAATCTAGATCTTGGTCTTAAAAGGTTTCATAAGCATTCTAGATCTAGCTTTAGGGAAATCGTCCTTTTTGCATGGAATTTTAAAGAGAATTTGTAGCTTGCATGCATTAGATTTTTGTTTTCTGTTATAAAAGATAAATCTAGCAATCAGTGCACATCATACTGGCTGCCTAAAAGGCAAGCCAAGATCCCAAGGAAAGCTTGCTTTCCTTGGTTCCCTTTTTTACCTTTTTTAACTAGTTTTAACTTAGTTTTTTTTGGTTAAAAGTAAACTGACCCAAAGGTACTTTCAGAGTGCTTTTGGGCCTTCTAAATCCCCCCCGGGGTCTCCCTTTTTGACTGATATCTTTAATTTTTGCACTTTGTAAGCTCTTGGTTTCATTATGTATAAGAATCAAGAGGCATCATATCAATTTGCTGATATTGTAACCGCTGGTAATAAAAATAATTCTGAATAGGCTCTTTCGAGCCTGTTCCCCATCCCCCTTGGGGGGATTTGCGTCCGTGTCATTTTTTGCTTTTCGTTCATCTTTTTTCAATCTAGCGTAGTACTAATCTGCAGGGTAATATACTTTGATTTAAAATCATTTCCATATTCCATTTTTATTGGTTTGAAAGTAACTTTAATACTTACCCCACGAGCCCCCTTTTGAGCCGAAAGGTGAAGAAAGGTTCGTGGTAGTCTAATTAGAAAATTGTGGTTTGCTTATCTTTTTATGTTTCATTTGCTATCAGCATTTGTTTCAGTAACCATAATAAAATCAACCCCTCCTTGATTCCCCGATTGAGGTCCACTTGGACCGAAAGAGGTTCCTGGAGGGTTTTCTTTTAAACAAGAACATCCATCTCAAAATTTACTAAAATTGACAAGACTTCGGTGTGTATGCTCTGCACTTGGTTACAGTTCGTCCAATCAGTCAAGCTGTATCAAAAGCACTTGAGTAACTAGTATAATTAGGATTCACTCTCCCAAATTGACAAACCATCAGGTGAAAATCCAACACCTAGATCAAACCATTACGGTGGCAAAATACCCAAAGGAAGCGGGAACTTCTGAAAAGTGACCCCGAGGCGCCGATCTCTGTCACACCCTAACGGGTGCGTTATGAACAATAGCCCCAGAGACTCCATTCAGCCCACATATTCCTTGCGGGTAGCCGTGAAGGTTTAGTTTTGGACATACTCCAAGTACTCTCGGGTATATCTAGAGTCCACCCCTTCGCCTAATTTTAATCAACTCATATTTCACATTAACTTAAAACGTACCAAGAGGCAATTGCAAAACATTCACTCCAAGCACATGCACATACATTGATTTTCTTTTGACTCCATTTTAAGGCACTGGTTATTTTCTTGCTATATATATATATATATATATATTGTGTCTCAGCATTGTGCTTTCGTGTGCTCATTTTGTATTTTGTCATCTATGGTCGTTTATGGTTAAATTCCAAACTCCTAAATAACTCATTCAGTTTAACATCACCGTACTAAGTAATTTAGCCTTAGTAACTTAATAGGGTCTACCCCCTTGGCTTCGTTAGGAGTTGAGCCTAAACGGAGGAGTCAAGAACAAGGTGACAGCCTTGACTCGAGACTTGCCCCCAAGGACACACCGAGTGGCTTGAAAATTTCTGCCACGTGACCCAGGTGTGTGAAAGGCGGCAACACATACCCCACGGGGAATTGTAATAAAATGAGTTAGAATGATGACTTTAAGTAAAAGGTTTGGTTTCCTAGGACTTAGTCATCAATGCATTATTCCAAAGTGTTTTTTCCTTGTATCGTTTTTAAGCGATAATTTTCGAGTTTTTCACCCAAGCCTCCAAAGCTAGAATAATTGCCTTGGTGGTTAGGCCTTGAGAGGTTATTAAAACCTATGTGTCGATGTATGTTACCATGCTAATCATTATTTTGAGTCATTATGAACATGTCCCAAGTCCCCCATAGGTTTTTTTATATTTCCGGAAAAATTATTTTTTCCCTCTTTACAGGCTTATTTTTAAAAAGTTAATTGTAAAACTCTAAAAGGTCATAAAAATGTGGCTAGGAGGTTGTTTTTGCCATGGGGGTGCTCGTTTTCTAACTCAGAGCACCCACTTAACCCCTTAACCCACTTTCCTAAGTTTTCAAGTAATTATTATCTCCAAAATTAATTATTACTCGAAAAACCCAAAAAAGACCAAAATTTGGAAAAAATGAGGAATTCGACAACTCATAAAAAATTGGAAACTTGACGAAAATTGATTCTATGAGTTGGCAAAGGTAAATAGAATTATTCCTAAAGAGTTACAAGACACCAAAAGGTAAGAAATGGCTGCTAAATATCAAATTGGATTTTTTTTCAAGAGGGGTGCTTTTCCCAAGAAAGAAAGATTTGGTTTGAGGTTAAGCTTTTGGCATTTTGGTAATTGCCTTCTTTATCCCCCAAAGCATGGAGATCCAACTCACGCCAATATCAAGCTCATCCTTTAGCAAGTGTGCCTCTCATGTTCAGTTTTTCTATTTAAGAGAGCAAGTTCTCCTCATTTCAACAAAAGAAATTGTATAGAACTTATGCTCCTATATCTTGTAATCGTTTGTTGAATTTATTGAATGAATAAAGGCTTTGGAGGCAAGAATCATGTGACTCTCTTCATGTGTGTCGATGCTTACTGTTAGTTTTGGGAGGTAATCTATGTCTTTTCATTACTTGTTTTGTTGATTAATTACTGGCCTTTGAAGGAGTGATATCTCTCAGTAGGGTAAGAGAAGTAGATTTGTTTATCTATCATCTTATTGTTTAGTTCCATAAGATACCTTAAAGATACATGTTATTTTTGTTTAAATTCATGTTTTTGAGATTTTTATGTGATTAACACATACGTAATTAATCTTTCTTGCACAAGTGTGTTCAAAGGATTGCAGGTTACTTAGCTTGTCGAGGAAGGCATTCTAGTTTGACACCCTTTTCTTTTCAAGTATACCAAGAAGGACATAATCTCTTCAAGTCCCACTTGGAAGACCCCGTCACCCAAGTTCAAGGGCTTACTATTCCTCTTTTTCTCTCATCTAAAATTTAAATTTTTTCTGGTAATCGGTTACTTTGACAAATGTTAATTGATTTAGTGAACTAATATAGATCATAAGCTAAATCTGATTTACATTTACTATTTAGTTAGATCTGATTTTTAGAGTCCAATCTCATAAATCTAGCTTCAAACAAGTACTTATCAATACTTCAAATTTTTACCTTTTAAAGAGTACTTGAATAATATGTTAAATTTATTATTTCAATCAATTATTTAGCATATTTGATTACTTATTACTTGTTGTTTTGCACCAATTCATGAACAGTTAGAGAGGCATTCTGGCAAAAATTTGAAGATTTAAGCCATCTGGGAGCCTTTCCTTTTGTCACTTATTCTTGTACAAGTGTATTCAAAGGATTGCAGGTTACTTAGCTTAACAAGGAAGGTGTTCTAGTTTGACACTCTTTTCTTTTCAAGCATACCAAGAAGGACATAATCCCTTCGAGTCCCACTTGGAAGACCCCATCGCCCAAGTTCAAGGGCTTACTATTCCTCTTTTTCTCTCATCTAAAATTTAAATTTTTTCTGGTTACCGGTTACTTTGACAAATGTTAATCGATTTAGTGAACTAATATAGATCATAAACTAAATTTGATTTACATTTGCTATTTAGTTAGATCTGATATTTAGAGTCCAATCTCATAAATCTAGCTTCAAACAAGTATTTATCAATACTTCAAATTTTTACCTTTTAAAGAGTACTTGAATAATATGTTAAATTTTGATTATTTCAATCAATTATTTAGCATATTTGATTAATTATTACTTGTTGTTTTGCAGCAATTTATGAATAGTTAGAGAGGCACTCTGGCAAAAATTTGAAGATTTAAGCCATTCGGGAGCCTTTTCTCTTGTCACTTATTCTATAGGCATTTTTTAAGCCTCATTTTTGTAAATCGAAGTTTCCTATTCTACAAAGGAACACAGATACTCTTCATAGTAATCATTGTAAAAAATAGAGGCAAGTGAGCAGCCAAGTGCCCACACCCCATCCTCCCTGGGGGGATTCGCATCTTTTTTCATTTTTTTTTATCTTTTCATTTTTTTTATTTTTTTACTTTCCTAAGTTAAAATTAACGAATCCGACTGTGTTCTCGGAAACGAGAGTATCGGTTTTGTGATTTAAACAACTCACATTTAAGTTTAAAACACTTCAAATAAACAAGACTTTAATTCTCGTATGCTCTTGTAACCACTGCAGGCCATTGGCTAGATTGGTGGGACAATCAGAAAGGGATTGAAGTGACTAGTAATTAGTTTCACACTCCAAATAAAATTCCCGAAGTGAAAATCCAACACTTCTCGAAATTATTCGTTAGTGGGGAAATTCTACAAGTGAAGTGAGACCTACTAGAAAGTGGTCGTGGGGCCTCATTAGGCTACACCCTTGTAGGTGTAGTGTTGAACACAATCCCACGAATCCATTTAACCCACATGTCACTGTGAGAGCCACTTACTAGTAAATCCGGACATATTCCACGTACCCCTCAGGTATATTTGGAATCCTCTTTCCCTTTAATAATTAGATCATTACCACATTTTAATAAAATTGACCAACAATCAACCCACTCCTTAATCACTCATCTAATTAATTTAAAAGGAACCAACTGAGACAACTGCAATACTTATTGAGACATCACTAGCAACCTTCATTCACGCAAGCACTTCATTAGCACTGGTCTATCTGGCATTCTTATTTATTGTTGATATTTAAGTTAATCAATTGTTGTATGGAATGTTATTTTATATGCTAGTTATTTAAATTATTTGCAGTTCATCTTAGTTTCAGTATTTATGTTATCGTCTCCTAGAATAGTTGTTTTATTTTCATAAATTAGAACATCCTTAGATCATTTTAATAGGGACCAGCCCCCTTGGCTTCGCTAGGAGAGAGCCTAGACGGAGGAGTCAAGATCAAGTGACAACACCTGACTCTTGCTTGCCCCCAAGGTCGCACTCAATGGCTTGAAGATTTCTGCCACATGACCCGAGGTGCGAATTAGGAAGCAACACACTGCTCTCTCCTCCTTCCTCCTCTATACCCAATCCAAGATTTGTTGCAGCATCTACTGGTGTAGAGGATGACCCCTCAAGAGGTTCATCATCAAAAGTGACTAGCTCTAGCACTGGGTCATTAAGATCCATGTTGGCTAATGCCAACTCCACATTGTCGTCCAAACCCATATCATCAAAAAACACATCCCACATCCTTGTCTTTCCCTTCAACCACTCTTGCCTCTGCTTGTAAATAAGATGAAGGTTGGTGTGCACATACACCTACTCTTCCTCGAGTCAGCGAACTTTATAGAGTTTTCTTCATTCAACCTCAGATGTTAGGAGAGATAGTTACTCCATAATAGATCTAGGTGCTCTTGGATCTTCTCCTCCTACACATTTCTGCCCCGTTGCAGAATTTTGGGCTTGCGGTTACAGCAAATGGTTCTCCATACTTTAGCCTAACTCACATTTTCTACTTTATTGTACTTTACATCATATATCTTGCCTTTTATAGGAGACCGTTTGGTACTGTCGATTTGTCATTGTATTCAACGGTCTCATTGACCTACTTTTGTGGTCACTAGTTGGACATTAATAAAACCAGCTTATCTTTATCTAGTTCCTCTCACAACAAGAGGATGAAGTAACCTAAGAGAGGACACCCATGGCCAACTGTTGTAGAATAGGGCATGTTGCACTAGAGAACTCTATGAAGCCATCCTCCACCTCCTTAAGGGATGATCCATCATGAGACATCCTTCTAAATGCTACCTTCCTCCCCTGTGAAATCTCTCCATCCATGTCAGGAGGGAATCTACGAGAGGACCCACCACTAAGCCATTCATGACTATATAACCTAGGATTTAATGAGTGAGCCAAGCAATGCAAGGTGTGCAATTCTTATCCTACCTGGCAATAAGAATATCGTGTATGGTGGACCGTAAGTTCTTTGCTGATGTCCCATACTCAAAACACTCAATTTCTATAACAATGGTCTTCATTGTCTCAATCATGGAATCCCACACGTCATAAACATCTCTTAAGATGTGTCGCTCTGTTTCTGCAAACCACAACAAAGAAATGATAGGGTCTATGATCTTGATGGCAAGATCTACCCTCTCCCAGTAAACATCATCTAACATTGTGTCCTTTACCTTTTGAAGCCACTTGATAAGACTTTCTCCAAAAAGACCAAAACTTTGAAATAACCATGGCCCCAAGAGCGGCCTTGACTACCCTCAACCTATTAAGCATGATGAATGAGGAAAAAAACCGAGTATCTGCAACCTTCAACAATGATAGATGTGTGTACTTTTTATATATTGCGAGGGCATTGGTATGGTTTTGTACAAAATTGTAGATATGGCATGCATCATCAATAAGATTGCTAATCCATGTCACATCTGAAGCAATAGATTTAAGTGCCAAATTCAAAGAGTGACCAATGTAAGGTGTCCAAAATATTTGTGGATATTTAGCTTTCACAATCATGCCAACATATTTGCAAACAAGTGCATTATCCGTGATGATTTACACATAAGAATCAACACCTACATCTTTAATAACTTTAATGAACAAGTCACCCATATATTGTGCATCCTTGTATTTTTCAAGAGCATCCACCTCTTTGCATCCTTGTATTTTTCAAGAGCATCCACCTCTTTCAAGAAGACCGGTCCATTTTGGGAAGACACCATGAAATTGATGAGTGGATGGCAAGTTGAATCCATCCATCCATCGGAAACAATAGTAACACTACATGTGGGCCATGACGATTTGATTGAGTTTCGGAATTTTTCCACCTCCTTTGCCTTAGCAAAAAAAATAGTCTTAAGCTTCTCTGAACATGGAGGCACATATCAAGTTGAGCCTTTTCAACTAGAGTTCAGCACATCTCAATGAACAAAGGCAATCACGCAACATTAAATGAAATAAAGTTGAGATAGAAAAAGAATGCAACGATAAGATCTATCTTATCTCTCTTCTCTTGCAGATAAATTTTGTCCATTGGACCATAAACTGGGCCTGCCCTCCCTTTTTGTGGCTGAATTTGAGCCTCACTACCAAATTTGCTAGATGCATTTCTAAAGAATGGAAGAGGTTCATCATGTTTTTGAATTTCTTGCTTGTTGCTGCCACATTCCCCAAGCCAACTATATCCTCCTTTTCCAACTCATATCTTTGGGTAACATCGATCTTGGGGGTGTTTTTTTTCTTATGCTTGTTGTTTTGCTACAGCAGGGTTATGTGAGGCTATGGAAGCACCGACAACTTCACTTAAAGCACTTGGAGCACTGCTACCAGCAGACAATGTAAAACTAAGAGGAGAAGGACAACCAACAGTAACATTCCTCCCTTTCTTTTGAGCTTTGCTACCTGCCCTTGAAGATTGAGCCATCACTTCCTTGAATCCTTGAGCTAAATGAAAAATCCGTGCTACTGTGTAACTAGCATAGATCCATTTTAAACCTAGATCTATCAAGCACCGTGAGGGATCCAATTTCTTGAGGTGTACATTTTTTTACCATTTGGATCCCTCTCGGTACTTGATAGATCTGGGTTTAAAATGGATCTATGCTAGTTTTTTTTATATTTTATTAAGTCGATATGTAATTTATATTTTTCATTTTTTATTTTTTAATATTTTTTATTTATGTCGGCTAGCAAGTAGTGACAAGATCTCCCCATACTGGGTTAGAGAGCACCTCGCTTCTCTCGGTGCAAAAAAATCAGTCCCCTAGCTGCCAAATGTGAGTTAAATCCACCTTCAATCCCTTCTTTGCACTCCTAAACCCTTAACCTACAAAAGAAAAACACCTTCCACGGCTCTCAACCTCAAAAAAGATGAAATGAGTGAATAGGGGCCAGCATCAATAAGCACACAGGCCTTTTTTCTGCAGGACACGTGTCCTGAAAATCAGGACACATTAGGGCACGTGTCCAACACATGCCTATAATGTGTCCCGACTTTTAGAACACGCTGAATCTTGTGTCCAACACGTATCACGCCGTGTCATGTGCCTGATACGTTGGACACAGACATGGAGGCCTATATGGTCATGTCATGTTTCATAGCTTACAATAAATCAATGGCAGTGTCAATCTTGTTGATGTTGACCTGATAAAGGTGATGCCATTCCATGCAAAGATTTGTGCATTCCTTGCTTTCTGCAATCTCTTTGTTGCAATTTGACAGATTTTGCAATCTGAAGCCTGTGGTTTCCTGGGTTCAACAAACTAAATATGCACTATTATAAAGCTGTGGTTGACCTGCAACAAGTGAATTTTGGTCTACTCCATAGAGCAAATGTCACAGTTGTTTGGGAAAACTATTAAGTGGACTTGTTGCCACAAAGCAACGCAAGTACCAAGTTTTTATTGAAAGAATCAATGATAAATCCCAAGCACTGAAGCGGTGAAGAAATGGGTCAATCCTTAAATGGGGCAACAATTGTCTAGTAAGGTTTTTGTAAGAAAAAAATTTCTTGTGTCTTTTACGACTCAAGAAATGAGAAATTAGACCCTAAACCATATTCCATGTTTCTCAAGAAATGCAGGTCTATCATAAAACAGTGGTTTCCAGAATGAATGCAGGCCTATTATAAAATAAAAACAGTAGTTTTCCATAATGAATGCAAGTCTGTTATAAAACAGTGATTTCCAGAATGAATGCAGGCCTATTATAAAACAGTGGTTTCCAAATTCAATTTGGCCACAGTACCAATCTCAGCCAAGCCGGTGTAGGTAAGATCATCAAATTTCCCATTCATTTCTAGGACAAAGACTTTTGAAAGAATGACTATCATGTAATACATTGTTCATGATAACAAAAGGGTTTTAGAAAGCTTGTTTACCTATGCCAAAATGTTCAAGGAGATAAATCTAGGCAAGAAATTGTCATGATAATATCGGAATATCTTGTTCATGATAACAAAAGGGTTGAAGAAGGTTTGTTTACCTATGCTAAAATGTTCATGGAGATAAATCTAAGCAAGAACTTGCCAAAATCTGATAATGCTCAACTTACAAGGAGCACAGTGGATGCAACCTTTGGATTTACAAAAACACGGCATTCTAATGTCAACTATATCATGTATTTGGTCGCTTTATAGAGGTTTGTTCCAGGTAGACAAGTTAAGCGGTGAATCTCAAGAAAACCCTAACTGCCTCAACCAAGGAGGATGAGGATTTTTGGCCAATTAAGAATTCAAGAAAAAAGACATCTAGGAAGACAATATGAAAAATGGGGAAGTCAAATCATTGAAGGCTAAAGAGGTGACGACGGAAATGGGACGACAGCTATGAGCAATAATTATGGGTTCCAGTAATATATAAAATAAGTCATATGCTTAATATGTATTACGAGCATTTTTTGACATTGGAACGCAGCCTCCGTGAGCTTTGCGTTCGCAGCCACCGTGAGCTCTGCCATCGCAGCCCACCATGAGCTCCCCATCTGCCCACCAACGTGCTGCATCTGATCCAGATCGCAAGCCAGAGAGCACGCTGTGCATGCAGGCTCAAGCTTGCTTGCGTGTTTGAGCGTTTTTTGCTGCCTCACGTAGCCTGAAGTTGGCATCTTGATCAGATCTGTGGCATGGTCAGTTGAGTCGGATATGGGATCTGCCAAGGAAGCCGTTGTAATGGATCCACCCCCGGATCTGAGCCTGGAGCAACGTTGTAGATTCTTAGACGAAGCTTTTAAGAATTTGGTGACTACTACATCTCCCCCACCTCTGCCTGTCCCAGACTCCAGTGATGCGAACTTCGTGAAGCGAGCAGACGCTCCTAGGATCTAGATCACGTCGGCAGCTTCAAGATTAAAAGCCCTAGCTTTGAGTGAGAAGGGTCTGATAGGCCAGTTCACGGGGATCTGGCCTTCGCCAAAGACTATGGAGGTTTGGATAAATAAGATTTAGATGCCCTTGATATTTGGGGGGCTGCAACACTGCTTTTGTGGAAAGGGATTTTTCTCTTTCTTATTTGAAAGCAAAGCTGATAGAGGCCTTATCTTCAGGAGCAGTCCCTACTTCATGGGTCCTCGTGGTCTATATCTAAACTGATGGAGCCCTTCATTCGATCCAGAAAAGGATGTGCCATCGGTGGTCTCGGTTTGGGTCCATCTCCCACATCTGCCCCTGCATTGTTGGAATGATGAAACGCTTCAAGCTATAGGGAACTCTCTCCGTAATTACATTAACAAAGCGGAACCAAAGGGTTCTTTGTTTTCTTGTGCAAGGATTTGCATTGAAGTGGATCTGGAGTAAGGACTACCAGAGGTTGTAAACTTACACATGGACGATTGAGAACACATGCAAAAGGTAGATTACGAGCAACTACCGTTCAAGTGCAAAAAGTGCCATGAGTACGGACACTTTGTCAAAAATTGTCCAAAGGTGGTTCAAGAAATCTCGGAAAAAAATCAAGAGGAAGCCTGGCAGCAATCAAAAAGGGGAAGGAAAACTCCCCCAGTAGCAAACGAGGTGCAGCAAAAGACAAGCAAGGAGAAGCCTAAAGAAACATAAAAAGCCTCGACCAATAATCAATTCGAGGCATTGAACATGGAGGAAGGTGAAATCCCGCCCTTGGAAACAATAACAGTTGAAATAGAAGAAGAAGAAGCTCAAGCAACCACGAGTATCCCTACTATGTCTCCAAGGAATGGAAGGAGCGAAATGGATCCAGAAGGGTCTACAACACCAAGGGAAACTTGGGCAGAGATGGTAAAAAATAGTAGTCACACCGCAAGGATACTCTCTAGAGCGGTTGCCCTCACAAGGATCTCAAGAAACACACAAAGTGGCTTCGCAACCAACCACAAGAGGAAGGAAGTCACAAAGTTACCTAAGAGAGCAAGAAGCAGAAAGAGAGATGGAGCTAGGGAGGCAGAGAAGTCTTGAACAAACAAAGCTCCTACAGAACACTAAAAATCTAGGAGGTGCAAGAGCAGACAATAGATCCCGAGCAGGATCCCAATCAATAAAGAAATGCTGAAAAACCATCTCTTGGAGCTACAGGGTCTAGGAGGCCTAAGTAAAGTAGATAATCAAATCTAATAGGCCAAACAATCTGCTACTCCAAGAGACAAAAATGCCAGACGTGGAGGCTATGGCACTTTCATGTCGTTTCTAGAAAAACAGCACAGGCAAAGCCATAAGCTCTAAAGGAGCATTTGGGAGAATAGCCACCATCATCTCAAGTAAATTCATGGTCAAATCTATCAGGGAAATCCATCGTTGGCTATTGACAGAGATTCAAGAAAAGTAGGACCTAATCCCGTTATACATCTGTAATGTATACGGGCCAACACTCTACAGGGATAAGGCAACATTTTGGGAAGATCTCAACAAGCTAAAGGAGTAGCTGCACGGGAAAGATCTCTCATCATCAAGGACTTCAACACCACTAGGACACAAAGTGAGAAGCGAGGAGGAACAAAGGTCAGCGACCGTTTTGGTGAGAAGATGGAGGACTTGATGGCGGATCTGGATCTGCTGGACATCCCAATGAGGAAAGAGAAGTACACTTGGAGCAATAAAAGAACTGGAATAGGGCACGTAGCAGCAAGGCTGGACAAATTTCTGGTAAGCTCCACTTTCTTGCAGAGAGATCTCCTCCCTTCCTCTCTTGCTCTCCCTTCAGCAGTGTCAAATCACAAACCAATAGCCCCGATCTTATCCCCTCTAGCCAATCTTGGGGCCCATCCCTTTCAGATTCAACCCGATCTGGCTACAGGATGCTAAAGTATTGGAGTTAATTCAAAGGGAGTGGAACCTCCAACACTTCGGATCACCCAACTACATTTGGGAATCAAAACTAAGATCAGTGAGAGCAGCTTTAAAGAAATGGGTGAAGGACAAATCACAAACCAATAGCCCTGATCTTATCCCCTCCAGCCAATCTTGGGCCCATCCCTTTCAGATTCAACCCGATCTGGCTACAAGATGCTAAAGTATTGGAGTTAATTTAAAGGGAGTGGAACCTCCAACACTTCGGATCACCCAACTACATTTGGGAATCAAAACTAAGATCAGTGAGAGCAGCTTTAAAGAAATGGGTGAAGGAAGGCTTTGAGGATCCAAACAAGCAAAAAATCATCCTACAAAGTGACTTAGCAGCTATGCATCTCAGAATGGAAGTGGAAGAGGTGTCTACAGAGCATTTACAGCAGGAGAGAGGGCTCAGCATCAAAATTCTAAAGGCATCAAGACAAATAGAGGAGGTGTTGAGATTCGAGAATAAAATCCAGGCAGGCGTGGTTGAAGGGCAGAGACAACAATACTAAGTACTTTCACAGGCAAACCAAGATTTAGCAAAGCTACAATGTCATTAAGGAGTTGAAGGACAAACATGGAAAGAAAAGAACAGGGAAGAAAGATCTTAAGGGGCACGCCTTCAGTCATTATCAATAATTATATAAAGACACGGGTGAGACAGATCCGAAAGCACAAATGGATTTACTCCATGGAATACCATCGCTTATAAAAGATGCAGAAAACATGGAGCTGGCAAAACCCATCATGGAATATGAGATACAAAACGCAATCTAGTCACTCCACGCTGATAAAGCACCGGGGCTAGATGGTTTCACAATTAACTTTTACAGAGCAGCCTGGAATATCATAAAAGAAGATCCGAAAAAATTGTTGAACTGGACAAGAAAAAAAGACAAGATCGAGGGGGCAACTAATTCATCCTTCTTGGCCTTGATTCCAAAAGAAAAGAGTCCTTTAACGCTTGATAGATTCAGACCAATCCCATTATGCAACACTTCTTACAAAATCCTGTAAAAAATCTTAGGATCAAGAATGAAAAGTATCATGGGTCGTCTTATCTCAGACTCGCAAAGAGGTTTCGTAGCAGGGCACCAGATCTCGGACAATATTATCATTGTTCAGGAATCAATTCACTCCAGCGTGGAAAGGAAGCAGCAAGGTATGGCCATTAAATAGGACATGGCAAATGCTTTTGATAGGGTAAATCACTTTTTTCTCTTTGAAATCATGTCTAAGTTTGGATTTTCCAAAAGATTTGTAAACTGGGTAAAAACTTGTATAAGCAGGCCATGGATCGCACCATTAGTAAATGGTAGACCTTCCAAATTCTTTCAAGCAAACAGGGGGCTCCGACAAGGCTGCCCAATGTCCCCATTCCTCTATCTCTTAGTGGTAGAAGCTATGAGCAGAAAGCTTCAGTTTAAGCAGGAGTATGGAGATCTGAAAGGGCTGAAGATTGCCAGAGGAGTGAAAGCTTCCAACCATGCGCAGTTCGTCGATGACACCATTCTGCTTGGAGGAGCATATGTTATAATTGCAAAGAGATTCAATTTAGTTCTATCCACTTTTCTTAAAGCAACTGATGGCAAAATAAATTCAAGCAAGTCCAAAGTTTATGGCTGGAATTGCCCTCCAGGAACGTTGGCAAAGATAGCAAGGACCCTTGGCTTCGAAGGAGTTGCAACTTGGAATTCCTTCAACTATCTTGGGATCCCAATTTTCAAAGGAAAGAAAAGGGTTGTTGACTCGCAGGGCATGATAGAACAGACCAACGAAAAAATCAATTCATGGGGGATAAGGTGGCTTAATCCGGTTGGAAAGCTTACCTTAATCAACTCCATCCTTTCTGCCTATCCCATTTACTCTTGTTCGATCTCTTTAGCTCCAAAAAAAATCATGAAAGAGTTTACAAGAGAAATAAAAAGATTTATGTGGTAAGGAGGCAAATCAGACAGTTCCAAAAAATTCCACTTGGTGAATTGGGATACTGTCTATAAACCAAAAATTCATGGAGGAGCTGGATTTCGAGATCCAAGCAAAATGAATTTAGCTCCAACAATTTAGCTCTTGGAGCTAAATTCTCTGGAGAATTGTTTCTAGAAAAGGAGCGTGGTGGAAGGAAATCATCCGGAAAAAATATCTGACAGGTAACAAAAAAAGATGTTTAGATAATTTTAGCATGGTTAAGAATGGTTCACCGATCTAGGATCTGTGCAAAAACACGACTCATCTCATTACTGAGAGGTTGAAGTGGACACCAGGTAACGGCAATGCCATCAAAATTTGGCACGATCACTATTCTTCTACTCACCCTGTTGTGTTAGCGCAGGCATTCCCAGATTTCAGACAGTGATTGGAAAGCATGAATTTGCATACATTATTTGACATCTCGGAGTGGACGAGTAAAGGAAGGTGGTCTGGCTGGCGCAATATGGAATTGGGACAGCTCAACATGGAGTACATAGCTCTCATCACGGTTTTGCCACCTCCAATTCACTGTGAATTGAAAGATGAACGATGTTGGGGCAGAGTTGGGAGTTACACGGTCAAGGATGGATACAGAATAGTGGACATGGAGTGCAATAGCTACAACAAAGACATGAAATGGAGCAAGGTATGGAATAAAGATGGGTTGCCCAAAATTAATGTGTTTTTTTGGATTCTAGCCCGTCGAAAAACTCTAACAGCAGAGGATCTAAGGAAAAGAGGAATAGAAGGCCCGCTGAGATGCATTCTTTGCAAGGAGTCTGAGGAATCAATTGAACATCTATTTTTAGAATGCAAATTTTCCAGGGAGGTTTGGCACCAGGCCTATAAGGAATTGAATTTCGATTTGACATTGCCAACAAATTGGGATGATTTATCTATCAGCTGGAAGGATTACTACCAAGGATCACTCATCAACAAACCGAACTTCCCAAGGGCTTGGGAAGCTCTTCCAAGATATATTTGCTGGAAGATATGGATGGCGGGAAATAAGGAGATCTTCGAGGGAGACAAGAACAGTCTGGGCAAAGTTGCAATAGCTGCTAAAGCTCTTTGGGTGGAAGCTCTATTCACGAGAGGAATGCACAACATCAGCAAGGAAGCATTGACTGTAGAAGAAAGAGACTGGGCCTCCAAATTGCTTGTTTTCCTGGCACATCTGCCATGGACTCAACCAAAAAAAATTCAAATATGCAAACTTGGCAAATCAGAATGAATCCGGAAGATTTCAAAGGATGGTGGGAAAAATTGGGCTGTAGCTCTTTGTTCTTTGATGGTGCTTCGAAAGGAAATCCGGGGATGGCAAGAGCGGGGGGAGTCTACTTCAATTATGAAGGAATCAAGCTGAAAGAGTATGCTTGGGGAATTGGCAGGAAGACTAACAATGGGGCGGAATGGCTAGCTTTAATAAAAGGATTGGAGCTTGCAAAAAATGATGGAATCGAGGAACTGGTGTTATTCGGTGACTCGTGCATGGTTATTGGAGAAGCAAGGAAAATAGCAAAGAATCAAAAGAATACAACCACCAAAACCCATCATCTTCTAAAATGCATGGTAAATGAATTCAAAGCCATCAATTTCATTCAAATTTTGAGAGAAAATAATAAACAAGCAGACAGTATGGCCAATAAGGGAGCGGACTTAGATTGTGGCATCCTGTTATGTAATCAGCAGGTTTATGAGAGAAACTGGATTACATTATAGTGAACCTTTCTTCTTCTTCTGAATGTTTTGCTTTTGTATCCTTCTGTTAGGGCAGTTTATAAGGAGTTTCGGCACTCATAGAATAGGAAATGGTGATAAAAAAAAATGGAAAAGGAAGTTCAAGGAGGTATGGACTTGGTCTTCCTCTGGGAGCGGTCTATGACCAGCCTATTGTAATTTTTACTTTCCTATTTTTATAAAAAAGCTCTTCAACTGTTTTTGTAAAAAAAAAGAGTAATTATGGGTTCCATACCCCATTATCCTACAAAAAAAAACAACCCTACTGAAAGGAACCCAAAGATTTCAGAAGACCAAAGCTTACATAGTTCCTTGTTTCTCTCCAAGTCATCACCCCCTTTTTCAAAGAGGGGTCGTGATCAGACATGTTATCACCCATCAGACTCGGACTTGAAGAGTTACTCACTAAGTAAAAAATTAAGAGTTGACTAATACGGGGTGAACTCAGGATTTGAGTCAGGAAGTTAAAAAATAAAATACAATGTCCATATAATACAAATTTCCATTGGTAACTAATTTCAAGTACATATATGATACTACATACAACAAAACACCATGGAGTCTAAAAAGTTGATAAGTTTGCTGGTCATATACTGTGAAATCTGGTTAAAGAAACAAGCAAAATGAGTGTTTTTCATTTTCCAGTGTCTTCTGTAGACAAATAGCGGATTCTGAATATCCAGTCGGGCTTGGAGTCAATCTGACTGTTGATAAAACGCTTTCTGTAAAGCAGATATAAACAGGGCAAAGAGGAAAAACAAAAATGGAGAAACAAGGGAGAATCGTGCAACTTTAGAATTGCCCAACAAAAAAGGCTCCGTGCCTCATTACCTTTTTATCTTTTTGTATTAAAATTTATGTGCATCCGTTACATAACAGAATAGACTTTCAATCAACTACATCTAGCAATTAATGATTTTCTTCCAATCTGTTCCCCAATCTTTTACATGCTGTCAATAGAATCATTTACATGCAAAAATTAGTTTTTCCTCGTTTGTCAGAAGTATTCCTCAACTCAAATCTGCGTAAACAACTCACATTTTTTTATTGGGGATCGGAGGAAAGCTCTACAAGTCAACGTCAAGCTATTCTAAGAAATCTCTCATCATTCACGGATTTGACCTCTAATCAGCTGGAACTTATAACTAAAGCTTTACCATTACCTTAGATCCATTTTAGACGGCTTTATATCGCTTTAAATTGTCGACAACTTCTTCGTTTTCTAGATCGCAATAGAAGTAAAATATTTGTTTTTGGGGATCTGCATTTGGCATGCAGCTAAACACGGAATTTTATTGTGATCTCCACTAACACATCTTATTTATAATTTCTTGTGGCTATTTCATTTGCATTTTTCTCATTTTCTCCTTAACTTACAATTGAGACCGTAAGCAGTTTGAAGAAAACTTAAGCTGTTGTACCATAAACGCCAAATCGCCGACCTTTATTTAGGTATTAAATCATCTAAACTTGCAATTTTAACCTTGATTTAATAAAGAGCCCGAGCTTTGAGTACAGAGACTCAATATTCATGTATAGAGCGTAGATTATACGAATTTTTACCAGTCCTTAAACACGTTTCGGCGTTCTCAGATTTCTATAAGATCATTTTCATCTAAACTTGCAATTTGACCCCTTACATTTAAAACAAACGAGCTTCAAGAACAGAAACTCAAGCTTTATGTATTAAAGCGTAGATTTTTACGATTTTCGACCAATCTTTAAACACATTTCAGCATTCTCAGAGCTTGTGCAAAGCAAAATTTGAGTATGAGATCATTTTCACTACAGCTTTAACAATGCAAGATAAATTAGCATAGGTATGACCCTAATGCTCCAGATCGGGACATTAAAATGCTAATTTAAAGAAAAAAAACAGTGAAAAAGCACACTGAGATCATCAAAGCTCGTTGAATGCACAAATTAAACCGGAAAATAGTGAAAACGCTTGTCGAAAACATACCGTCGAAACGCTCCTCAAAAAGGACTTCTGCTGAGACAACGCAAGCGAACAGCAGCAGGAAACCAGCGTACTGAAGCGATCGTCGGCCCGCCATTGTCATGGTAACGACAACACTACTGCAGCATGAGAATGCTTGGTCCTGCACTTATGGAAAGTAGCATACCATTAAATGATTTTCTAAAGCATTTGACGTCCGCGGTAGAATATAAAAGTTCTCAGGGACAATACTTCGTTTTCCCTATCTTGAAACGTGAGTCATGTTCAATAGGGTAGGTGAAGGCTGGGGTGTTTGGTTGTTATTGCTTCTTTCATGTGAAAAGGATGTGATGCTTTATTTTTATTTTTTATTTTTTATGATTTTAATTTGAAATTGTATTAAATATTTCATAATTGTAATAATGGTATATGATATAGTTTTTTTTTTTTTGATGATGATGATCGTTTTTAAGGTTTATTGATATCAAATTTGGTTTAGAGGGTTTTAAAAGAAAATGCAAGATAGAGATGGCTTGATTTGTTTTAAAATATTATTTCTATGCTTAAAAAAGCTTAAAGAGGAGTGTTCCTAGCTTGCTATAGTTTTGAGGAGCTTGAAAGTTAGAAATGTCACTCTTGGAGCAAAGATTTTGAAATTGAAATTTAATATGGATAAAAGTAGGGCATTCTAAAAGAAAGTGATTTTCATCTTCAACGCTCATAGACTCGCATAGATGTCAAATCCTTTCAGGCCAAGGTGTTTTAGAGATTGTCCAACATCCAGTTTCACTATGAAGCTTATGAAAGTTAGTTTTAATCTTGGCAATATTAATTTTTTTTCTTTGAGTTCCTTAAGATAGAAAGATAATTTTGATCCTAATGATCTTTTTGTAACATCATAATTTTATTTTAACCTCTATATCTTCCTTATATTTTGCAAAGTAGTAGTTTCAGCAATCCTCCAATACTTTAACCAGGTAGTGGCATCTTTAAGCCAACCATGCTAGAGGTGAAGGTGATATTGGCTAGAGTTAAGAGCAATTTTAGGAAGTCGGTCGTCCCCTATATTGTTTAATTTGTGCTTGTATATTAGATATATAATCATAGTCATGCTTTCAATGGGAGAGAGTCCTACTTCTAATAGGAGAATATGATAGGGCATGTTGCTTTTAAATTTTCAATTATAAGTAATAAACCACTTCTGGATTTGCTCAATTCTTTTCCATAATTCTCTAGAAATGTTGCATCCTGGGGCTTCACAGTCATATACGACAGTGAGAGTAATGAGCATTTTAAAGAGGAGTTTCTTTTTGTCTCACATCACAAAGTTTCTTGATTTACAGTTGTTTTTAAGACCGAAGTAGGCTTTCCAACCTCCATTTAACCTCTTCTTAATGTTATAGTTCTAGTTGAGCTTGTGATAGAAGTCAATTCCTAGGTATTTATAAGAAGTTACTTCCTCCAAGATTCTATTATCATAAATAAAATTGTCATAAGTACCATTTTTGGATTTGATAATCATGACTTGTTTTGTCGGTGTTAATGGTCATCCCATATTGGTGTAAAAATCCTTGAGAAATCGTAATTGCTTCTGAAGATCATAGGAGCTCATTGCCATAAGAACAATATCATCAGCATTGAGAAGAAGCATGCCGACTAGTCCTGCAAAGATCGTGCCAACACAACCTGTTTCTTCTAAACAATCTTCTAGCTTATCGATGTAAATGTCGAAAAGGGTAGGGAAGAGGGGGCACTCTTGCTTAAATCCAATATTGTAATTAAGATAATGTGACCACCCTTCAATGTTTTTTAAATTGGTAATGATTGTTACAACCATATTCGGTTGGACAGTTAAGAAGCGAGTCTGACTTCCATGATAATAAAACAATAATATATGTATTCATAGATGATGATAAAATATTACAATGAGGCTCGCCTTTATAAGGCTTGAGCATGCATAGTGAAGGGTTACGCCCTTTCACTTTAGTAACTAATAATTTATTTATTTATAATTAATAATATCATTTAAATATTCATTACATTTCCTTCCCCTTGGGAAAGCTTTGTCCTCAAAGCTTGATTTTTCTAATGTCATCCTTCATTCTGATTCTATGTCAGTATTAGAACCAGATGAGACTTCTTTTGTAGAGACTTGCACTTCCTTTCCATTAATGATTCTGCACTGTATTGTTTGACTATTCCTACATTTATGGCTTGGGGTCCAGTCGTCACCGCATCAACGACATGTGTTTTTCTTCTTCTTTTTTATTATCAGAGTAACTATTATATATTTTCGACGTATTTTCAATTTCATAGGCATATGATTGAGGTTTGTGTCATTGATGACCGGGTGACCAATTATTTTCACAATACCTACATTGTGTCTCTTTTTCTTGTCGATAATGGTTATCACCTCTTGTTTTTATTCCTTCCAATTTGCATTAAGTGGGTTTTTCTTTATGTCTTTCCACTTCTATGTTAGGTATGCCATGCATCTTTAATTCTTTTTGGAGGTATGGTTTAAGACCTCCTAAATAGGTTTCGAGTCTTTTTTTGTCAGACAACCCAAACACTTGTGTCAATAAGGATTCCCACTGATGTGTGAATTCCTCAACGCTTCCGACCTATTGTAATATGGTAAGTTTACTGAAAATTTAATCTTCTTTGATTCCTTGAAACTTATTAAAAAAATCATTTTTGAACAAGTTCTAGGTGTAGGCAAAATTGTCTCTCTTCCACCATAAGTAACAATTATAGGTGTACCCTTCCATATGCATTGACACATATTTCACCTTCTCCTCGTTAGATTGAATATTGTAAATGTTGAAGTATTGTTTTGTTTTGTTTAACCAAGCAACGCATTGGTCTTCGCTTCCATTATATTTCGACAACTCTATTTTTTCCTTAGGTGGGTACACTATGTAAGTATGATATTGGTTTCCTTTTGCTTTACGGTTTGATGGTGGCTCAAAACTATTGGACGATGCAACCGACATATTTGAACTGCTTCGTTGTTGGCGGTGATTTTTAGCCTTTTCCTTCTCTACTATCTTATTGATAGCGTCTATTGCGTTGTTTAATCGTGCCTCCATGTCTGGAAGTACTTTTGTTTCTATCTCTTGTTTAAGCGTCGCATTGTCAATATTTATTTCTTTTTGCAAATCTTCTTGATTTTTAGCGAGTGTTTCTTATGTGGAAACATGAAATGAGGCATCTAACATGTCTAGACTGTTGACATGGCTTGTACTAGGCATTAGTTTTTGTAACACCTCCATTAATGTATTATGGTTTTGCATCATGGTGCTCAAGTTCTATGTTATGGTGTTTATGTCTTGAGTCATGGTACTCATTTTGTCATCCAAGTCTTTTTGTTTCTCGTCCATGATGTCCAATTTTTCATCTAGCCTTCTTTCTAGTACCAAAACAACTTCATCTTTGATTTCTTTCTTAAGCACTGTATTGTTATTTTTCATTTCTTCCTTCAAGTTTTTTTGGTTAGTGACGAAGGCCTTGATGTCCTTCTTCAATTTCTTGATTTGGTCTTTTAATTCAGCCATGGTTTTGGTCCTTGTATGCGGAGGTGTGTACTTGGACGTTATTTTGGCTTATGGAGTGAAGGGGAAAAATAAATAAATAAAAATATATAATAAAAAAATATTATATTATATATATATATATATATATATATATATATATATTATAAAGTTGGGTAATACTTTTTTATTATTTAATAAAATAAATTTTATAATATTTTTATATATAATATTAAAAATTTTATTAAAATTTGTTTATGCAGGCGAGAATGGAAGCATGGAGGGGCAGAGGCGAGGAGAGATGGAGAAGCAGAGGGAATGTGACGGTGGAGGGAAGTTGGGTAGGATGGGTTGTAGCAGAAAGGAAGGAGCATTGAGCGAGAGGAGGTAGTGCATGTTAAGAGTGTGGGAGACGAGATGATGGGAGAACTGGGGGATGCGATGGAGTAGGTCGTTGGGGGAGCGTGGAGGGAAAGTGTAGGAGTGGAGGTTGCGAAAGTAGAAATCGGGGTAGGATGGTGGCAATGGAGGTGTAGCATGGAGGGAAGGACTGGAGATGGTGGCGGATCTTAGACAACATGAAGGCTGGGGAGGAGAGAAGCATGGAGAGGAGCGTAGATTTGCAGCTACGTAGGAGTGCAAGGGAATGGGTAGCTAAGCACGTGAGCATGGGTATGTGTGGGAGAAGATGGCAACGATGGAGGGTGAAGGTGGAGTGGAAGTGAAGAAAACACATAGGAGAGTGGAGGGGTTGCACAGGCGCATGGAGTGGCAGGGAAGTTGTGTGGATCAACAAGCAGCGGAAGGGAGGATTTGTGAGAGAAATGAAGAATGAAGTGTGAGTGATGGGTGAAAGTAAGTGGATGAACCAGATTTGAGCTCAGTGTCGGAGGAGTGAATCCGCTCTAATACCAAATGGAACAACCGTATCTGGTTGGACAGTTAAGAAGCGAGTTTGACTTCCATGATAATAAAATAATAATATATGTATTGATAGATGATGATAAAATATTACAATGAGGCTCACATTTATAAGGCTTGAGCATGCATAGTGAAGGGTTACACCCTTCCACTTTAGTAACTAATAATTTATTATTTATAATTAATAATATCATTTACATATTCACTACAATGATGTTCTCATATATCCTTATAGTCTCAACCCTAAGCTCGAAAGGAACCTTTAGCTCTTCTAATATGTTCCATATGTTCTTTCTAAACACAATCAAAAACTTTTCTTAAGACCATTAAACAACAAAAATGATTGGATTTATTTTTACGACGCTCCTCCATGATGATCCTAAGCATAACGAGGTGGTTCATGGTTGAGTGAAGCCTTCTTAATCATATTTGTCCTTTAGCTCGTTTTCCTGCATTTTCTAGCCATATGTTATTCTTTTCAAGTATAATACTGTATAGCTTGGCTAAAAGAGGGTTAATCATAATGGTTCGATAATTAGGGGGGTTATCTTTGTCTCTGTTTTTAAAAATAGGAACTATAAGGATCTGAGTCTAAGGCTTAATGAATCCATGCTTGACTGCTAGATTAAAGAGTTTGTGAATATAGGGGATGAGGTTGAGTGCAATAAGTTATAAGATTTATGCTTGGTACCCTTTAATGTCTTTAGCTTTTCCATTATATAGGCGCTTATTCCCAAAGTCTGTGTCTTCTAAAGAAAATATTTGGTCAGTTGTTTTGAGGGTTTGAATGTTATCCATGAAATTCTGGGTTTCATAAATATTTTTAATATACAAGTTCTAATCCTCCAAAGAGATTTTATTATTTTCTTTAGTTTTACAAGTTAGAATTTGCCTCCAGGATTGCTTAGGAACCATCTTAGATAAGTGTAAAAGTTTTTCCTGTATTTTATTTATATAGTAAGTCTTTTTTTTCTAATTAAAGCTTTGTACTTATTTATCTTGTGAGCTTTCATTGGATCGTTTGTAGCTTCCTTAATTTCTCTATATGCATGCTTACAATCGTTATCATACCAAGGGTTGGTTCTTGTGTTTTTCTTTTTGTAAGAAATTTCACGAGAGTGATGGCAAAGGAGAGGAAAGTAGTAAAATTATGATAGATATCTTCTATATTGGCCTTGTAAGAAAGAGGGAATGCATTATTCCTTAAATCATTTAGAAATCCATATGTATTATTTCTATCAAAGATTAAGTACTTTTGACTTTGATAATTTTCCTCTATGGGATCATTATGCATGGCAAGATTGAGGGTTACAATTAAAGGTCTATGATCTAAATATTGCTAATGGTTGTTTAAGATGTCAAAATTTAATATTTTGTTGTATAGAGGGATATCATAAATAACATAATCAACTACATTTCTTCCAAGACCATGAATGAAGTCATCCTATTCAAATTCTGCCACTTCTTTAGGCCGTTACAGATTATGATATATTGAGCACTACAAAGCTTGACTAACCCTGAGCCAAACAAATTTTTGCCTAGATCTTTAGAGTTTTGGTTGTACTTTCTAGCTGAAACAAGGTCTTTGTCTACCCATAGAGGATTAGGGTTGGAGTAGTTGCTTAGAAGAATAGCTTGGTTGCTTGAGGTTCGAGCATTGAAGTCTCCCATTAACATAATATTGCCAGCATTTCTGAGGGTACAAATATTGTTCTCTAACCCATTATAGGGGCAGTTTTTATATAATTTGCAAATATCATAAAAGTTAGAATTAATAGGAAAGAATTAACATATTGTTCTGTAAGTTTTTATAGTATTGATGTCTGTGATTTCTAGCCAAATATATTGATTGGAATGATTGACTAGATGATATCCATAAATTGTGACATTGCAATTATGGAGATAGCCTTCAATCTGCTTCTTTGATTCCTTTGATTATATGGCTCCTCCCTTCGCGATGGATTCGGAGGGGGCTCCTACCCATCCTCCTCCTTTGATCGATGAATATAATTTTTAGGCCTTCCTGGCCTCTCTCGCTTCCAAGCCGCATGCTAAGAAATACCTTCCCCATTTCATTCCAAAATCAGACGATATTCCTTCAACAGTTTTTCCCTCAACCTCTTTCAAGAGCATGACCTTTTCTCTCCACGATCAAGGTCTCATTGGACAATTCATGGGAATGTGTCCGTCTCTGAGTTCTATGGAGCGATGGTTGGATAAATTTTGATGACCCCTAATTCAGGGCAAGATGTCTTTGTTTTCCTACGACAAGGGATTTTTCACATTTCTCTTCCAATTCAAAGAAGATCGGGATCTAATATTTCGTAGCGGTCCTTATCTTTTTGGTCCACGTGGGTTCTATTTGAATCGATGGTATTTGGAATTTGATCCAGATAAATATGTTCCTTCCTATGTCCTGGTTTGTGTTAAACTTCTGCAACTTCCTCTTTCCCGCTAGAGTGACGAATACCTGAGAGCGTTTGGGAACGCTCTAGGGAAATATGTTGACAGATATGAGCCCAAGGGGAAAGAGTTTGCTTGCGCTTGAATATGTGTTGAAGTCGATTTAGAGAAGGATTTACCAGCCAAAATGTGATTAGACCATGGACCGTGGAAGCACTTACAACAACTCGATTATGAGAATCTCCCCTTCAAGTGAAAAATATGCCACAACTATAATCATTTTCGTGAAATTCTGTAAGCAATATCAATCAATGGAACAACCAGGGGAGGCAAGGAAACTCCCTATTCAAAGGATCAATGGAAAATGCAAAAGAAAAAGGCCCAGAAAGGAAAATCTATCTTCAACAAATCTAAGGCTCCCTCTGTAGAGAATGGATGTAAAACATAGAAACAATTTGAAGCCTTAGCTTCCATAATGGGAGGAACAAGCTTGTAGGATCCAAAAGACATGCTCCCATCGGTAGGGCATGTGCATGGTAAGAATAAAAACCATGACTCCATAGATTAAGGTTCATCCCCCTCTCAGTACACGTTTAAGGAATCCATCTTTGGAAAAGACCCAGTTCTTGACTCTTTTTTTGAACCACCAACGGCTTCACAACTGATTTACTCTCTTTCAGAGTAGCTCATACATGTGCTATATTTAGTTAGGGTTTTGATCTCCCTATAAGGTCTCTCCATTAAATCTGAATGCTTGGATAGCTACTAGAAGCAAAACCACCCAAACCCCCCCAAAGACCCTTCAAATGAACCTGAATCAGATGTATCCAAATGATGGGGTAGAAAGACATAAAGAAAATAGAGAAGTTGAGGCATATTGTGATAAAAAGTTCAAACTCTATCAAGCCTTGTAAAATTCAAACTAGGAGGAAGTACAAACCATCCAAGATCTAAGGAACAAGGAGGAAGCAAGTCGCACCCACATTTGGTTAAATAATGAAGACAGTCACTTGGAATTATAGAGGATTAGGTAATATCAAAATAATACCAGCCATGAAGAATCTCTCCTTGTCATAAACACCCTATATCCTTTGCATCCAAGAGACAAAATTGGAGAAGCAAACAATGCTTGTCCAATGTAAAAACAAATTGGACAAACTGTGAAGCAGTAGTAATCAGTGCAAATAGAGCTTTAGGGGGTATTTTCACTATTTGGAACTTGTCCTGTGTTGAAATCTTGAATTGTGTGGATTCACAATCCTTCATTCTCTCCACATTTAAACAAAAAAATATTGCAAAGTAATTTCATCTAATCAAAGTCTACTCCCCAGTAGTTTACATAGAAAAGATGCCTTTTTGGCAATCGTTGAAGGATCTAATGAACAAGGGATTTGGAAACAATTGCTTCATAGGGGGGATTTCAACACTACCTCCTTCCCGCTAAAGAACATGGGGGTAGTCGAGTTCAAAACCCATTCAGGGAAATCATGGAAGATTTGATAGTTGATTGGGACCTAATCGATATTAAACCCCCCAAAGGGCGCTTCACCTGGTCAAACATAAGAGTGGGGGAAAATCACATAGCTTCTCACCTTAATAATTTCCTGGTCAACAACAATTAAATGTTTGAAGATAAATTTGTAACTTCAGCCATCCTGTAGATAAGTGATTTGAATTATAGACCCATTTCGCTCTATCTTGAAGAAACTAAAAATTATGGTCCTATTGCCTTCCGATTCAATCCTCTTTGGATTCAGGGAAAAGAAGATATGAATCTAATCTCAAATACTTGGGGCACCTCTATTAATGGAGCATTGATTTATGTCTGGGAGCCAAAGTTAGGAATGGTAAAATCAACCCTAAAGGATTCGGCTAAGCACTCCTTTAAGACCCCATAAATAAAAAAAGATACTAGCAGTTAAAGTCCAGAAGCTTGTGGCTCCAAGTTGGTGATTGCAACACCAAGTTTTTTCATAATCAATCCCAGACTATAACCAATCAAAATAGAGTTAAAGAAATTACATTGAAAACAGGTGCAAAGTCTCAAACCTTTAAAGAGTTGAAAGCTGCAACAATGTCTCATTTTTCCAAGCTCTTCTCCGAAGATCAAAGGGAACCTCCCAACCCCGAGCTCTCTTTCCTCTAGGTAATACCTTCTCTCATCTCAGAAGCTAATAATTTATAATTATGCAAAGACATCATCGAGGAAGAAATTATTACAATGATATGGTCCCTTGATATAGATAAATGCCCTAGATCGGACGACTTCTCTATCCACTTTTTCGAGCTTGCTGGAATATTATAAGGTTTGATCTTCGTCAAATGCTAAACTGGACTAAAAGCAAGAATAAAATTGAAGCTAACACAAATTCAACATTCCTGGCCCTCATTCCCAAGGACTCGAATCCTCGCTCTTTCAATTGTTTATGCCCAATCTCACTTTGCAACACTTCTTACAAAACCTCACAAAAATAATTCAAACAGGATCAATCCTTTCTTGTCAAAGTTAACAAAAAAAATCAAGGAGGCTTCATGCCTAACCGACACATTTCAAATGATGTTATTCTCGTTCAGGAAGCCCTCCATTCAAGTATAGAGGCTGGCGAGCATGGCATGATCATAAATCTTGATACGACCAATGCTTTTCGAAGGGTAAGTCATCATTTTTTGTTTAAAGCAATGTCTTGTTTTGGATTTAGTGACTCCTTGATCTAGTGGGTGCGAGCCTGTATCAATAAACCATTCAAGATCTATTGGCATGAATGGGTAAAGGAGTTTTGGAAGCTTCTAATAGATTATGGTCCTCAGGTAATAGGTTTTCCAAAGGGGTGGTTCTATTTCATTTTCCTTATAGAAGAGCATGCACGACAAATGTTGGACAAATTTTTAGTTATTAAGGAAGGTTCTCTAGTTTTATGGAGATGGAATGTTCATTTTGATCCATGTAACACCCAAATTTTTAGTTATCAAGGAAGGTTCTCTAGTTTTATGGAGATGGAATGTTCATTTTGATCCATGTAACACCCCAGTTTTGACCTCGTTGCATTAATGTATATGATGTAAATATTATATGGAATCATGACAAGGAGCTCAAGGCCAAGGCCCTGTCATTGATTAATGTTTGGTATATAGGTGATCATTGTTGACGCCTATGGTTTATGTGCTAAGGCAAGCACGTTTGTAAACATCATGTAAATATGCGAATTAATGAAAAACCCACAGCCAACTATGTCAATGCAATGAAAAATGAGACGGGGGCATGATTTTTCCTAAGAATAAGGGGGAGGGAATGTTAACCTTGAACCAGTTTGGGAGAAGCCATGTGTCATGGGGAAATCCCATTAAAACTGTCAACTATCCTTTTTCTTGTCTTTCTCCCCAACCATTTATTTCTGCCAGAATGTGGTTGATGCAGTTATTTCAGGGAAGGGGAAGAGTATGGGAAAATTCGAATTAGGCAGAGCACCCAGTTTTGAATTTCGTGTTTTGACTTCAAGGGCAAGAAAAACACCCAGAACCGTATGCCTATTTCTCTCACGCATGACGTCTTCGTTTTGGATTCACGTTTTGGGAGCTGCGGGACGTCTTGCTGATCCATCATCCATTTTTCTCCATTGGGGGTGGAAGCTCTTGGGAAGCTGAGTTCTTCCGGCGTGTATCCTTTGTGTTATGCAAGTGTTTTCCCTTGGCGAGAGTGTGATTGATGTGTTGCAGCGTTATCTTGAACTACAGAGTGTATGAGACCCTGTTACTCGTGTTCCAGAGTAAAGCCGATGTTGCTGATTCTCCCTATGGTTGTTGTGTTGTGTACCCTGGATCGGGTCTGAAATATGTACAAGACTAAGGAATGGGAGAGACATAGAATGCGCTTGATAAACCTAGTATGGAACCTCATGATAAGATAAGAGTGGCTGGTGAACCTACTATGAACATCCTGAAGAGCACTAGAAGGGAAGGTGTAGCCTGAGGGATTGTGAAGCAGAGAAGGGGACACTTCGTTGTGTTGGGTGTGTAGGCAGTGGGGAAGCCATGACAGATAGGTCTTGTGAAGGTGTTCTTAGCTATGTAGATGAGCTCACTAGCTTAGCAGTTCTTCCTACCCATTGCCTTAGATGCCTGATAAACCCAACTGGAAAGATGGCTTGGATGGTAGCCTGATAAACCCATATGTTGGCTTGGTTGTGTCTTGTTGTGCTTGACCTTGTGAATAACCTTTAGGTCCACAGTCTGATAAACCCAACTGTGAATGTTGGCTTGGCTAGGTAGCCTGACAAACCCAACAGTGAGATGGCTGGACTGTGTACAGTATGATAAACCCATATGTTGGCTTGACTGGTCCTTAAGGTGAATGTTGGCTTGACTATGAACAATATGTGAAACCCAACTATGAGATGGCTTGGCTGAGTGGCCTGTGAAACCCATCTGTTTTTTTGTTTCCCTTGTAGCCTGATAAACCCAACTGTGTTGGCTTAGATGATATTTGTTGCACCCTTGGCTATGTGTGAGTCTGCTAGTGTTCCCTTATTCCTCGAGGAAATCATGCCCAACTCGGGGGTGGCAGTGTCGTTGAGAGATTGATGAGTGCACTGGCCTATGGTTGGGTGGAACGTTGTAACGACATAGTTGGTTGCGGGACAGGTTCTTCTCAAGATAAGTGTTATTGTCTATGTTAATCTTTGCAATTGTATTTCTTGTATTGTAATTGCTTGATGGAATGTGATGAACATGTTGCTATGTTGAATTGATGCATTGTTCCTTTGAATAACGGCAATTATAGGCATCGATGTATGTTTCCTTCAATGCATCTTTAAACTAAGTTGCAGGGTTAGATTGGCTAGATTGGTGATGGCCTAAATGATCAAATCGATCCATGATTTCAGTTAAAAAGTTGAATTTTCTGCTAGAAATCTCCCTTTCTGCAATATGTGGGATGTAGGATTGTGGGATGTCGGTCTCGTAGATCTTGGTTTCCGCAATTTTTCCCTTCGCAACTTGCGGGATGCGGAGATGTCTTTTTGTGAATTACGATTTTCTACAATTTTCGTTCCACAACGCACCTTTCCGCATGCGGGATGCGCGATCGCGATTTCCATATTTCCCTATCCCGCAACTCAAGTTTTTCACACTGCCGATTCTTACGGGATTATTCTCCACCATTGATATGTTTCCGATGTGGGATGCGAGATGTGAGATTGCAATTTTCGTACCTTTTCGCCGCAATTCAATTCTTCCACGCCGTCGATTTGATTTTGGATGCGGAACAGTTTTTGATCGTTGATTTTCGCCGTCCGATCTCCTCTGAGATATTTCCTTGCAGATCATCGAACTAATCAATGGCAGACGGGAGGGAGCATGATAGTGTTGGAAATGTCGAGAAGTATTTCACGACCATGCCCTGTGTTTCAACGAACAACAAAGGTTCTTGATGAAAATTTTAATTCCGCAGGTAAATGGGGTATGGGTACGTGACAATCCATACAAGCAAAAAATGGAGAAAATACATCTTTGGCTGCTATTACCTATCCTCCCTCTTCATGTATGGACCATGGAGATCATAATAGACCTAGAAAATCATCTGGGTAAGTTTATTTAAGTTAACCCACATCGATTCCAAGCAGGTGAAAGAAAATTTGCTATGGTTTTGGTGGAGTTCGAGATGGATGAAGGATTGCTTGAAGAAATAAACATAAGATGGGGGGAACACATTTTTGTTCAAAGAATCGACTATAAAGGAATCCCCTTTTGTTGTTTAAACTGCAGAAGTATAGGACACTTGAGGGATGCTTTCCCATGGACGGAAACATGGTGGAAAGGTGACATTCCTTCACACTGGGGAAGGAAGATGTCTTTCGAACCGACGGATTTGAATCCAGATGTAGATATGGATGATCAATCATCTGAAGGTAAGATCTCAACTAACTCACATGTTCCTTATGAGGATTTAAATGCAAAAGATCTATGCTTTATAAAGTCTATGGAGAAAGAATTTGATAGGAATTAAGGAAAAAATCTATTAGATATCAATAAGATGAATAGGTTAGTGAACCTCGATTCTGATGAAAGCGACATGGGGAAGAGGAACAGAAGGATGATGAAACCCCAATTTTGGAGAATACAAAAGGTCCTAAAGTTTCAAAGAATATGGAGATAATTTTTTAGACTTCAGAGGACTCATCTTCAATGACTTCCCGAAATGCTTATTCTTCAACGGAATTGAGCATGATTCCTGTTAGGGATACTGAATAAATCAGGAGACCGAATGAAGGTAAGGATTTTTTCATGGGAGATATAATGGTTACTCCCCTAACAAACTATGTAAATAGGCCAAATGAATCTCCTTTGAAAACTCCTATAAACTCCATAAGACATCACAATGTAACAATTAGAAGGAAAATTTCAAAGAAGAATGCAAAGAAAGGAAACGAGTTTTTAGAATTGGAAGACCTAAATAGAGACAGAGACTGCATTCCTTTGTTTAAATATGAGCGGGCTAAGGGGAGGCCTAAAACAATAACCCTTGAGAGGCTTGTTGAAACTAATCCAATGTATTTGTATTTCTTCCAAGAAACTATAACGAATGACAGAAAAGACTTGTGAAGTACTTTTGAATATCCTCAAAGATTAGGAAGCTTGTGTTGTTAATTCAGAGGGTCAATTAGGTGGTCAGGATGTTATTTGGAATCCCAGAAAATGTAGCTTAATGCCTTTCAAAACAATAGAAGGCATCCTAATGGAAAGGAGAATCCATGGTTTCAAGGAAAAAATAAGATTAATAAACATCCATGCTCCCTAACAAAGGAAGAAGACTGTTCTAGGAAAATGTTGAATCCAGTGGAGTGCTTGAATTGCCCAATCTGATTATAGGAGGATATATGAATTTTACTCTGTATGCAAATGAGGTTTGGGGTTCATTGCCTTCTATTGATCCATTGGATTTTTTTTACAGGACCTTTTTAACATAAATAATCTGATTAACATCCTTCATATTAAGCTAACCCCAACATGGAAGAACAATAGATCGAGGGGTGAAGGTGGAGGTAAAATATTGGATAGGTATTTTATGGCCGAGTCTCTGATTGATAATAACATAATTAGATACCAATCGTGGAATATTTTGGAAAATATTTTAGATCATAATTTGATCGCCTTGTAAGTGGAAGGAGAGGATGGAGCTCCCAAGTATCCTTTCAAATTAAATCAATCGTAGCTTAAGGAAGAGTCCTTCTGCAGTATGGTGAGGGAGGTATGGCCCACTTTACAAATTCAAGAGGGTTTAAACCTAATGGACACTATGGTTCAGAAACTAAATAAGTTGAAAAAAGTTGTAAAGGATTAGATAAGAAGAAAGGGGGAAGAAGACAAAAGATAGCTCATTCAAACAGAGGGCCTTATAAAGGGAATTTTAATTATAAACTTGACTACAAATGGAAACCTTATAAAGCAAGAAGGATGGCCTTTTGAGAAGACTAGAAGAATTTTGGTGGATGAAAAGAAGAGCAATTTGGGTGGAGGCGGGAGACTGCAATACAATTTTTTTCATAAACATGCTTCTTACATAAATAATGTAAATACAATATGGGAAATAGCCACTCAGGAGGGATACATTGTTCATTCACAAGCTGAGATTCATAAATATAATGTTAGCTTTTTTATAAAGCTCTATAAAGATACAGGGAAAAACAAAATCAGGGATCAATTGGAGGTCTTGAAGTATTTTCCTTCTTTTTTCAACATAGAAGAGGGTCTTTCTTTGGGAAAGGAGACAAGCTTAGAAACAGTAAAAATTGCTTTTGATAGTTTTGCAAAAGACAAAATCCCAGGGCCAGATGATTGGCTGACTAATTTTTTCCTTGTTTTCATGGAAATTATGGGAAAGGATTTGTTGTACATTGTTGAATATTCGAGAAGATGAAATTTTATGAATGGTGCTCTCAATGCAACGTTCCTATATTTGATCCCGAAGAAGGATAGCTCTGTTTCTTTTGGTGAATTGCTCTTTGCAATTCGATCTACAAGTTAGTGATGAAAAGTATAGCAAATACACTAAAACCTATCATGTCAGAAAGGTTATCTAAACAACAATCGGGGTTCTTAATGAACAGACAAATCCTTGAAGAAATTGGAGCTAGTCAGGAGTGTCTTCACTCTGATAAGTCAAGGAAAATTAGATCTATGATCCTCAAATGGATCTTGCAAAAGCGTACGATAAGGTGGATTGTAATTTCTTACGTTTGGTTCTTATCCATATTGGAGTCCCAGTGGATGTAACTAGCTATATTCTTGCTTGTGTCTCTTCAACAAATTTTTCCATTTTGATAAATGGAGCTCCAACAAATCTTTTTCAAAGTTCTCGTGGCCTCAATCTGGGATGTCCCTTATCGCCTCATCTATTCCTTCTGGTCATAGAGGGACTCAACAAAATGATCACTGGTGCAAAGACGAAGGGGAATTTTAAAGGTATGAATATACCATATGATCTAAACGTTACACACCTGCTTTTCATTGATGATGTCATTGTTTTTGGAAACGATTCAATGGAAGAATGGAAGAATATGTATAAAATTCTTGAAATATTCTGTTCGGATTCTGGGATGGAAATTAATCCTGAAAATCAGTTTTATTATCAAAATGGGATCTTCGTTGAAGTAAGTTTAGAAGTTAGTTGTGTTTTTGGCTTCAAAATGGAGTTACAAGATAATGGATTTAAATCCCTTGGTTTCTTCCTAAAACCAAACAGTTGCAAGATAACCAGCTGGATGTGGTTGGTTAAAAGGACTGAGAAAAAGATCAACAACTGGGTTTATAGATTTTAGTCATTAGTAGAGAGATTGGCCCTTGTGCATGTGTCCTAACTTGTGTCCCTGTGTTTTGGTTCTCATTAATGATGGTTCCTGAATTTATCATTAATATCATTCGATAAAAAATCTATAATTTTATATGGAATGGAGTTGGGAAAGAAATCAAATTTCACTTGGTGGCTTGGGAACATTTGAACCTCCCAAAAGATAAGGGTGATTAGAACATCAAGAAGCTGGATGGTTGAATAGTGCTTTATGCTAAAAAGTTTATGGAGAAACATTTTTGGTTCTAGTCTTCGGAGCAAGGTCCGTTATGCAAAATATCTAAAGAATATAGATTTGGTTACATGGTTCAGATCAGACACATTCGACAGTAGTGGTTTTTCTGTAATATGGAACAATTTTATTAAAAATATCCATTGGATAAAGAAATGGACGACATGGGACATAAGAAGTGGCAAGCAAGTCAGAGTTGGTATCGATCCTTTTGTTGGAGATAATGATAACTACATTCTTCCCGAGGGCACAATCAATCATCTTGAAGTTTTAAACTTATCTACACTCAACAAAATCAGAATACCTTCATGGGCAGTTTTGAAAGTGGGATACTTGTTCATGTCAAAAGATTTGGGTTTTATAGGGATATGGGGAAAATATTGGGACAGTAATATTCAAACTTTAAATGTTGTGGGTATTAGACTAAACTCTAAAGAGGATAAAATTGTTTGGTATTGGAATAAGGCCAATGGGAAGGTAACAACAAAAGAAGCCTAATATGTTATTGTGGATTCTCAATCTCATGCAATGTTAAATGGTGGAACACAAAATTGTGGAAGTGGAAGATCCCACATAAATTTGAATGTTTTTTTTTGGCTTTTATTGGAGAATAAAATCTTAACATGGCAAAATATTCTGAAAAAAAGGATGGAATGGGTCAGGTTTCTGCCCTCTATGCATAAGAGATGAAGAATCAATTGAACAATTATTCATCAATTGTGCTTTTAGAGAAGTGGCCTGGTCTTATGCAGCAGGTGATCTGAAAACTACTTTTGTCTAAGGAGAAAGGAATTTGGAAGACAGTTTTAGGGAATGGTATTCAAAAGAAAAAAAATTATAGGCTATTTCCATTTTTTATCTTTTGGACTATATGGAAGTCAAGAAATAAAACTATTTTTGAAAATGCAGTCCCAAATGTCAGTTTATGTAGTATAAAAAGCATCTCCCTCTTCAAGGAATTTGATGGGAAAAGCAAGCAAAATGATCGAAAGATCGTGTACAAGCCTGTCTTTTATCCTTTCTCAGTTGTTGGTTTTTTTATGGATCTTCAATGGCTAGTTTATGTGGGTGCAGGATGGTGGTTAAACTCAATGAGAATCACTGTTTTAAATTGTGGATGGGAGGAGATAAAGGCAGTAACACAAAAGAGGGACCCATTGGTCTTTGGGGAGTTCTTTTTTTTGCAAACAAATGTGGAATTGACTCGTTGAGAGTATATGGTGATTTAAATATCATGATCGAGTGGGCTAAAGGGAAGTACAGTCTTCAGGTCATCCATTTGAACAACTGGTGCAAGAAGATTAAACTGTTGATAAAATCTTTCTAGCATATTTATTTTATGCATATCTCAAGGTCTTTCAACAGGGAAGCTGACATGCTATCAAAAGTAACTATAATTGTGAATATGGAACTTTGTTCTTTCAAGAATTGGAAGATGGTAATGTCTTGCTGGAAGGTTCAAAATTTCTAAAATAAGTCGATGCATACATGTTATTTTAAGATAGAAGTAATTTCTAGAGTGAGTTAGTCTTTTTGTTTTTTTGGGTGAAAGGATTAGAAACAAAAAAAAATTGAAGTTTTTGTTGTGAAATTTTAAAGAAAGTTTATTGTGAAAAGCTCTTAGGCCAAAAGAGCTAGAAGGTTTTGCAAAGAAAGAAAGTTGATGCAGGATTTTGAATGCTTTGAAAGAAACCTAACATATGCATTTTTCTTTGATTTTAGTGAATATTAAGAAAAAGATTTTTCTTTGGAAAAAAAGTTTTGTATATAGAAAAAGTGTATGTAAATAACAAGAGCCACAAAGTGGCAATGTCCCCAAAGTTGCCACATGCTCTATGTGGGCAATAACTATTTGTGGTAGGTGGTGGGCAATTGATGGAGGGTAGATGAATGTATTAGTTGAAAAGAAATTGTCCTAATCTCAATTTGATCACGAAGTAGAAATGTCGATGATGAGCACACATTTTTATACAAGAAGCGAAAGTCCTGTATGCAGAAAGCAATAAAGCCACATAGCCTAGTGAAAAAAATGGGTTTGTATCAAAACATATTGTGACAATGTATTAAAAATTATAAGAAGTTTATGAATACATCCTTGCTTCCATTATAAGTGATTGTAGAAAAATACAATCTTATTTCTAGGAAAAGCTTGATGTAAATTTTTATTATAAATAATTATTTGGGGGTGACATTGAAAAAGAAAAATTACCTTTAATTTTACTAACAATAAAAAATACTCGAACCTAAATCTAATTATTATTCACTATAAACCATGTTTCGCGTGGTTAGTATAAAGACTTAATTTTAAGCTTATATTGTATCTATCTATTATATTATTATTATTATTTTAAATTAAAATTTAAATAACCATATAATTTTTTAATAATGATGTTGTTGTATTTCTAATCATATTATTATGATATTTATATTTAAATATCTTATATAAATTTTAAAAATTCAACAACTCAATTCAACTCACTAGACTTTTATTATATAATTGATCTATATCAATGTCACTCTCATATTGTGTCAAAAATCATTAACTATAAAAAAAAATTAATAATATATTAAATACAATTAAAAAAAACACATTATTAAAACTATGAAATTACTCGTAACTTTTAATATATTAATAAAAAAAATATTCTCTATATATATTCTTAATACATTACTAATTACTAAAATGATAGAATTATTGATTTTTTTAGTACCTTTTTATTATAGTTTTGCAAAGATTCAAATCTTTGTTTAAAAGTATTCTCTATATGTATTCTTAATACATTACTAATTACTAAAATTATGGAATTATTGATTTTTTAGCACATCAATTTTCTTAACTAAAGTAAATAATATTCAAATGTTATTTTCCCTTTAGATTAGTAAAATTATGGGTAAAAATGCGTTTAATTTTAATATTTACATTTAAAAAAATAAAAATAAAACAACTTTATTTCAATTTATATTTTTCTAGAAATAATCATGTTGATGAAGTGCCAAATATGAAAAGTCTCCCCTTTATGAATTCACTCTTTTTAAACAAAGAATTAATATTCCTAACTTCTCACAAACCAATCAGTTTTTTTTATACATTTAAAAAAAATACATCAAAAGCGGAACTTCGAAGGCATTGCTAAGAGAGATATACCAAATGGGAATTAATTAAATATTGTTAAATAAATACAAGAAAAGTGAAACCCTTCTTGTAAACATGATCTCTCACACACACAAATTAATTTTCCAAGTGAATTAACAAAATAATAATTTATGTAAGTCTTAAATATACCCATAATAATTTATGTAAGTCTTAAATATACCCTATTGGGTCAAATAAATGGTTACAGTTCACTCTTGGTTCATGCATGGGGATTTCACTCTAGGTTCAGTGGTCACGCCCACACTCCTATTCGCCAATCCAAGTTTAGAATATCTTTCTTTACAAATACACATGGATATTCTTATCTACTGTAAAGGCTTCAAAATGGGTTGGTGCTCCCTCTTTAATCGTTGTAAACTCATCCAATATTGTACCATCTTCCAGAGTTCTCTCCTTGACTGTGTTTTTTTGCAATCTAGACTTGGAAGGTAGGGCCGTGATACATATATCTATCCTGATATAGATATCCTCTATTTATCGTTTTCAAATAAATATTATGATATTTTGCAGACCCTACTATCAAAATACATCCCGCCAACAAGAGGCCCCGATCTCCATCATATGCAACGAATACAATAGTACTTCAATGCAAGGATGTTATCACTGAACAAGAGCCATTTATCAGTAACATACGGTGATGGACACAACTTTCCCATTACCTCAGTTGACGAAATTTTCGGGCAAGGGAAATTGACACTTGGATCACATGACATTAATAGAAAAGGGCGAAAAATATTGGATTTGTCCGTCAACTGACTAGCATTACGATCGCACTAGCGTTAATAAATACCAAAACTTTACGATGACATAAGAAAACTTCTACTGCATGGAGATGAATTCCCTAGGCATGACATCGCCACTCTTTTCCCAATCAACATTCAATAAATTGACAGAATTAAAAAAAAAGAAAGAGATTAATACTTATTTTTGGACTTTAGACCACCTTTTCAAAATGCAAAATTTAAAGCCCAAGGACCATGAAATAATCCATCTCTATGATTTATATTTGTCCCCCATCGGGGAGATAATAATCTAATTATTTCTATGAATTATGGAAAAATTAATGGAGTTGTTTGAAAATAAAACAACCGTGTGGTTAATTTTTTTTTTTAACAGAAACTATAAAAGGTTTGATATTAAATAGGCTGTGCACAACCATACATTACATAAAAGCGATCTCTGAGAGTTCTTGCTGTTAAAAAAAGGAGAAAACAAAATTGGGCCAAAAGGATGACCATAGAACGCCACACAGAGTTTTTACATAGCTTCTAAGGACTGAGGTAGTATATAACCTGATAAACTGTTGACTAAGGAACAGACAAAAAAACATAAACTATAAAAACCATTAAAAGTTGCTTGGGTGCTTCATTGGCTGAACAAGTGATTCCTCCTCCATAGTGTGAGCTGCTGCTGCAGGATTTTCATTTTCCTGACTACCTTGGTTCATGCTTACCAAACGCAGGAGGTCTTCTTGAATTCTGTCCACCTTGCCCATGATTTCCTTGAGATTCATCTCTATATCATCGATCCTGGAGTCGTGGTTTCTTATCTGATAAGAGGTGTAACTAACCACCTCCCCCATATTATTTACCTCTTGGGAAATTTCCTTGTTGTCCATAATGCCAATAGCCATCATTTCATACAAACGTCTGAGATTTTTCTTCAAGTCTACAAGACCGACGTTCTCATTTGCTTGGTCCATTCTGCCTTGTCTGAGATTGTGAATGGCAAGAGCTAATCTAGAGAAATTACTATGGAGATCCCTTACTGCACCTTCGAGCTCTTGAGCCTGCTCACCACAAGAGAAACTACCAAGAACAGAGTTGAGAGTGCTAAATTCCTGCAGGAGAGAGTCACGTTCTTTCTTGCTTCGACAGGAGAGAGTACCAACCGCTCCTTCCTTCCACCCATAACAATTACATCCAAAAATCGAATTGCTGCCTGCTATGAAAGACTGACCATCAACGGGAATGCTGAGCCCATCACCAGAGTTCGAATGCCATAGAGGACCGCCGGTTTGGGGAGAGCAGTAATAGGTAAAGAAAGCGGCTAGAGCCAACCTTTCCTTGACAAAAACCCTAACTAGGGGCAAAGAATCCCACGGAATCCCCTGAAATATGCCCTCGTCTACACCTGAGATGATATCCAGCAGAGTCCTCTCTGGAGAAAACACAGAGCGAGAGGAGAGCACACCATTACCAAATGGAGCTTGGGGCTGAGGAAAACTTCGGGAGGAAGACATAATGAAGAGGTTGAAAGGATTTGGAGCGTGCGATCCGCAGGAGCATTTATGCTGAGGGAGATGGTTCATAAAAGCGTCGAGGATCAAGGAGAGGCCTATGAGGAGTGGGAACCACGCGACAGTGTGAAGGAGAGCTGAAGGACGACGCGTTAAAGCTTTAGAGCCTTCACAAAGATCCATGAGAGTGGGTTCAACGCAACGAAATTCAAGTCTTTTATCCCACAAGTTCAGTAGGGAATGGATTTGGGGTGTGTGTCTAAACCATTAAGGCAATAGTGACCTTGGGGTAGGGAGGCCCCTTCATTAGCCAAGGCATCAACTGCAACATTATTTGTACGAAGGATGTGATAGAATTCAGTGTTTAGATAGGAGAGGGATGATTTTATCATACAGCCGTCGACACTTTATAGAGCCGGTGGTGTATCCATTGAGCATTTTATATATGACATGTCTTAAGTCTCCAAATATCGCTATCCTGGAGAGATCAGTGTTAGCTAGGATTTCCATTCCCTCAAGGAGAGCCAACCACTCAGCCTCGTTGTTGGTCCTATGGCCAAGACCCCAAGCGAAGGTTTGTTTAATTCGTCCTCCGGGATCCAGAAGGATCCCCCCCGCACCTGCCACCCCTGGATTGCCCTTTGAGGCACCATCGAAGAAGAAAGCAGAGGAATTTATTTCCCACAACCAGGCCCTAAAATCACTACTGGTTTTTCTTATTTCCCATGGGAATGTGCTAATGGGATGCTTGATTCTTGTATTTAAGGATTTTGACTGAGGGGGCTCCTTTCTTTAAAAAAAATCTTGCACCATGAAGAATGTGGCTTAGAGATATTTTTAGAAACAGGAAAGCTGATATCATTCGAGGCAAACTTTTCAACTATCATTCCCACAGTTTTTGAAACTATACGAGTTGGAACAACTTTTTGATCTTTGAAGATTGATTTATTCCTGGCTATCCACAGTTGCCAACATAGATTCTTGGGAATGGTGTTCCAGAGGCACCTGAGGGTGGGTTTTTTTATTGAGATTACCGGGGAAGTGTTTAGTCCAATCCTCTAGGAGCTGGGCCAGGGAGCCTGGGGGTCTAAAATGAAAATCCGGAGGGATAACGCACTGCGAAACTTCCAAAGAAACACTGCATTGTAGAAAAATATGATTTGAGGTTTCTGCTTCTGAGTTACAAAGAGCACATTGGGAGGGACCTGATGTCCCTCTTTTCCTAAGATTCTCAATCGTGAGTAATTTATTGTGCATCAAGGCCCAGATGAAAGAATTTACCTTTGGGATACTATCTGAATGCCAAACCTTTTTCCATAGTTGTTCATTTGTTGTCGGTTCCGTTAAGAGTCTCTTGTATCCTTCTTTGACCGTATACTGGCCATTTTTACCCCAACCAATGCGATCCTTTGTAGCTTTGTTTGTTGGTGACATGCCATGCAGGGATGAGTAGAGGAGGTTCTTGGCTTCTTCCAAATGGACTGGGGGGTGAAGTTCCTTCCAGCCTATCCATCGCCCCTTCGAATTCCATAATGAGAGATCGTGGAGAGTGTGAATACCAGAGCTGCGAGCCCATTCAACTAGATCGACCATCCCTGGGAGCAAGGTGAGAGAAGGCTGCCCTAGAATGTTGTTTTCCTAGACTTTGATTTTTTTACCATTACCTGGGATCCAATAGTAGTTAGATTAGATTAAATTGATAGAGGCTTTGCACAGGAGCCAGAGAGAGGTTCCCTTACCAGTCCATAAGCTGTCTAAGATTTTTGATTTGGGTCTTTTGATGTATTTTTTTCTTATTACTTCTTTCCACCATTCTTTCTTGCCTATAACTAACCTCCAGATCAATTTTGCTCCCAGTGCTTTGTTCATTTGCTCCGGATCCCTGATGCCCAATCCCCCTTTGCTTTTTGGCCTTTTGACTGTGTCCCATTTGACCAAGTGAAATTTCTTTCTCTGCACCTTTCCTCCTTGCCAAAGAATTTTTTTGATTTCCTTACAAATATGGTTTATGACACTCTTAGGGGCTAAGATCATCGAGCTAGAGTATATTGGGTAGGAGGAGAGAATGGAGTGAATGAGACTTATTTTCCCTGTAAGATTTAACCACTTTGAGCCTAGAGAATGGATTTTATTTTTGATCTTTTGGATGATCGGAGTCCACATGGCAGAGGCAAAGGTCTTTTTGGCTATGGGAATACCCAGATAAGTGAAATGAGTCCAATTATAAGTAGCGTTAATGTGGATAATTTGAGATATACTACGAAGAGTTGTTATGTTGTAATTCCATCCATAGAGCTGACATTTGTTCAGGTTGGCTGAGCTTGCAGAAGAGCGGAGGAAAAGATCTAGGGGTCTTACGAAATTTCTAGCAATTTACGAGGAGGCTATGCCTAGCAGAATTGTGTCGTCAGCAAAAAGATCATGGTTGATAGGATGAACTCCATTTCGAAATGAGAGACCTGGGAGGGAACCTTCTTCTTGGAGTCTAGAGAGTCTTCTACTCAGGGAGTCAGCCACAAGAATATAAAGAAAGGGGGTGAGGGGGCATCCTTGCCTTATCCATTGAGAGGCTTTAAAAAATTCTGAGGGTCTGCCATTGATTAAAGGGGCTATCCAGGGAGAGTTTATGCAGGCTTGCACTTGATTTATGAAGATAGAGGGAAAACCAATTTTTTTTAGCACCAGCAAAATGAAAGAATGTCTCAACCGATCAAAAGTGTTTGCCAAATCCAATTTAATAACCATACCTGGCTCGCCCTTTTTAGTGCTTGAATGTATTGCTTCCTGAACCATAAGTATGTTATCACTGATTTGCAGACCTGAGATGAAGCCTCCTTGATTGGGGGAAATCAGAGATTGAATAATAGGCTTGAGTCTCAGAGATAAAACTTTTGAGAAGATTTTGTAAGAGGCATTGCAGAGGGAAATATGTCTAAACCTTTTAATGGAGGAGGGGTTAGCCTCTTTGGGAATCAGGGCCAGAAAAGTGGAGTTTGTGGCTCCTCCCATTTTCCTTTCGCCATCCAGGAGATAAGACGCATGAGATCCTTTTTTATTAAGGACCAGAAAGTTCTATAGAAACAGATAGGGAAGTCGTCTGGTCCTGGAGCTTTATCCAGATGTAGGGACCAAATGGCCTTCTTGACTTCTTCCTCTAAGATGGGGGATTCAAGCTGGAGACTTTCCTTTGGGCTAATCAGGGCGGGAATGTCTCAAACCATTTTTTCCATGCATTCTTGTGAGACGTACTCTTCATCATTATACAAATTTTCAAAAAAGCCTCTTACCTCCATGCTAATTGCCGCTTGTCCTGTGATGACTGTGCCGTCTTCATTTTTGAGCTCCCTCATTGTGTTCCACCTCTGTTTAGCTCTGCATTGGTTTTGAATTTTTTGTGTGTTTTGATCTCCCCCTTTAAGCGAGAGAACCCTCGACCATAACCTCCATCCCTCTTCCTCATGCCTTAAAATTGTTTGCAGACTTTTCTCAAGCTCTATTTCTCTGAGAAGATGCTCTCTGGTGATTTCACTTACCTCCATATCCGCTAGAAGGGCTTCCATGCTCTTTATAATTTCTGCTTTCTTTTGAGATGGATCTTGATAGTGGTGCTTTACCCAGGACTTGAGGGTTGATTTAACCCTTTTGATTTTCTGTTCCCAAGAGAAGGCTGGAGACCCTGGGATGAAACAACTCCAGGCATTTGAGATGATATCCCTAACTCCTTCTGATTCTATCCAGAGATGATTGAACTGAAAGGGAAGGGGCCCCAAATTTTCCAAAGGAGGAAAAAAGAGACAGATCGGCTTGTGGTCCGAGATGGCCGAACACATGAGTTTAGACTTGGGATAAGTCCTGAGGAGATGGGTGCTAACCAAAATCTGATCCAGTCTGGCAACTATATGACCTGGTCCAATTCTTTTGTTGCTCCAAGTGAAGGAACCATTCTTTGGTTTGATATCAGAAAGACCCCAGAGTGAAATCAGGTCCTCCAGCCTCTCTCCAAAGGGATCCCTAACCTTAGTACCGCCTCTACGCTCTTCTGCGGAGATAGTGACATTGAAGTCTCCCGCTATGAAGCAAGGGAGGAGCGTTTTCCCTTCACATTGTTCCTCAAGGGATTTCCATAAACTATCTTTCTGTGCTTGGATAGTTGGTCCATATATATTCCCTATCCATAACATTTCTTTCTTTTCTTTGTTTTCTAACTTAATGAACAACCAATTTTTATTCTCAATAGCGGAATGCATAACAAACTTTTCACTGTCCCACCAATAGAGAAGGCCTCAAGAGGTTCTGTTCGCATTGGTGGCTAACCCTTCTCCTTTAGGCCAAAGTTTTTTTAAAGTGGAAAGACTGTCTTCCACTGTTTTTTTTGTCTCCTAGATAAGAAGGATTGAAACCGATTCCATTGATTTAAATCTTTTGATAACTTCTATTTTCTGGGAACCTCCTAATCCTTTGCAATTCCAGGAGACCAGCTTCATTATTTCTTAAGATGTAGGAGCGCCTTTTCTTTCTCCTTTTTTTCCTCTTCTGCGCTAAGAAGGTATTTGCTTGCTTGAAAGTTTTTAACCAGGAAATCTAGATTGGACTGTTTCCTTGCTGCTTTTCCCCTTGCTGCTTCCTGTTCCCTTAGTGTCTTGTTTGACTTTCTTCCTTTTCTGGAATGAGGTTCTTGCTCCTCAATGGAGTTGTCTGTGGATTCCTCAGAGCATGCTTTTGCCCTAGAGGATGTGACTGATCCTTCTGAGTTGGATGTTGTTTCCTTCCTTACCATGGGCTGTGATATATCCTCTTTTGAGTCATTCTTCTCCTTTTGGGGTGGAGTACATTCTCCTCTGGGGTTTCAATCTCTCGTTCTTCAGTTTGAAGAGCAACATACCTATTTCCGGAAGCGCTTTTTGCTGGGATGTGGGGCTGCTTTGCTGTTGTAGTTTTTTACGGTTTTCTTCCCGCTTACTACGTTCCATCCTTCTTCTTGCAGGCCTTCTGGGTTGGATTTCTCCGTTTTTTTGGGCAATATTTAGCAAAATGCCCATATTCATGGTAGTATTTGCATTTGAAAGGGATTTGCTCGTAATCCACTGTTTGCAGGTGGTTCCATCCATCAATAGAGAGATTAATGGCTTTTGGCAAGCCTTTCTCAAGATCTACCTCAACACAGATTCCAGCGCATGAGAACATTGGAGCCTTTGGCTCTGACTTATCCACGTATTTTCCCAATGTGTTGCCTATTGCTTGAAAGTCCTCATCATTCCAGCAGTGAAGAGGGAGGTGTGGAAGCTTCACCCATACTAGGACTGCCTTAGGGATGTCTTTCTCAGGGTTGAAAGAGAGATCCCATTTGTTAAGGTACATTCCTCTTGGACCCATGAAGTAAGGGACATTCCTAAAGATAAGATCCCGATCTTCTTTCTTCTCAAAGATGAAAGCAAAATAACCTTTCCCACATAAGATTTGCTGAACCTCACCTTGAATTAGGGTTCTCCAATTTTTGTTGAGCCAAACATCTACCGAATGAGGGGACGACCAGATCCCTGTGAACAAGCCAATGAGGCCTTTCTCCGAGAGATTGACTGCTCTCCTTTTAGAGGCGGCTGAGGAAGGATTAACCTTTGGGATTTTAGAGCACTTGACGAAACGTGAGGAAGGAGGAGCTGTTGACAAAGGGGGAGGAAGGGAGACAACGATATTAAGGAAGTGGTCTTCAAACGTATCAGGGTCTGGGGGATCCATGAGAGGAGGCTGTGAGGGCCTGCAAACCTATAGACCACAAACCCTCGGGTGCGCGGATCTCTCTTATTAGAGCGACTACTTTTACAACCCTGTGGTTAAATTAAACACTAGCATATTGAATGCACAGTTTGATGGAAGTGGATAAGTGTTTGGATGATGATGTGATGGTAATCATTTGGTTGAATACACTTTTATTTTATTGAAAAAAAAATGAAATGTTGCAAGTTGCAAATAAGTTAGAGAAATAATTTTTTTAGTGGTTGAGTTTAATGTTGAAGAAGGCATGAGGATCGATTTGTAAAACAAAAATCTCACACCAGAGAAGGTAAGGCTTTCTTAGTAATATTAAGTATAGGAGTCTCTAGTCGCAAAGGTAGACAATCACTACTAGGAAACAATCTTTTCATAAATGTAATTTTAAAGTACCCATATGCGAAGGGTTTAAGCAGAGGTGACAAGCGAATGTTTTTGTAGGAATTGGGCCTTGGTGCATCAATCTGACAAAAATACAGACTCTTTGGAGACATATGATAAAATTGGAACCATACATGGAATTTTAGCATGCCCCCTACGCAAGGATGGCATGCACAAATTGAGAAATGGTCCAAATTTTTAAAATCACTTAGAAAATTGCTTATCCATAAATATGTGTGAACATTGAGTTAGGGTTCAAGTAGTTGGTGAGGATACCCTAGTTGGTAAACTTGCGAAATTCTAACCAATATTCCTATAACGGGATCGGAATGGTGGAAATGATCCACTTGTAGACTACAATGATGGCTCTTTGATAGAAAACGACATTTTGTCAATACGGTGCCAATGGAAAGTTCGGTGAAGACCAACGACCTTGTGGACATCCACATAGGTGACATTTTCAATGTGAAATGGGATTTTGGGTGATTCTTGACATCCTCATGGTTGAATTTCAAACCCTTCTGCTTCTCGTTGTTTAGACAATGGAATCTATTTTGGCTGGGCCTCAGATGTTGCTATTGGGAATTGTAAGGCTAAGTGGGGGCAGTATTCTGGTCATGCAAAGGATTTGGATGCTCAGTCAAACCCCTATGCGTTGTTTGTTTTCAAAATTGGGAATGAAGATTTGAGGACAGAGGTCCAGAAAGCCAAGGATGCAAATACTTTGGTGAAGGAGGCTGCGCAGAAAAAAGCGAAAGGTCATCAAATATTGTGGGGGTGGGGTTGCTTTGGTTGTTGGAAAAGAAGTGCAAGTGGAAAAAATTGGTCTCCTCCTTAGAAAAACCCTTGTGGGTAAATTCCTTGGTTGGAAAATGAACATTGATAGTCTAAACACACGGATTTAGTAGACCTGGGTCTCACTGGTTGGTCATGGTCATGTTTTTCATATGGTAGAGAAGGTTTGGATAGGGTTTATCGTTAGAACCCAAGAGGATTCTTACAAAGTTCTTCAGGGTATTTGGTTCTGCGAGACAACTATTTTTACCTTCAAGCCATGGAACTTAGGGTTTGATGCTCAAGAATAATTTGTTAAAGCCAAGTTGGTTTGGGTAAAATTGCCTCGACTACGTATGGAGATTTGGAATGACTACTCCCTCAAGGCTATTTGCGACTCACTCGGTAAGTATATACTTGCATATGACTCTTATAAACTCAATAGTGCTCATTCTATTGTGAAAATATTGGTTGAAATTGATGTCAATTTTGGGCTATTTGAATCTTTGGAGATAGAGTTAGGATCCTCCTATCATTTCCATATTCTTGACTATGTCAATTTTCCTTTCCAATGTGTTTGTTTCCATCTAAATGGGCTCTCTGTCAAGGTTTGTGTAAAAAAAAATTTGAAAAAAATATGGAGGTAAAGATCTCCTAAGGTTTCTTGTAGTGCTGCAGGTAAAGATCTCCTAAGGTTTCTTGTAGTGCTGCAAGTAAAGGTTCTCCATCAAAACCCTGTTTCTCTTTTGTCCCAATGGAGGATCCATCATGGAGAGTGGTGGATTCTGACTTGAAGGAGAATACAATTGGTAAATTGGTGGTCCAAATTGGATCTCTTGCTCTTACCCTAAAGGAGAAGATCCCTTTAAATTCATTCTCCATAGATATTCTCGACCTCACCGTTTCACAAAAACACAAGATAAATTTAATATGCTCAAACCTATAGAAAAGATAGAAAATACAAAGAAAATAAATGAAATAGATAACAATGTTCACTTGCCTCTTTAAGTGAAAAACCTCCATGAGCACTAGCTCCAAATATAATGATGATTCATGACTTCACATGGCATATCTTACTACTCTATATATCATACTTTAATAGCTGAATTCCAACTACTTGTGGTCCCTCTATTGATGAGGGACAACCACCTAAGGGCCTTTACTTACCAAGGAAGAACATTTTACATTAAATAACTACCCACTACTAACTAATGGGCCTTATGGCCTTGTACATAGATAAAGTGGGGGGGGGGGTTAGAGTAGTACCCTAACATGTCCTCCCCCTTGAAAAGCAACATTATCATCAATGTTAGAGATGGGGAAACTGCTACAAAATTGTTAATGGTTCCCAAGTAGCATCTTATGGTGATGTATCATTCCAATGAATCAAAACTTCATGAGTAGTGCACTGACATAGCTCATGCTCTCGAGTGTCCAAAAATGCTTTTGGTTGGAGTCAAATGGAGCCTTATTCATCCATTTTTGGTAATGTAGTTTGAACTCGACAATTCTAACCCACTACCTTCTCCAAACATGACACGTGAAATACTTGGTGGATCTTGGAGTGTGTCGAGAGCACCTATTTTTAGGCCACCTGACCAATGCATTGAACAATATGATATGGGTCATAAACCTTTAGTGCAAACTTATGATGGGATTTAAATTTGAGATAGGTCTCCTTATAAGGTTGGAAGTGAAGGAACACTTGGTTTCCTTCTACAAATTAACACTCTGAGCAACATTGGACTTCTTGTTGCTTCATGTGGTTTTAAGCCATTGCTAAATTTTCCTTAAATATGAAAAGAGTGACATCATGATTATGAAGCATACTATCGATTGCATATACTTGGAAGTACTTGGTATATAAGAAACCACATAGAGTGGTTGTTGGCCATAGGCTGCTTCATATGGTGTCATTTTTGTAGCCTCATGAAAGTGGTATTATATCGCCATTCTACCAAAGGTAACCATTGTTCCCACTAATGTTTCTTTTTGGATGCAAAACATCTCAAATAGGTTTCAAGACATTTGTTGATTCCTTCTTTTTGGCCATCTACAAGGCCATCTATTTTAGGATTATAAGAGGTTCTCACTAGAAACCAGGTGCCTTGTAGTTTAAATAGTCTGTGCCAAAATTGGTTAGTGAACATGGGATCGTGATCTGACACAATGGAGGTAGGCATGCTATGGAGTCTGAAAATATGGTCTAAAAATTTGGGCACCCATTGTCAGAGTACATGGATGTTGGATAGCACAAAAATGAGCATATTTGGAATGTTGATCAACTACCACCATGATGTTGTTGGAATATTGGAAAATATTGAGACGGGGGGGGGGGGGGAATCAATATTGATAACGTTTAACAATTTAAAACCACTTTGAACTTCATTAAAACAAAAAATCAACAAGATACATAGAACACAACATTTATCGTGGAAGCCTAATTGGGAAAACCACAACCACCTTCTATAACTGTAAAATTATCTTTACAATTATTTTTGCAAGCTACAACTTGCTGGAGACACCAATCCCCAAGTTTTTCAGCTACAACTGAAGGATGCTACAACACCTTGATTTCTTCCTGCTCCAATAGACAAGGATGCTACAACACCATGTTTTCCAGCCACTACTGGAAGGAGGCTGCAACCCCCTTGCAGGCTTGCAACATTCCCTAGCACCACCCTACCTTCCTAATTTGATCTTTTTCTTCAGTCATGTTACTGATTATTCTTCACTTAATTGGTCTTCGTCTTCTCTTGCTAATACATTGATCTGGATTGTTGAGACCTCTTTCTTCCACTTTGAACTTTTGTTTAAATATTTTTTCATCATGTCTTTGAACCATTGTGTCTTTTGATCATTGTGTCCCTTCATTAAAACCTTTTCACCAATGCATCTCTTCATTATGGAATGTTCCTTTTCATGAACCGGTGCAAAACAACCTGAAACCCTATTTTGGAAGACCTATAACTTTGTCTACAAGCACCTTTTAGGAAAAATAAGAGCATGGTCCGATGCACACATCAACAAGCTACATCCTGATGATCCCATATTATTTTTATTAGTTTCCTACAAAATAGGGTGGGCATTTTACTAGGGAAACTTAAACCGATTTTTCAATACTTGGTCAATTTTCAGCAAATTTCCCAAAATAGTTTGAAACCTCATCTTGGCAGACCCGTAACTTTTTCTTCAAGCATGTTTTAGGGGAACTGAGACCATGGTCAAATGCACACATCAATAAGATAAAACCTGATGGTCTTACACAATTTTTATGATTATCCTACAAAATATGGAGACCATGTTATTGAGGCCACTTAGGAAGGTTTACCAACACTACAATAGTGCAAATCAAGCCATAAAGCACTTTTGGTAGACTAATAACTTCACCTTCAGACACTGTCTTGACAAACCAATCATATGGTTAAATAAACAAGACAACAATCTAGATGTCTATATCCTCAGAATCATTTAATTCATCAAATACATAAGATTTCATGTATTTTATAGAGGCCCTTTAGGCAGATTAAGAAGAATGTATACTTGGTCAAATTTTTAGAGTTTTAGCAAGTTGTCATACTTTTACATAATGGTGTCAAATTGTAACAATGAATTCATGAGAGGACTAGAACACCATCTTATGAATTTGCAACCTCATCACACATGCCACATTCCATGTCATCACTTCCTATGTTATTCCTTTATCATTGATGAACTTTGATTTTTCCTATACTTAGTCAATTTTTAAGAGTTTCAACATGTTGCCATAATTTTACAGAATGGTGTCAAATTATAAAAATGACTTCATGGGAGCTCTAGAACATCATCATATGACTTTGAAACCTCATCACACATGTCACATCATCACACATGTCATGCCATTTCCTTTGTCATTAATGAACTCCTTTTATATCAATGACAACCATACTCAACATCATGGGAGCACCAGAACATCATCATATGGCTTTTCAACCTCATCACACATGTGACATCATCATAGATGTCATGTCATTTCCTTTGTCATTAATGAACTCCTTTGATATCAATGGAAACCATACTCAACATTCTCCCCCTTTGGTATTGATGACAACAACTCTTCAGTTATCTCCCCCTTTTACATTAATGACAAAGGTCTCCTTTTGACATCTCCCCCTGACATAATTGCTATTTTTTTTCTATATCTATTATAGGGAGATTACTCCCAAATTTTGTCTAATATGCTCAAATGCTTCTTTTAGTAGTGGCTTATTGAAGATACCAGCTATATGTTACCTTGTATCGATATACTAGCTTCACCACCTTCTGTGATACTTGATCTCTCAAAAAGTGATATTTTATAGGGATGTGCTTTGTCTTGGAGTGCATAATAGGGTCTTTTGATATGTTTATGGCACTGGTATTGTCATAATTTATTACTATTAGATGCTCATACTTTACAAGTAAGTCTTCTAATGCATGTTTCATCCAAATGACTTGAGTGCAACATGATGCAGCAACAACGTGTTCAACTTCTGCTGTAGATAGTGCAATGGAGGTTTGTTTCTTGCTTAGCCATGATACCAAACAATATCCCAAGTAGAATGATTCTCCACTGGTACTCTTTCGGTCATCAACACTTCCTACCCAATCTGCATCAGTGAATGCTTTTAAAGTAAAGTCTTGACCTCTTAGGTTCCATAAACCATACTCTATAGTACCTTTCAAATATCTAAGAATTCCTTTCACTGCTTTCACATGTGTTTCTTTGGGAGCTAAATGGAATCTAGAAACCAATCCTACACCTTGCATCGCATCCGGTCTTGTAGCTGTCACATATAGAAGGCTTCCTATCATAGATCTATACATGGTATGATCTACTTCCAATGACTCGTCATCCTTACTTAACTTACAACTAGTGACCGTAGGTGTACTAACATGCTTAGAATATTCCAACTTAATTTCTTGAGTATGTCTTTAATGTATTTGGTTTGAGTGATGAAGTTACCCTTGTCTGATTGAGAAACTTGTAATTACAAGAAGAATGCTAATTCACCCAACATTGAAATTTCAAACTCCTTCTTCATTTCAGAGGAAAAAATTTCACTTAGCATTTGTAGATCGCTTCCAAAGATAATATCATCCACATAAATAATGTGGAATGATCATATTCTTATATTCAAACTTTATGCAGAAATTATTATCAATGACCCCTCTTTTATATCCTCGTCGCTTCAAGTAGCTACCTAGTCTTGAAAACCATGCCATTGGGGCTTGCTTGAGACCATAGAGTTCCTTCTTCAGTTTGCAAACATAGTCCTCCTTTTTTGATAAGAGGAAACCTTCAGGTTGTTCAATATAGGCTTCATCTTCTATCTTCCCATTCAAAAATGCATACTTGACATCCATTTGATATATTTTGAAGTTTCTATAACATGAATATGCCAAAAACATTCTAATTGCTTCAAGTCTTGCTACAAGGGAAAAGGTATCTTCAAGGTCAATACCTTCCACTTGAGCATATCCCTTACACACTAGTCTTTCTTTGTTTCTTATCACTACACTGTCTTCATTAAACTTGTTTTTGAAGACCTGTTTTGTCCCTACAATATTCTTGCTTTTATATCTTGGGAAAAGTTCCCAAGTTTGATTCTTCTCAATTTGATCCAACTCTTCATTCACGGCCTTGATCCAATCATCATCTTTTCTAGCTTCTACAAAGTTCTTAGGTTCCACCACTGATAGTAAGGCTTGTTCATTAAACAATATTTTCCTTCTTAAACTGAAACTCCCCCTGAGTATATGATCCCTTCTAATGCTTATTCCAGGGTTTTCTTATAGGCCATGAGAGATTTTAAAAAATACTTTTTTTTTTCATTTTCACCATCATCATTATATTCTTCACCATCATCTCCATCGGTGTATTATTTTACATCTTCATCTTGCTTTTCATCATAATGGATGTCATTCTTATCTACAACACTATCATCTTTGGAAACTTCATTGATGCTTGGAATCTTTGTAATCTAAATTTATTCTCCACATCTTTCCATGAGGTACCCTACTCACGGATCTTCTATTTCTTTGTTTTTTCAAACCTTGATCTTTTCTCTTGATTATGCAATCAACAACCTTGTGACCAAACTTGTCATAACAATGACAATATCCATAGAATGTTCTTTTATATTTGGGAAATCTTTGATCTTTCTGCTTCACAACTTCCTTCCTTTTCCATCCCTTCCTTTGTTTCTAAACCTCTATTGTAGCCTTCTTTTCTGTAGGACTCATCAACTTACATTCTCTAGCCATATGTCCAAAATTATTACAAGAGTATCAATGACCAATAAAGATCTTCTTATGCTTGCTTGTCATTGGTCTTTTAGGCATCATATTAGTTCTATATTTATTATGAGAGGAGGGAGCATATTTCTGACTATCCTTCTTTCCAATTGGATCCATAATTGCAGCAACATAACTCTTCTTGTTACATCTTAATCTAGCTTTTTCACTAGATGGTCATTGGCTACTTAGGATGTCATCTATAATCTTCGATCTGTTCTCAAACTTTGACTTAATAGATTCTTCATCATCCTTATTTTTAAGCTGAATCATTTCTGCCTCAAGTCTTTCATAGTCTTTTGTTTTAGTGCTTTCTATGAACTTCTCATGAATGGTCTATTGATCTTCTAGCCCCTTTACTTCTCCCTTGAAGTTATAAACTTCTTGTTTTAAACTCCCGAGCTCTTTCATCTAACCATCACTTGTTGTCTTGAATTGTGCAGCTCTTCTTGGAGGGTCTTGACATCCTCTTCTTTTGATTTATGCTCTTATTTGTATTTTGACAATTGTTCTTTCAAAGATTTGTTCCTTCTTCTACATTTTTCAAATTCCTCAAGAGCACTTATGAGTTCTGCCTCTAGGTCCACCTCTCCTTCTACATCTGATTCATCATCTGAAGTTTGAGTTTCTATTTCCATGAATAGAATTTCTTCATTTTCACTTATCTCTTCATCTTCACAGTCTTCCATGGAATGGAATTTTTTCTTCTTTTTATTAAACTTCTTCTTGTATATATTTTTACTCTTTTGATCTTTCTTATGACTGCAAGGTTCTTCCTCCCTTTGAATACATAGTCTATTTGCCTATTTTCCTATATTAGTAGGTCTTCATCACCCCACTAGTGCATGGGGGACACACCTAAGGAACACCTGCCACTTACTGCCCATGTCTACATGAATTTAGGTGCCCCATGGACCAATCCCTAAAATTTAGGAACCCACTCTAAGTGCCACCAGCAGTCTCTAGCAAGTGACCCTAGTTGGTATTTACTTAAGTCCAATTATGCTCTGATTCTCATTAGTTAGATGGCTCCTAGTCATCCTAGCACCAGTTTCCATGATTAAGGGGAAGTAGGGCATATTTGCTCACCTACCCTCATCGGTTAACTAGTTGTGAATTGTTTTAGTTATCCATGTTAGGATATTTAGACTCTTAGGAGTTAGTTAAGATCAACTTGTGTAATATATCCGTTAGGTAAAAGTGTGTTTCTTTAGTATGCATTTGTAAATATTCTAATCCAACGGTCACGATATGTTATAGACATAGAGTGATCTGACGGTTCAACTTCTCTTAGATCATACCTACCATTGATCCGTGGCTTAACACCCGATTGGTCTATGATCTCTATTTAAAGAGCATAGAGGGTCCTTGGCTAGTTGATTGATTATGAGAAGCTCATGTAACTTTCTTTCTTTTGCATAGTAAATTGCTCCAAGTAGCTATTTGGCTGGGGCCGTGGACTGTTTCCCTCTCGAGGGTTTTGACCACGTGACAAACATCGGTGTGTTGATCTATGATCTGTTTGTGTGAAGTGGTATCTGAAGGTGTTCAGTCTTTTGGGAGTACCTTGTGTACCCGAACATGGTATCAGAGCTTTTATGAAGAGCCGCTTTCGGTTTTGATCAAGATCTGGAACCAGTGTTGTCGAAACTTTGAAAGGGTTTCTGGTTCTGGATTTTCTATGTATTTGTGGCCTATGGGAGCTATTCCATTGCGTCTGGAGCATCGTTTTCATTGGGAAATAGTTTTCATTTCACCGAAAACCATTTCCGTTTGCTCCAGAAACACCCATTTCGGCAAATCTGAAGGTATAATGTTACAGTGACGGATTTGTTTTTTTTTAAAATCTCTCATATTTTATCAGTTTATTATTAGATATTTTATGTTTTAATCTCGGACTGTTGTTTTTCCTGACTGCGTATGCTCTTTGCCGTGCACCTTGCGCGATCGCGGCGAATCAGAAACAATAAGGGAAATTTTTTTCCTTGTCTTCTCGGCTACGTATGCTCTTTGCCGTGCACCTTGTGTGATCACGACAAATCAGAAACAACGAGAAAACTTGAAAACGTAGACTTTCCGGGTAAGCTAACCAAGATCTAACCCCATTGTGTGGAATTTTTTTTGTTTGTTTTTGTTTTTTCGTTTTTTTTGTGATTTGCAGGAAAAGAAAGCAAGCACGGAAAACGAGAGAGAAGAGTAAAAAAAAAAAGCCCCCTTCCTCTTTCCATACTTTTACGTACCTTTTAAACTTAGCTCACTTGGTCCAAAGTTGCTTTACACCTTGATAAGTCTTGAGTTCAAGTCTTATCAAGCTACTTTTTAGTGCATGCAATTTCTATTTTCAAGTTACTTTATTGTAAAAGTGCATCTCACATAAATAAAATAAAATAAAAGTGAGTCACTTAAGTCTTTTAATTTATTGTCGCACTATTTAAAAGTCACATTTTTGTAAAAGTGAACATCACTTATTCTATAAAAGTGATTCACTTCAAAGCAACTTTATTGTAAAAGTGATTGTCAAAGGTTGATTTTGGGAAGAGGGGGCTTTTTTTTTTAGTTGGTCAAGTTAATATCTGCCACGTCACTATTGGGGACATCTTCAACATTTTCTTTGATCAAGCATAACTTCATCATCTAGAATCCGTTTTAAGTGCCATTTTTTTTAAACCGCATATTTTTTCGAGCTCTTTGCATCCAGACAGTTAGTTTCTATTCTTTCAACCATTATTTTACAGTATGACCGCCCCTTATGATATTATACTTACAAGTTCTAGCTATTTCTCATGGAAATCTCGTATGGAAGATGTTCTATGAAGTAGGAGACTTTTCAGGATAACCTCAGGGAAAGAAACAGAACCCACTGATGATGATAAGAAAATAAAATGAGCAAATAGATGTGATGAAGCTCGTGGATTGATTGGGATGGAAATCTCTATTGATTTGCGATTCCACATATCTGACATTGATGAACCTGATAAAGTTTGGGAAAAGTTGGAATCTGTGTTTGGTAAACATAATGAAATTTCGGGTCATCAACTCGAGAATGAGTTGATTTCCTTGAATCCAAATGATTTTTCATGCATTCGAGACTATTTATCTAAGTATAAAACTCTTAGACTCTTATGTACAGAATGCAAGATTAAGAAAGAAGACAAAAAATGTATTTATCATATTCTTTCCAAACTTGGACCTGCATATTTTGTTTTTGTATCTACATTCTACTCCATGAAAGAATCCTTGACTGTAGCTAGCTATCAAGAGCCTAGCCTTGAATCCTTTTGTGATTCCTTAATTAGAGAGCAAGATAAGCTCATTCATCTTGGAATAATTAACAATGTAGATACATCTGGGAAAGCCTTATTGTCCCAACATAAAGAAAAGTCCAAGCCTCCCAAGAAACATAATTTTCACAATAATAAGCAAAACAACAAGGGTCCCAAACCCTCTCAGTCAGCTCCTTCTTTAAAAAATGACAAATGATCCAAACAAAAAGGAAAGAAGACTGAGCATCATTGCAATTTTTGTGGGAAAGATAATCATGATGAATCTAAGTGTTTTAAGAAGATGGCAGCCTTGGAAGCAGCAATGAAGAAGCACCACATCAGCCGAGATTCGTCTTCAGAATCTAACTCTCATGGACATGCACTTTGTGCTTTTAGTTACTCTTATACTGCATCTTCTTCTTCTACTTCAATTGAATGGCTCATTGATTTTGGAGCATCTTATCATATGGATAAGGATAAAGCCATGTTTTCTACAATGCATGAATGTAACACCAAATAAATATTTGTTGGTGATGATAGATCTCTAAGTGTTGTAGGATCTGGAACAGTTACAGTAGAAAATGGTCATTTCAGTGATGTACTATGTGTTCCAAAACTTTCTTGCAATTTGTTATCAGTCTATCAAATTACTCATTCAGGTGAAGGTAAAACTGTGACGTTTACACCTCACCAAGTTGTAATCAAGGATTTTAAAAATCCTCAAAATATCCTTGCTACTGGAACTGTTGATGATATTACCAGGTTGTACAAATTTAACAACTTTGGGTCATCACCTTTTCCTTCAGTTTTTGTTGCTCATAGTGATAACTTGAGCAAACTTTGGCATGAGCGATTTGGTCACTTAAATTATCGCTCATTACAACAACTATGTAAAGACAATATGGTGACTGGTCTTCCACTGGTATCTTGCAAGGATGGTGTTTGTGCCGGTTGTGTACTCGAAAAACATCATCGGGACAGTTTTGACAAACGTGCCTCTTGGCACGCCTCAATTCCCTTGGAGCTTGTGCATAGTGACTTGTGTGGCCCTCTTCCATCTACTTCCTTTTCTGCTTTCAAATATTTCTTAACTTTCATTGATGACTACTCCAGACGCACTTGGGTTTACTTACTAAAACTTAAGAGCAAAGTATTTAACATGTTCTTAGCCTACAAGGCTCTTGTTGAAAAACAATCTGGTCATCAAATTATTAAGTTAAGATCTGACAAAGGAGGAGAATATGTTAACAACAAGTTCACTACTTTTTGCATTGAATAAGGAATCCAACAACAACACATTGTTCCATATACACCACAACAAAATGGTGTAGCTGAAAGGAAGAACCGTACTTTAAAAGAAATGGCTAATTGTATGATCCAATCTAAGGGACTAAGTCTTCAATATTGGGATGAGGCCATAAATTGTGCAAATTACATAGTTAATCGCACACCCACTAAAGTTTTACAGGGTATAACACTGGAAGAAGCATGGATTAAAATTAAACCAGATGTAAGTCACTTTCGTGTGTTTGGTTGTGAAGCATGGCTCACATTCCGGATGAAAAATGGAAAGCATTGTAGCCTAAAAGTGAAAAGTGCATATTTTTTGGATATTCTGAAGATGTAAAAGGTTATAGACTTCTTCAGCCACATTCTCATGATATATTCATTAGAAGAAATGTTAAATTTGATGAAAATCTCCTGGCCTACTAGCCTAACTTGGCAGGTGTGCCATCTTTGGCCTGCGAGCTTGATTTGACGATTGTGCCTTCTTCTTCTTCTTCCAGCTTCCTTGACAGGTTTCCAACTCCAGTTTCTGATGATGACAGTGAGGATGAAAATCCACCTCCGCCTACTCATGTTCCTCCAGTTGCACCAGCACCGATACTTCCTCGATGGGTTCGTTCAACATGTGAAGTAGCTAGCGATCTTGCCGGTGATCCTAGAGATCAACGTCGAACACGTTCTCAGTTTCAGCGAGCCTCTTCTCTTTTGGCTCAAGTTTCCGAGAATCATGACCTAGAAACTTTTGTAGAATCTTCAAGAAATCCAGATTGGGATGCAGCTATGGATGAAGAATATCGTTCCTTAATGGTGAACGATACTTGGGATCTTGTTCCTCTTCCAAAAGGAAGAAAACTTGTCAGATGTAAATGGGTCTACAGAACTAAGTATGCATCAGATGGAAGTGTTGAAAGACTTAAGGCAAGGTTAGTTGTCAAAGGTTTTTCCCAAGTTGAAGGGATTGAATACAATGAAACCTTTGCTCCTGTAGCAAAAATGAACTCCATCCACCTTGTTCTTTCCCTTGCAGCCTTACAGAACTGGGAAGTCCATCAAATGGATGTCAAGTCTGCCTTCTTACATGGTGATTTACATGAGGAAATTTACATGGAACAACCTTCTGTATATGTTCAGAATAACTCTAGCCTTGTTTGTCTCCTTAAGAAATCCTTACATGGCCTTAAGCAAGCTCCTAGAGCTTGGTATGCCAAAATGGATAGCTTTCTCCTTGACATTGGTTTTTCTAGATGCCATTCTGACCCCAATGTCTATACCAAGAAATTAGGAAACCATCTCATCATACTTGTTCTTTATGTTGATGATCTTATCCTTACTGGTAGTGACCCTAACCTTATAACCCATGTGAAATCCAGTCTTAAGCAAAATTTTGAAATTTTAGACTTAGGACATTTGCATTATTTTCTTGGTCTCCAAGTCTTGCAAACCAAAGAAGGAATCTTTCTTTCCCAGTCTAAGTATGGTTGTGACCTTCTTCGTCGCTTCCACATGGAATATTGTAAACTAGCCCCTTCTCCCTTCCAGTCTGGAGTCAAAATTTCTGCCACTTGTACTTCCCCTGAAGTAGATGCCACCTTGTATCGTCAGCTTGTTGGTAGTCTTTTATACTTGACTCATTCCTGTCCTGACCTTTCCTTTGTGGTGTTTCCTGTTATATGCAAACTCCTCATGAAAGTCACTGGAAAGCAACAAAAAGGGAAAGCAACAAAAAGAATACTTTGATATATCCGAGGTACAATTCAGTTTGGGATTCATTACAGTACAGGGGGGAAACCTTTGTTGGTTGGTTTCACTGATTCAGATTGGGTCGATGACCCTGATGATCGAAACTCTACTGCAGGTTATGTTTTCAGTCTAGGATCTGGACCTGTCACTTGGGCTTGTAAGAAACAACAAGCTCTTGCTCTTTCTTCAACAGAAGCAGAATATCGAGCCGCAGTTAAAGCTAGTTAGGAAGCTTTATGGCTTCGACAGATCCTTTCAGAGTTTGGATTCGAGCAGCAGCAACCTACTCCACTTTGGTGCGACAATCAAAGTGCCATCAAACTTGCCAAAGATCCAGTTCTACATTAGCGCAGCAAACACATTGAGCTACACATGCACTTCATCAGAAATCTTGTTCATGATCGTGTTATTGAAGTGCTCTATTGCCCTACAGATGATCAAGTTGCAGACATCTTCACCAAGTCTCTTATAGAAGCGAAGTTTTCTAAACTTCGGTCTATGTTAGGAGTTTAGGAATGTGTCCTTAAGGGGGGATAGGCTCTAATGCCTCCTTCCCTCTCCTAATAGTGTCACTTTTGTAAATCCTTCAATCCTATCCCAAGTTGTTCTTAAGGGGGGATGTTAGGATATTTAGACACTTAGGAGTTAGTTAAGATCAACTTGTGTAATATATCCGTTAGGTAAAAGTGTGTTTCTTTAGTATGCATTAGTATGCATTTGAAATATTCTAATCCGACGGTCATGATATGTTCTAGACATAAAGTGATCCGGCGGTTCAACTTCTCTTAGGCCATACCTACCATTGATCCGTGGCTTAACACCCGATTGGTCTATGATCTCTATTTAAAGAGCATAGAGGGTCCTTGGCTAGTTGATCGATTATGAGAAGCTCATGTAACTTTCTTTCTTTTGCATAATAAATTACTCCAAGTAGCTATTTGGCTGGGGTCGTGGACTGTTTCCCTCTCGCGGGTTTTAACCACGTGACAAACATCGGTGTGTTGATCTGTGATTTGTTTGTGTGAAGCGGTATCTGAAGGTGTTCGGTCTTTTGGGAGTACCCTGTATACCCTGGCATAGTTGCATTAGTGAACTCTAGTGGTGATTTTCCCACATTGAGTTTGCTCTGGTGCTAGTCTAGGTTGGTAGATTCAAATCCTATCTTAGGTATTTAAATTATCTTATATGTATACCATTGTATTACTAAATTAAATATTGATTAATGGATGTAATATCATTATTCCAATTATTGGTCTCATGAGTGTTTTTATCTTCCATGAATTATTGATCTGAGTTTATCAATGCTTTTCTATCTTCAAAAATTCTCCATTTGAATCCTGTAGGCTGAAAATTCTATGCTTTCATTGAATTTTACATGGTATTAGAGTGGGTAATGCTTGCTTCGAACCTTGGAAACTTCCATTGATACACCAAAATCAATTGGGTTCCACATAAATCCTGGAATTATTGCCTTACTCCCTCTGGATTTTGTCAAGAGAAGTCTATCCAGGTGTGATGCATCCAGATAAAGTGCACATGTCAAAGTGGAGAGTGTTTGAACTAATTTGATTCAAATCAGAGTTTGTTTTGCAGGTACAAATTCAACAACAAAATATGAACATCACAGCCAAATTTGAAGAGGTACCATGACCTATACATATAATATTAGAGGGCCTACCATAGCATGTTTGAAAGGTATTTACGTGATCTGAAATGGGTTATTCGTGGAATTCAATTAGAGTCTCTTGTTTGAGAGATATGTTCAGTTGAATATTGAAGGTTTACAACAGTTTGTGTCTATCCTTTTATTTTTATTTTACAAAAACGGTTATGGGACTTTTAGTATTAACTTCTGGCTAAACGGCTGCCAGCGGCCTTACAACAACATTTTCAGCTCCAACTACATCAATTACCCAGTAATACGGGGCTAGACGCTCCCTTTGCAAAATTCCTGGATTTAACTAAGCATAGACATAGATTTCATAATGCTGCAAACAAAAAATAAACTAGAACAACAAGAAGATTTAGCTGCCTTTGACAATCTCTGAGGTCATTGCTGGCGCTTCCTTCTCTGCCAATAGAGGATTTGTGGGCACACTGCTTACTGAAACGTCTTAATAAAGGATCAGGTTGCCTTCTCCTTCTGCTACGGTGAAGATACTCGCCGATTTATTCATCATGCTTGAGCTGGATTCTTTCCTCCTTGGTGGACTGTGATTTGAGCCAATTTGCAGCTTCTTTTGGCTTTATTATGTGGACGCCCAATCTCCAATACCTCAAATCTACCAGAGATCATAATGACGTCCTTCGTTTTAGAATTTACTGGGTATCAGATGATCATTTCTATCCCATCATCCAAAGAGCTAGGGAATTGGTTCATGGTGCTCAATACCGTTGATGAGGAGAGATCCTTTGTTCAGGGAGGTACCAATATTAGCTTCATGGTCCGCCCCTTGATTGAAGGTTCCGAGGACGTGATAAAACTTAATTTCATCAAAGTCTTTAAGGTGGTTTAAAAATTTCCGGAAGTAGTGGGCTAGAACCATATTTTTAGGAGCCTTTTTCAGGTTTAATGCTTGAATAATGGTGCTAGAATCCCCGATGACAATCAGGTTCTTGATGAAGAGCCTTCTAGCCTGAGACAGTCCTTGCCAGAGGGCTAAAATTTCTGCTATGTTGTTGGTATTCTGGCCCAGCCCCCAGGAAAATTTGAGAACAGTTTTCCCTGAGCTGTCAAGTAAGACACCTCCACTTCCAGAATATCCGGGATTCCCTTTCGAGGCCCCATCCACATGCAGCACATGCTTCTCCAGCGAGGATCTCCACTTTATGAACTCTAGCTCTTCCAGCCTTATTTCCCAGGGAGAATGTTGTTTGGTAGTTTTCTTGATTCTGGTAAGAAGGGAAGAGTCAAGATTATGAAACCAGCTGTATTCATCTTTGTCAGCAATTACCTCATTATTGATGTTGGAGTTTGAAGCAACCAGATCTTCCAGGAGCGCTTTCACCTTGAGAGCTACTTGGTGCGGAGTCCTCGCCGTGTCCCTAAAAGTCCTGTTGTTTCTTTCCAGCCACAGCTTCCAGCAAAGAATTTTTGGAACCCACATCCAACACTGTTTTAAGAGCTTCAGCTTGGTGAAGGAGAAAGGGGCTATCTCAAGCCAATATGTAAACATCAAAGAAAGAGCAGGGGGAGGGGCCAAGTTCAGATGCCCAAGTATGACAGTCCAGAGCTCTAATGCAAAGGTACATTTAAGGAAAAGATGGTCAGAGGATTCCTCATGACAGGCACATAACGTGCATCTTGAAGGCCCTTCCCATCCTCTTTTTTTTAAAATTATCCCAGGTAAGGATGCTATCATGCAGGAGAGACCAGTAGAAAATATCAATTTTGGGGAGGGAGGGGTGATTCCAAAGGTTTCTCCAGATAGTGGGGTCAGGGGCTGCCCAAGGGATAGCCAGCAGAGATGAGTAACCAACAGCCGCTGAATAGTGACCAATCGAAGAGCCCCAGCCTAGTTTATCCTTCTTTTTGGCCGAAAGCGGGGTGAAACCTTGAAGAGCGTCCAAAAGGGACCATGCTTCATTTTCCAAGTTTTGAGGGAAAGCCCCCAGGTCCCATTTCTTCCATGTATCGTCAGTATTCCAAACTGATAGGTCCCAAATGGTGATTTTACTTACAGAGTGAAGCCAATTTTTAATGTTGACCATCCCCTCCTGGTGCTGTAAAGGGGACTGTCCTAAAAGAGAGTCATCCCAGAACTTGATTTTTTTTCCATTCCCCAGAATCCAGGTGAGATTGGAGGATATCAGATTGGTGGCTTTCATACAAAGAGAGAGGATGGGGGATCCTTTCCTGGTACGGGCGGGCTATTCCAGGCATCTTTCCTTATGACCGAAGAAGTATTTGGTCCGAAGAGCTTTGGAGCTCCAGGTGGTTTTTCCACTTATCATTTTCCAGAGAATCTTTCCTCCCATGGCCACATTTTGCGTGGCCACATCTCTGATTTGCAGCCCTCCTTCCATCTTTGGGGCTTTGACCTTATCCCAACTGATAAGGTGCATTTTCCTCCCTTCGTTTCTTCCCCCTTCCCAGAGAAATTTTCTCAAGATTCTATCAATGTCTTTCACAATTCCTTTCGGGGCTAGGAGGATGGAGGCTTGGTAGATAGGCATGGCAGTAAGAATAGAGTTTATGAGGATGAGCTTCCCCACTTTGTTTAGCCAGTTGGTTCCCCAGGCCATGATCCTGGCCTTAAGCTTGTCCATCATTGGCGTCCAAAGGCTGTTCCTTGAGGCTGATTTAACAAGTGGAATTCCTAGATATTTGATGAAGTCCCACATGATGGTTCCATCCATTTCCAGCACCCTGGATATGTCAAGCATTTCATTAGGACGGAAGTTCTAGCCGTATATTTTGCTTTTTCTCAGGCTAATTTCATTGCCAGAAATTTCTGTATAGGCATCCAACTCTCTCTTGAAAGATCTAGCTGTGGAGAGAAAGGCATGGCCCAAGAGGAGGGTGTCATTGGTGAATTGAGCGTGATTAATTCTCTTAGCTCTTGGAGAGATCATAAGACCTATCAGCATTCTCTGCTGAAGACTCTTGTCTAGTTGGAAAATGAGAACCAAAGCTTGAAGGGCATAGAGCAAAGGGGATAAAGGGAAACCCTGTCTAATCCCCCTAGTGGCTTGGAAGAAGTCTGCAGGCCTTCCATTAACCAGAGGGGAGATCCAGGGCCCTGAAATACAAGCTTTGATCCAACTAATCAACTGAGGATGAAATCCCATCTCGTGCATCACAGCAAAAAATAAAGTTTAGCTAGACTCTATCAAAAGCGTTAGCAAGATCCAGTTTGACTATCATACCTTTCTCCTTTCTTTGACAGCTCGAGTGAATTGCTTCTTGCACCAGGATAATGTTGTCTTGAATATGTCTACCCTGAATGAAGCCTCCCTGGTTCTCCGGAATGATCTTGGGAAGAATTTTTTTGATTCTGTTTGCTATGACTTTAGTGATGATTTTATATCCAGTATTGCAGAGCGAAATGGGCCGGAATCTGGCGAAGTTAATTTGGGCCCCTTTCTCTTTGGGAATTAGAGCTAGAAAGGAGGAGTTGGTGCTCCCTCCTATTTTCTTGCAATTCTGAGATTTTCTCACCATTTTGACCAGGTCTTTTTGGATAATGTCCCAGCAGGCTATGAAGAATCTGGCCGTGAATCCGTCAGGCCCGGGAGCTTTGTCAGGATTCACCCCATGAATAGCTTTGCTGATCTCTTCAGAATTTATAGGGGCCATCATCATTCTGTTGTCTTCTTCATTAACCAGCTTGGGGACAGTAGAGAGCGGATAGTGATCTTGCCTTGGTGGAATCTCCTTCTCTTCAGTGTACAGATTTTTAAAGAATGAGTGCGCTACCTGCTTTATATTATCAATTTTATTGAAGGTTTGCCCCTGGGAATGGATCTCTCTGATGGTATTGTGGTTCTTTCGGCACTCAGCTTGTTTGTGGAAGAAAGATGTGTTCTTATCGCCTGCTTGGAGCTAGGTACTACGTGATTTAATTCTCCAGTATTCTTCCTCTCTTCTCAGGGCTTTGTGAAGCTCCTTTTGCAAATCGATCTCAGCGTTCAGCAGATCCAGCGTGGTCGGTGCGGTCTCCATTTGAAGTTGGTGGATTTCTAACGCTCTTTGAGCTTTTTTCCTTTCTAGGATGGGAGAAGGCAGATTCTTTGCCCAATTTTTGAGTTCAACTTTGAGCCTTCTCAGCTTTTCTTCCCATATGAAGAAAGGAGATCCCGAAACCTTCTTTTGCTAGGACGCTGAGACCAAGTCAAGGAATCCCTCCATTGAGACCCAAAGGGGGCTGAATCGGAATGGAATTGGTCCCATCTTTTCACCTGTGGATAGCGTGAGCAAGATTGGCTTATGGTCAGACGTGCATGCTTGGAGAATTTCAGAGGAAGCGAAGAGGCCCAGCGTGAGGAAAGAGGAATGTACTAGAAACCGGTCCAGCTGCGCTGAGATGTGCCCCGGTCCCACTCTTTTATTGGACCAGGTAAATTTGCCGGAGGTGGGTTTGATATCATCCAGATCCCAGTCCAGCATGATGTCTTCAACCCATTCCCTTGTCGGATCTCTTACGGGAGAGCCTCCTTTCTTTTCCCAGAGGGCGAGAGTGACATTCATATCACCGGCAAGGACAAGATTTTCATGATTATTAGATGCTTGGAAAGAATTCAACATTTCCCAACATTCTTTTTTTGCCCTAAGAAGAGCCGGGGCATAGATATTAACAAGGCTTACCTTATGTCCCGATTCTTTGTGCAACAATTTCGTGAACAACCAGTGAGTGGTGCTGTATTCATCGAGGAGAGCGAGCGATGAGGAATTCCAGAAGGTGGCTATCCCTCCTGAAGCTCCCCTAGCGCTTACGGCTCTGCCTTCTCCTTTCTTCCAAATTTTTTTGCTAGCCTGGATGGTCTTAGGATCCTCCATTTTCATCTCCTGGATCAGAAGAACATCTGGGGAAGACATTCTTACTAGATCTTTGACTGCTTCTCTTTGGACTTACTTCCCAGCCCTCTGCAATTCCAGGAGACGTATTACATTTAGGAACCGGAGGGGGGGGGGGGTGTGGCTTCTTTCGAAGCCTTACCTTTTTTTGTAGATCTGGTTTCAATCATATCCGGAATGGTTTGCTGGAGCCCTGCTGTTACATCCTTATAAGATTTATCCTCTCTTTTTTTTCTCTCTGGCTTCCTTCCTCTTGGGGCCTTCTCAGGGGTTCCAATTGAGCTGCTGGTCTCTGTAGCCCCCCCATCAGAATCCGCTCCAGTGTCGGTGCCCAGAGAGATGTGTTCCTCATCCGATTTCGAAGGGTTTTCTGCTTGATGCATTCCATTGACAGGTTTTGGACTTCTTGAGGCGACTGGGGATTGAGAGGCTATATTGATGGGGTCTTTACTAGGTTCATTTGATTGACCTGCAGCTTCTTTCATTGGCTCCTTTGGTGGACTTGGGTTTGAGGCTGATGGGTGGTTCACCTGCACATTCTTTTTTGGTCCTGCTTTGGTTTTCTTAACCTTTTGCCATCCTTCAGCATCTTCCTTTTCAGCTATTTGATTCTTTGGGCGGTTTCTCTGAAAATGCCCATGCTCTTGACAGGTTCTGCATTTGAAGGGTAAGTGCTCATAGTCAACTTTCTGGTAATGGGACCAAGATCCGAGAGATATCTTCACAACCTCCGGGAGGCCTGCCTCCATGTCAACTTCCACACATATTCTGGCACAGTTGTAGATGGACTTATTATCTGCTCTATCAACGAATTTACCTATTCCATTCCCTATCTTCTGAAGAGCTTCATAGTTCCAGCAATGAACCGATAGATTGGGCAGCCTGACCCATACAGGCACCTCCTTAGGCAATTCCACCGTGGGGTCAAAATCCGGGGTCCAACGGTTCAGGTACAGCCCCTGGGTACCATAAAATATGGCCTATTTCTGAATATGAGATCTTTGTCTTCCTTGTTTATAAACTCAAATAGGAAGAAGCCACTGCTTAATGGGTAACAGGTGACTCCTTTTTTGAGGTGGGGCTTCCAGTTTCTTTGGATCCAATCATATGTTGTTTTTGCTGAGGGCCATAGTCCCATGAACTGGCCAACCAGACCTCTCTCGGAGAGAGCAAGGGCTATTTTTACTGACTGTGTCTCCGGCAAAGCGATTTTTGGTATTTCTTTAAGCTTTTTAATGAATTTAGGGACTGAGAAGGAGGCTTTGCGCTTTCCTCCACTGGCTATCATCCTCTTGAAAGCATCCTCGTCAGAGATCGGAGGGGGAGGGTCCGTATCCCCACCCCCAGGGGCGACCATGGCCGAGAAGCTGCGCTCCTGAGCGCTCCTAACCCTAGCGTGCTCCTCACGCTGCTCCTCACGCTTGTTTTGGTAAAAAAATAGTTTGTGTCTATCCTTACCTTCTATTTCATCTTGATATTTATCACTCCACAGGATGATATAGGTCAAGTTCCTTATGCGACTTGAAATATCTCTTCGATATCTCAAATGGATCTTTGAAGAAATTTGATTCTGTTGATTGTAGAATAAGTTGTGATTGAATTTGCAATGTGACATCAATCACATTTTTGAGGTTTCTAAGCTTACATACATGATTTGATTTACATTTACAAATTCTTGGATTCAAAGTTGTTCCTGAATTTGAAGAAGAAAATTGTAGAAACCTCTATTGTACAACTTCAAAATGGATTTGAAATCAGTTCCTCCTCTACCACCATTCAATTATGTTGAGTGGAAATTGAAGATGGATGCATATCTCAAGAGTCATGATATCCTTGATGTGTCTATTGGAGCCGGTAAATAATCTTATGAAGAGGAAAATTATTGGATAAATGACTATGAGAGAGCATATGGAAGTATGGGTATGGTAATGTCTCCTAATATGTGTTATCTCATGGATTTTACTGAGTATCCATTTAAGCTCTAGAGAAATCTAGATAGAGACTTTGGTGTGTAGAAATAAGTAGATAATACCTGGAGCTAATCCAACTCCTCCTCAATTGTTCTTTATTCCAATGTCTCAATCTCAATTCTCTTTGATGAAGTTGTTCAAAATGAAGAAATAGCAGAATCTTCAACTCATTCAATTCAAATTGGTGAAAGTATCCTTGTAGTGACTCCTTCTCCCGTTGCTCCAGAAGTTTATTGGATATTTGATATGTCATATTCTCATATAGCTAATACAGAATAAGACATTCAAACCTCCATTGTTGAAGAAAAACTCTCCTTCCATCCTTCTCAGTCATTCTCCAATGATTCTTCTATTCTAAATTATGTGCAAAGTTTGCGAGTGAATACTCAAGGAGATGAAGAGAAATTTGATTCCTCTCTCTCCAATCATGTTGTTGGTGTGCATAAAAGTGATATGTTAGATGTTTTGGGAGAAATATCATATTTTAGGAGTGATCCATTAACCCTCATTGATCTAGTGCTTCCAACGAATTCCTACTTGATTGCTTGCACCAATTCTCAGAGTTTTATTAAAGAAGGAAAAAATAGTGCATGTGCCATCTGAGTGGCACACTTGGAACCTTTGTTCCTTTTTCTTGGATATGATATCACCTTATTTGGTTCAAATTTCAAGTTTGAAGACCTTTTAGTCATGCCTGTGACTGTTCTCATTAGTTTTGGTGTGAACAATTAAGCACCTCAAGTCTCTTTCAAATTTGTTGTTGGGGATTCGATGTCAGTTTCTTCACATGAGTTATCTTATATGAAATATTGTGATTTTATGGATATTTTGAAAGCTATATCAGATTATAGATCTCATACATTTGTTCTCCTTGGTTGTTGAATATTGTAACTTCAAAGGATATTCTAACTGTATTTTACTGATGTAACCCAAGGGAGAGGTTATTATTCCTATGTCGGGGTGTTACTATTGTAATTCGTCATCATAGATTCATGAGGTAAAGCATCCATTGTAAGTCATATCAATAGTAACCTAATGAATATAATATAATAACTGTATTGATTCTTCCTAAGTGAAGTCGACCCAGATAGTTAAGTGGGGTCGACTTGTTAGGTTAAAAGTCAACTGACAAAAAGAGTATAAATAAAGGAGACGTGTTCCTCATTTAAACACACACTCACTTGTGTATAGTGCATAGGGGAGAGAGAGAGATATCTGCTGGAAGGAGGCACACATGTATGGGGTCTTTTCTTATACTTTTGATACATCTTATACATAGCAAGTTTTGCTGGGTTTTCTTCCCCATAAGGGTTTCCCAGGATAAATATTTGTGTTCTTTTGTGTGGTTGTGCTTGTCTATATTTCAGTTATCCTTTTGCTTATGGTTATGTTACTATGATTCTAAATGTCATTAGATATGATATAACTATTAAAAACTTAACATTGGCCTCATGTCTTCTCTCCCTTTCCTACTTGATCACATGCTCGTATCCTCATATATAGTGCTAGTAAATATGGAGACCTCTTCACTTGGACACTTTCCCCTCACAACGGGAGATGATTTTACCTCACATGCTTCAATTTTCAAAGCCGAAACATCTGAGTTTCTTGGGTTTACCTCACATGGTTCAAATTCTCAAGCACTTTTTCTCTTTTGCCATACTATCTCAGTTGCTCTACATGGTTCAATAACCTATTATGCATTTGTCTATCTTCTTGATTCAGTTGAGCATATTCATGTTCTTCCAAAGAAGAAAATTCCCCCAAAAATAATCATTTAGTTTGGAGAGGTTGAAATGCATAGTCCTAGGATACTAGTGCACACAACAACTATTATACTGCATTACTACTCCATAGAGATGCAGATTGCAGAAATATTTTCACAAGTTTTTACTCAAGAAGAAAATTTTTCTCTTAGTATGAAAGCTTGATCTTGATTTTCCTACTTTTTTTTTTGGGGGGGGGAGCGTTCCCATGAGGTTTTCCCCATTTCCTCAATTTTGTTAAGCAAATTGTTTTTTTTTGCATTTAGATTGTATGGGTGACCTTTGGTCTTAGTTGCTAGAGCCCAAGTTTTCCAAAGTCCGTATTAAGGGGCGGTGACTAGTGCATGGGGGACATACCTTGGGAAGACCTGCCACTGCACATGTCTACATTAGTTTAGGTTCCCTAGGGACCAATCCCTAGAATTTAGGAATCCACTCTAAGTGCCACCAATAGTCTCCAGCAGTTGACCCTAGTTGGTATTCAATTAAGTCCAATTATGATCTGATTCCCATGAGTTAGATCACTTTCAGTCCTCCTAGCACTGGTTTCCATGCTTCAGGGGAAGTAGGGTGAATTTTCTCACCTACCCTCATCAATTAACTGGTTGTGAACAATTTTAGTGATCCAAAGTTGCATTAGTGAGCTCTAGTGGTGATTTTCCCACACTGAGTTAGCTCCAGAGTTAGTCCAGGTTGGTAGATTTGAATCCTATCTTAGGTATTTGAATTCTCCTATATGTATTACCATTGTATTACTTAGTTAAATATTGATTAATGGATGTAATATAATTATTCCAATAATTGGTCTCATGATTTTTTTATTATATTCCATGAATTATTGATGAGTTTATCAATGCTTTTCTCTCTTCTACAATTATCCATTCGAATCCTGCAGGGTGATGATCCTATGCTTCATTGAATTTTACAAAGGTGTCCAAGCCTCTTATGCAATAGCTCACATGTGATGATAGTCTGATGTGTCATGGATGAAATAATCTTTCCTAGGACCTTGTAAAGTCCTTCTTCTCGAACTCCAATAATAGTCGCAGTATCAATGTTATGGCTCTTCGACCACAAGTATGCTTGATTCTCCATAAAGATAACTCGAAATCCTTTATCTTTAAGGACAGAAACAAAGACCGGGTTCTTCTTCAATCCAGGGACATAAAGAATGTCCTCCACATGCAGCATGTCTCCCAAACTCAACTGGAAGGATGTGGATCCAACTCCTTGGATTGAGTATGATGTATTGTCTCCCAATTCTACCATGCATGGAAATTCTTTCTCTTTTAGGTTGGAGATTGTGCCCTTGTATCTTGACATGTTATTTGAAGCACCATTGTCAATCGACCATGTATCTTCTCATGTGATGAGAGATCCAAACAAAGAAAAGAAGAGGTAATACTCCCTCCTTATCTCTTCCTCTTCGGGTGCATCATCTTTGGAAGTTTCTTCTACGACCGTGGAAGCATGAAATCTTCCTTCTTTGTTTTCCTCGCACAACAGTACCATACAAAGTGTCTCGACTTTTGACAATAAAAGCATAGAAGCTTTGATTTGTCAAAACATTTATTGACCTCTTTATTCTTTGCATGAAAGGACTTTTTGGGAGCAAATAATTCCTCCCTTTCTTGGTTCTAGCCATGAGAAAAAGATTCTCCTCCTTAGTGTTCACATCTTTGTTCTGGATGAACCTTTCTTCCTTAGTCCAATCATGCAAAAGTATTTTGAATTTGGGTTGCTCTTCTCTTCCATTTTTAGCAGCAAGAAAGGTCTCCCATGAGGATGGGAGTCCGTCGATGGCATTTTGAAAAAAGGCCATGTTCATCTGTCTCCACACCGATGCTTGCAAGTTCATCCATCACTTATGAAATCTATGTGAAGAAGGAAGTTACGGTCTCATATATTTCCATCTTCAAGTTGCACAACTTATTCTTCAAATCCCTATTTTGAGTAGGGGCCTTCTTATCATAAAGATAAGTGAGTGTGTCAAAACACTCTTTTTTTGTCTTCAATGGTGAGATCATCGACATGAGGTTGTCCTTCACGGATCATATATGATCCTCTTTGTCTTTGCTTGATTCTTCTTGTAATTGGTTCTTCCTGCATTTGTAGTGGGCTCTTCTATCCAAGGACATAAAGAATGTCCTCCACATGCAACGTGTCTCCCAAACTCAACTGGAAGGATATGGATCCAACTCCTTGGATTGAGTATGAGGTATTGTCTCCCAATTATACGATGCATGGAAATTGTTTCTCTTTTAGGTTGGAGATTGCGCCCTTGTATATTGACATGTTATTTGAAGCACCATTGTCAATCAACCATGTATCTTCTCATGTGATGAGAGATCCAAACAAAGAAGAGAAGAGGTAATACTCCCTCCTTATCTCTTTCTCTTCGGGTGCATCATCTTTGGAAGTTTTTTCTACAACGGTGGAAGCATGAAGAAACTTTGTTCTAGATGCACCTTTATTCCTTAATTCAATCATGCCAATGTATTATGAAGTTGGGTTTCTCTTCTATTCCATTTTTATCAGCAAGAAAGGTCTCCCATGAGGACGGGAGTCCGTCGATGGCAGTTTGAAAAAAGGAAATGTTCATCTGTCTCGACACCGATTCTTGCAAGTTCATCCTTCACCTATGAAATTTGTGTGAAGAAGGAAGTTACGATCTCATATATTTCCATCTTCATTTTGCACAACTTGTTCTTCAAATCCCTTTGAGTAGGGGTCTTCTTATCATAAAGATAAGCGAGTGTGTCAAAACACTCTTTTTTTGTCTTCAATGGTGTGATCATCGACATGAGGTTTTCCTTGATAGATCATATATGATCCTCTTTGTCTTGCTTGATTCTTCTTGTAATTGGTTCTTCCCGCATTTGTAGTGGGCTCTTTGATGATAGTGGTAAAAAAGGAACAAGATCATGTTCTTCGAGAATGTTGTTCACTCTCGCCTTCGATGCGTTAAAGTTTGATGTGCCTCCAAGTCGGTCTTTCGGTTGGACGGATATTGATGCCATTGCTTCAATATATTTTCTCAATTATTTAAGATCTGGGTAGGTTTAGAATGTTTGCACAAAACTAAGCTCTTGCACGCTCTTGCTATAATACCATGTCAATGTTTGGGAAAAAAATGAATATACTTGAACTTTAAAACTTTTGATAAACAAATCCAATGCATGTAGATCTCATAAACAATTCAAACACACAAATTATTCAATCCATAAGACAAGAGATGTACCTTGGGAAAACCATCAAAATCCATCCAATCAAAGTATGCTGCAGACCTGTTATTGAATTTCAAAATGGATGAATTTAAGGCATCCAAGTTTCCCTTCCTTTCAGGAGTGAAACTAGGTGATTTTGGTTCATCTCAATTGGTGGACAACTCACTGTATCGACAACTAGTTGGGAGCTTGTTGTATCTCACACACTCCAGACCTGATTTGGATTATGTAGTAGGTGTTATTGAAAGTTATATGCAGGAGCCTATTGAGATCCATTGGAAGGTTAATAATAGGATCTTGCATTATGTGCAAGGAACCAAACACTTCGGGACACACTATGCTACTAGTTATCCACTAGAACTAGTTGGATTTATTGATTCCGATTGGGCTAGAGGTTCCATTGATAGAACGTCCACTTCAAGTTATGTCTTCATGATTTCACATGGTCATGTATGATGGTCAAGTAAGAAATAGCATACTATATCCCTTTGATCAGCTAAGGCTGAGTACAGAGGAGTAGTGAATGCAACTACATAATGTGTGTGGTTGCAAGCCATTATTGGAGAACTTGGTTTTGCATTTGAGTCACCCACTGTCATTTGGTGTGATAATAAAGTGAAATCAATATTTTCATTGATCCAGTACAAAGACATAGGACCAAGCACATCGATATACACATGCACTACATCCGGAGCTTGGTGCATGAGTAGGTGATATCATTGCAATATTGCCCATCTATAGAGAAAACTGCTGACATATTCACCAAGAGCTTCACAAAGAAGAAATTCACCTATCCGAGGTCACTCCTTGGAGTGGGTAACACATGGTGATGACTGATATTCACTTTCATATTTGTCTCTATTTCCATTTTAGAGGGAAGGTTTTGTTCCCATGAGGTTTTCCTCCTTACCTTGGTTATATGGACAAATAAAACATTGTAAGAGGTGACTTGAGGATTAGTTGCCGAGGCCTCAATTTTTGATGTGGTTACACTAATTCAATACTAAGGGGGGTGTTAAGGCATCATTCCACCTAGTACCATGGTCACATACACCTAGGGCACATTTTCATTTGTTTTGTACTTATGTCATATGGTCCAAACCTTGGTTATGTTGGCCAAGCAAGGTATTTGGGGGTTTTGAAATCACTAACGCACCCAGGAGCCCATATTTTATCATTCACGAGACACATTCACCCTCATTTATGACATCTCAGACCTTGGTGTGCTCCCACTACTTAAAACAGGGAACTGGTTTGACTAGCATTGCCCATGCATTATATTTGAGTTTTTTTTGTCTATTTTGGACCATTTATTGCCGCCTAGAGCCACGCCCACTCATCCATGCACTCCAGAACACGTCGAATATCCTCATTTATGTCATATAATGCTTCAACCATGTTCACATGGCCATTTGTGACTATTTGAGGCGGTTTGGGAGCTCATTGGTCCACCTAGGGGGGTTTGAGGTCCAATCTAAGCTTGCCACATGTATGACTCCAATTTTCCTCCAAAGGCTAACAATTTTCACCTATTGTATTATAATGATGTTCTAGACATGTTTACATGTTGGAAAAAAATAGAAACTTCAGTTATTGACACTTTTCATATGTGTTAATTTTGCTCTTTTCATTGTTTTTTTGCATATTTTATGAAATTATTGATTCGTGAGGATTCCCTTAGCTCCTATATCTTAGAAAATGTTTGGCCTCAAATTTATTATGTACATCAATTATCCAACCAACTATTTGTATAATGTGGGGTCCATTAGATCCTATCCAGTCTCGGTCTCATGGAGTTTGTTCAAATTGGAATCCATTGGAGTATTTATGGATTTACAATTCACCATGCTAAATATGTACAAGATGTACATAATGTAATTTCATTGAGATATAAATATCTCATCATTCCTTTACCGAATCTCAAGGCCTCGGAAGTAGTGCATCAGGCCTAAGTATTTCATCTCAAACTCTGAGGTAAGATCCCTATGGCACTCAACAATCAATATTTCCTCTCCAGTGAGGAAAATATCATCCACATATAGGAATAGTACTAGAATTTGTTTCTCCAATTTGAAGTATAAGTTTGAATATGCATCACTCTTCAAGACACCTAGTTTCTGAACATAACTGTCTCTTTTGGCATACTAAGTTCAAGGAGCTTGTTTTAACCCATATAGGGATTTGTTCAACTTGCACACATGGGACTCCTTCCAATGTATCACAAAACCCTTAGTATTCTCAATGTAAACCCTTTTCTCAACCTTACCATTGAGGAAGGAAGTGTTTACATCCATTTGGTGAATCTTCTAGCCTAGTACTGATGCAAGTGAAATAATAGATCTAATGGTCATATACATGGCCACTGTAGAAAAAGTCTCCTCATTATCAATGACCTCTTTCTGAGGAAAGACACGGGAAACAAACCTGGATTTGTGTTTTTCCAAACTGCCAATGCAACATGCTTTATAATGTAAATCCATCTAGAAGTTTACAACTGACTTCCTCTAGGGTCTTGGAACAATATCTCAAACATCATTCTTCAAAATCAAATGATATTCCTCTCTCATAGAATCTTTCCACACTTGCTGCTCTGCATCCTCTTCATATGATGAAGGCTTTGAGTCACTAATTCTACTAATTAATGCAACATATCTTGAATAACTATCAGGATTCTTGCACTCTCTGTAAGTTCCTGCTAGTGCTCCATGCTTCTCAACATCTTTCAATACATCTCAACACCATGGCGACCTCCTCTTTAAAGGAGGTTCATCAACCAGTTCAACTGGCTCATCAATGACAGGTAGCTCTCCATACTCTGTTGGATTCTCCCTCTGAACATCAAAAGGGGAAGAATCATCATCATGATCCTATGATATAGAATCTTTAACCTTCTTTTTCTCTGGATCACATTCTAGCTCTTTTGACCGCTTGAACGTTGCCTCCTCATGGAAAGTCACATCCCGACTAACCTCAACATGTCTCTCACTAGGTACATATATTCTAAATGCCTTGGAGGTCTCACTGTAGCCAACAAAACTTCCCTTATTTCCAAAAGGTTCCATATTGGTTCTCTTTTCTTTTGGTATATGGATATACACATGGCATCAAAAAATCCAAAGATCTGATGTGTTTGGTTTCTCACCAGTGAACACTAGTGAACACCTATTTAGGTGTGAGCACCATGGTGATCCCCTCTTTAAAGGAGGTTCATCAACCAGTTCAACTGGCTCATCAATGACAGGTAGCTCTCCATGCTCTGTTGGATTCTCCCTTTGAACATCAGAAGGGGAAAAATCATCATCATGATCCTATGATATAGAATCCTTAACTTCCTTTTTCTTTGGATCACATTCTATCTCTTTTGACCGCTTGAATGTTTCCTCCTCATGGAAAGTCACATCCCGGCTAACCTCAACATGTCTCTCACTAGGTACATATATTCTGAATGCCTTGGAGGTATCACTGTAGCCAACAAAAGTTCCCTTCTTTCCAAAAGGTTCCATATTGGTTCTCTTTTCTTTTGGTACGTGAATATACACATGACATCAAAAAATACAAAGATGTGATGTGTCTGGTTTCTCACCAGTGAACACCTATTTAGGTGTTTTCTCATTAAGAATTGCATGCATACTTCTGTTTTGTACGTACGCTGTTGTACTAGTAGCTTCTTCCCACAAATAAGTAGATAGACCATGATAACGTAACATGAGTTTTGCAGCCTCAGAAATAGTTTTTTATTTCTCCTTGCAACCCCATTCCGTTGTGGGTTGTAAGGAGCTGTTACTTGTCTACATATCCCTGCATTACTACAAAACTCATTAAAATATTTTGATACGAATTTTCCACCATTATCAGACCTTAGGGAAAGGATATGCCTACTTTCTTGATTCTCAACTAAGGCTTTATATTCTTTGAATGTAGTGAAGGTTTCACTTTTGGCTTTCATGAAGTAAATCTAGGCCTTATGGGAGAAATCATTAATGAATAAAACATAGTAGAAATTCCCATTGAGGGATGGGGAAGACATGGCTCCACATACATCTGAGTGCACTAAATCTAATATGCCTTTAGATCTAGTATGGATGCTAGGAAAATTATTTTTAACAATCTTTCCTAAAGCACAACCTCTACAAATAGTGTCATGTACATAATCAAAACTAGGCATACCTTTCACCATTCGCTGCAAATCAGGGAGTTTTCTAAAGTGGAGGTGTCCAAGTCTTCTATTCCAAAGTTTGCATGGGATGATAGTATTATGTGTCATGGCTATAATATAATTTCCTGGGACCTTGTAAATTCCTCCTTCTCGAACTCCAAGAACAATAGAAGAATTAATGTTTTGGTTCTTGGGCCACAAGTATGCTTGATTCTCCATGAAGATGACTCGTAAGCCTTTATCTTCAAGGACAGAAATAAAGAGTATGTTCTTCTTCAATCTAGGGACATAAATAATGTACTCCACATATAGTATGTCTCCCAAACTCAGCTAGAAGGATGTGGATCCAATTTCTTGGATTGAGTATGTGGAATTGTCTCCCAATTCCATGCATGCAAACTGTTTCTCTTTAAGGTTGGAGATTGCACCCTTGTATCTTGACAAGTGCTTTGAAGCACCGGTGTCAATCAGCCCTGTTTCTTCTCCTGTGATGAGAGATTTAGACAAAGCTAAGATGAGGTAATACTCCCTCCTTGTTTCTTTCTCTTCGAGTGCATATTCTTTGGAATTTTCTTCAATGATGGTGGAAGCATGCAATCTTCCTTCTTTCTTTTCTTCACACAACAATCTCATATAAAGTGTCTTGGATGTTGACAATAAAAACATAGAATATTTTATTTTTCAAAACCTTTGTTGATATTTTTCTTCTTTGCACGGAGGGACTTCTTGGGAGCTAATGGCTTCCTCCATTTCTTGGTTCTAGCTGTGAGAGATAGTTTCTCCTCCTTAGTGTGCACCACTTTGTTATGAATGTGCCCTTCTTGTTGAATGCAATCATGCCAAAGTATTTCAAATTTGGGATGCTCTTCTCTTCCATTTACCACAACAAGAAAGGTCTCCCATGAGGCGGGGATCCCATAAATCGCGGTTTGAAGAAGATCATCCTCATTCGTCTCCACACCGATGCTTGCAAGTTGATCCTTCACCTATGAAATATTTGTGAATAATGATGCTATGGTCTCATCTATTTCCATCTTCATGTTTCTCAATTTGTTCTTCAAATCCCTCTTTTGAGTAGGTTCCTTCTCATAAAGATTCATGTTTGTGTCAAAACACTTCTTTGTCATCTTCAATGGTCTAATCACCGACATGAGGTTGTCCTTCGCGGAGTCATATATGATCCTCTTTGCCTTTGCTCAATTCTTCTTGTAATTGGTTCTTCCTGCATTTCTAGTAGTCTCTTCAATCATGATGGTCACAAAGGAATCAAGATCATGCTCTTTGAGAATTTTGGTCACTCTCACCTTCCATGTGTTGAATTTTGACATGCCTTCAAGTCAATCATCTGGTTGGATGGATAATGATGCCATTTCTTCAAGCTTTGCTCAATGCTTCAAGATATGTGTAAGTTTAGAATGTTTGCACAAAACTAAGCTCGTGCACCCCCTTGCTATGATTCCATGTCAATGTTTGAGAAAATATGAATATGCTTGAACTTTACAACTTTCGATAAATAAATCTAGTTCATTTAGATCTCATAAAAAAATTCAAACACACAAATTATTCAATCCATAAGACACATGATGTACCCTGGGAAAACCCTCAAAATCTGGAGGATGAAAAAATCACCAAACAATCCTTTGAGTATGATAGATAATGGAAGAGAATGATTTTACAACACTTGCATATTGCTTGATAAAAGATATCTAAGAAGCACTAGAGAATATAGATCATATTGAATATTGTCTTAACCTTTCCAAGTGCATAACACTCTAATGACAAGCTTTTTTAGACACAAAATGAAGGTAGAAAATGGTTGCATTCCTTTTGGGCATTGTGCACAGTATACACAATGTGTGCACTATTCACACATTACCTATTGTGCCTTCCTGGACTTGGTTCCAAGTTGTCATCTCGTAATTATCGCCCTCATTGAAGATATGCACCCTCCTTTCATTCACTGGTGTTAACTACCTCTAACTGAATGTAACTGAACAAAATTGAGTTAAACAGAACTAAATGTAACAAAATTGAATTGAATTGAACTAAACAGAAATGAATGTGAATTGATTAACTAATTGTTTGACCATTAGTTAGGAGTTTAACTGAATGTATTTAGTGCTTCACACACTAGTACATAATGAGAAAGAAGTGACTAAAAATGACCAAAATCCACATATAAATGACCACTTCTGATTTGGCAACCACTGGTGATTAATTTTTGGTCTCTTATCACATGACCTAAAAATGTGGTCATATTTAGTTTGGTTATTTATAGCTTGTCTTCTGGTCATTAATTTGGTTGTATATTTTGTCATTAATATGGTCATTAATTTGGTCATATATTTAGTCATTAATTGTCAAAATTAATGACCAAACATACAACCAAATTAATGACAAAAAATATGACCAAATTAATGACCACAAGACAAGCTATAAATGTCCAAACTAAATGTGACCACTTTTTTTGTCGCCTGATTAGAGACCGAAAATTAGCCACAAAAACTGTCATTTGGTCATTTATATACAAATTTTGGTCATTTGTTTGGTCGCTTGTATCCTATTTGTTGGTCACTTAAAACTCATCTTTTGGTCACCAATTTAGTATTTTTTAGTCATTTTACATGCAAATATTCACCGATTTATGTAGATAGGGTATGGAGGAATCGAACCACCAATCTCTTGCCGTAAGGAAGGTGCTATTCCATTGAGCTAGCACCCTTGAAGTCTCTACAATACTTGCATTACTTGATACATGGTTATTTCCAACATATAACTAGAATATATCTATCTTAACTATGGATCTATGGAAAAAGGTTATACTAAAAATATTAATTTTATAGCTTTGACCTTAAACTTGTGAAAAAAACATTGTTAGATTAAAGATGCAAAATTTGGCTTGAGACTAGTGGCAAAATTTTCAAAGCTTCATGCCAACTGCACTTCATCAAGACTATGTTGGAAAGACCCATTCCTAGCTCTCTCCATTTTCTCCAATATTTGATCCTAAATCATTACCAAATCAAATAAATCACAGTATCTTATGGTTCTAATGTAAATGCACCACGAGGACCCAATTATCCATCTACAATTAAAGGGATAAATGGATAGCCTTATCTTTATTTTGATATAATTCAATTGAACAATTAGAATGGAAAATACCAAATGAAATCATCTATCATCAAACTTATGCCACGTGTTAATGTAAAACATCTATCGGTATCAAACCTCAATATGGATATAACTTGCATCAAACACTAGAGCATATACAATGCATACCACCAAATTACCATTAGCAGAAACAATAAATACATCCAACTGATCCAACCATTTGATATCTAGTAGTGTTAGTGTCCATCTTCAGATATACTGTAAAATGATAAGCATACTGTAAGTCTCATTTAATGAGATAAGAGATATTTTTGTTGTGGTTTGAGTAGTTACAATTGTATTTGAAAGGGGGCCTTCCTTATGCTATCTGTTTCATTTTTTTTCTTTTAGATAAAAAAAAATTGTTGAATAATTGACAGCAACATTCTGAGATGCCAATTCAGTTGCAGAAGTACCAACCACTAGATTTGTCTAGGAATGAAAATCAGGCACATACCATTATCTGCAAATACAAGCTGGCTTATAACTGCACCAGGCTACCTATTAAAGTAAATCCAAACTCTATGATTAAGACAACACCCTCCTCTAGTCACTATATTTGCCTAGGAATGAAAATCATGCACATATTACTTTCTACAAATACAAGGTGACTTAGAACTACACCAGGCCACCTATTAAAGTAAATTGAAACATTCTGACTAAGACAACACCCTCTCTCCAATCAGCTTAGAAGTTAGATATAACTGGTTAATAAGAACACTTGATCAACACTTGTTTCAAAGGAGTATGTTCATGATTTTTAAAGACACGAGCTGAAACATATGAAGCATCATATTTTCCATTACTATGACAGAGACGGCTGCAACTGGGACCAAAGAAAATTAGCTACCCTATATAAGCTATGATGCAAGCTTATTCTTGTACTTTAGACATCATTTGTAGGGATCAATCTTGAAAAAAATAAAAATAGACAATTGATATCTATGATGCTAAAGATATTTAGAAACATATAACATGATTGATATGAGTTGTAAAGTTGAGGATTTCATTCTCCCAATGATAAGGCCAAGATAAGACTTAACATATTTATTAACCTTTCTCATAAGTTGAACAAAAACAAGAAGTGCAGAATGCATCACATAAGCCTATCTTCTTATATCCATTTGAAGTTCATTTAACATATGGCAAAGGACCTAACTAATCTAGAACCGTATCTAAATAATAAATAATAGAACAATTCATGGCATATCTACAGTAAAAGGACTTCATAGTGTTGGATAAAATCCATGTATGCTATGCAGTCTAGTATAGTACAAGCAAACTCTATTTAAAGAATCATAAATTATCATAAATTGAAATGGAAAAGGAAACCAAATAGAAAGAGGATCGAGTTACTTTGTGCACCTTTAAGTTGTTCATCCATCTCTCGATTTCCAATACCCTCTGAATGGCCATCCTTTGTTTTTCTAGTGCGTGCTTTGTGGATAATAACTAACGGTATCCATAAAATTAGATCTTGATTGGTTTCCATTGCTTCAGGTGCTGGGAATGATTGATAAGATTTGTCATTATCTGGTGTAGAGGCATAGCTCCATCCCATCATGAAAACACATAATGCTTTATACAGTTCCAAGTGTTGTGATCGCAGAACAAGATTCAGAGCATTGTATTCATGCATAACGAAGCTGTGAGTATCAATAAAATATTTTAATTGACTGCAAAATAGAATTTTCCCAACTTAGACAAATGTCAAAATTTTATCTGAGCTAAAATTTGAAAACAAAATATTAGAAATACATATATAATTGTAATTCCCTTTATGAAATGCTAAGAGTTGGTTGAACTGCCCATTCTAGAAATGTTGAGGAAGGCCAATGAAAATGCCTCAATGGTTGTGTATTAGAGTGGATTAAATGAGGTTTGTAATAATCCATGGAATAAGGCTTTTGAAAGTTGAAAACATGGTTGATGATAGGAAGGATAGCCTTCAAGGGTCTCCATAGAAGAAAATTCAAAACACAAAATAAATAACTTTCAAAAATAATTAGCAGCTACAAAATACCCTTCGTAGAACCATCATAACAATACTTTCTCATAGATAAAAGTTTCTCCTGCAACTGTTGTTCTTTTGATTTGTTCTGCAATTTCTACTGCTTTAGCTTCGACCCTCTCAAACCTTCCTCACTATTAGCTTGACTGCCTGCAAACTTTCCTTTGTAGTAGTTGACCTCTTCATCTTTCTATAACAAAAGAAAAACTCAATCACTACTTAAAAATGACTATTCTATTCATACCACCTTGATAGTTCAAAACTTTATCCATTTGATTATATTTCAAGGGATGAGCACATAGAAGAATTCTCAAAATCTGCAGTAATACCATTTCTGGAAACAAAGGTTTTGGCTTTCTAATCTTGTGACTAGCAAGTATATTGTTCCAAGTCTTCTTGGCCTATTCGACATCACATTTTTCATCACAAAGAGACAATGTTTCACATGGCATATTGAGCTTCCCCAACACATGTAAAAAAACATTTTAGTCACAAACGTCACTCAGTAACATGATCATATGTATGGTAATGATAACAAAATGATGCCTAAAACCCACAATGACATGAAAAGATTCAACAAATAACATATATTATCATTAAAGTTACTGAAACATCACAAACACCTAGCAATTACCAAACTTCAATAGGGTTTAGTACCTACCTTGTGAGAAAAGGAAGGCATAAAAGGTTCCAATAAAGTTTCCAAGATATGTACAAGGCCAATTGAAGTTTTCACTACAATGACACATGCAGCTGGGCCTTCCTTGTAAAGCTTCCAAAATCGACTTACCTATATATTGTAACCATAACCTGTGTCTTAGCTTTAATTGCATTCTTAAATACCAATGACAACATGAAAAGAAAATTGCAACCTGAATACTAAACAAAAAAGACGAAGATAATACTTGTAAGTAACCATTTCCTTCATTGGATATGCTCATTGTTTTGAAGGCATGTTTAAGTTTAACGTGATTATAAAAGGAAGAAAGAATTAGCAATAAAATCTATTATAGTTTGATCATGCACTCCATAAATCCAAGTTCTACAAAAAAATATTGTCCTTATGTATATTCATTCAAAAAAAGCATGCATTAACACCTTCAAAGTTCAAACAGAGATCCACTTATTTTTTCCATCTATTCAACATATTGCTCAATTAATTTACCAACTCTCTCTCACCCAGATCAATAGTTAGCTTATGTACATCTCCACATAGGGAATTTGGTAAAACATACCCATAACCTTCACCTACATCCAAATACTTCCATTATGACACACCATACATCCCAGCTGTATAAGATAAGGAAAACTTGTATAACTAAATTAACACTGACGTGAAGGCTTTGCAAGAAAACTCAAAGAATGATGAATAAAGTTGCCCATTTGTTTTAGCAATTCACTATTTAGTTTTGTTTTTCTTGCATATCTGCCCATCTGAAGAGTGCGCCTGACACCTAGAATTCAATAATAAGTAATCAAAATGTTAGTTATAACAAACATGTTTGCATTTAAACTGGACAATATTGTTCACTATATATAAAAACAACAATCCAAGCATACGATGTTTGCAGATTCATGCTTTCTCAAAACCTAGAAAGAAATTTATGTTTATAAAGGTCAGCTCGGGTCTATTTTCCAACAAATAATACCGCCAGACCTCCACAGGGATATTTGTGTTTTTGGCATCATTGGCAAACACACCTATCCCTTTGCTTTTACAAAATTTACCTGCAACCATAAATCAGGGATTTAGTATGAAGTAAAATGATAAGCAGGGATTTAGTATGAAGTAAAATGATAAGTGGTGTACGAGATGATGTACAAAGTAGAATTTTGGAAAACAATTGTAGAACCATACCAAATTATGTGAGTCAACGATTCAATTCTATATTATCCTCGGAGACTTATATTCACATTTTCAAAAAGACTGTATACCTCTTCACACAACTTTGCAACAAAATCCTATGAATATTTAACAATTATATGGTAATAGCTTCATGGAACTTCATATTAGAGATTGAAGGAATTGTTGTTATTCTATAACAAAAATAGAAAAAATGTAAAGGAAAATAACATCAAAAACATAGGTAACATATAGATAGTATCAATGTAGAACTAACCTGCTTCTTAATTTAAGTATTTAGTAACACTAATTATCTTCATCAAAGTCCAATTTTGACATGTTCCAAGAAGTGTAGAAGGAAACAGGACTTGTGTAATGAATATGGATTGGTCTAAGATTCCAAGTATACAATTATATAAAAAGAAATTTATTAAAATCAAACTATATGCATTTTTAGATGCATGATGATAACATAACAAATAAAATGAAGGGAATGTTTAGTTTATAAACCGCACATGATCACAAAATTCCATCCACATCATCACCGATATTTAGCAGAAAGAAAAGAAAATATGTCTTTCACATTCTTAGGGAATTGATACGTTGGTAGGAACACACATAACTATGTCAAAATGTCAAGGTCATAACACAAAATACAAAAATATTCACAGAGATATTATGACCCTGTGTTGCCTTTTCATTGCCATTTTTAATACTACTAGGAAATTCACCATAAATTAGATAGGATTTGAGTGGCACAATTCAACTTGGAAACATATCTTAGTTGTCTAAACTCTTAACATCCATACCCACACAAATGGCAACAATGTGGAAGAATTTTGCACCAAGATGCTAGCAAGCATTTTAAGATTCTGCTACAAGTCTTCTACAATTTTTTTTTGTGTTAAATCCTTTGTTTCTCTTCAATTATCATAGTATATATTGAAATGGCATGGAATTTTAACAGATACAATAATTGAGGATAAACGATAACATAAATTATCAAACTTGACTATTTCTAGAGACAACAATTACCATATCAAAATATGAGTTTGGCAAAGGTCTAATCTAAAGTTCAAATAATTTCCTTCTATGGTACTTGGGAAATACGTTGAATAAATTAGGCCATGGTAATCACCATAACAACATTCATACTTTATGGGCTAAAATTAAATATGCATTAGTAAAGTGTATAGAAGTCAAAAGGAAATTTTCTCCAATAACAGTATAGTAGTTAAAAGGAAAATTTAGCCAATAGCAACAACAATAGTTTGAATAGATAAAATCACTCAACTGGAAATATGGTTCTATAAGATTAAAAACACGATTGTATTCACCAAATCATCCATTACATCGTATTGACCTCAGTGCATAGCCATACGAAAACCTCTAACAAATTAGACGTTGTTGTGTAACACTGAATCTAGAGAGGAACTATATGTTGAATAATAGGAACAACTTGTCGAATTAGCACGTGCAAGAATATGTTGGTGTCATTTACTAAGAATATTATCTATTAATCTAATACCTACCCTTAATGACTAAGCATGATACAATTCCAAGTTTATCTCTAAACTTGAAAAAATTATCATTACCAAGTGATTTTGCCATTATGTCACCAGTTTGATATGGTGTGGGGAAATAACAAAGACAAATGTCTTCATTATCAACCACATGATGTAATGGTAATGAACTTCAATATGCTGAGTTCTGGCATGATAGACCAAATTATTTACCATTTTGAGAACACTTTGAGTGTCACAGAAAAGTGTGGTTGGCCTGTTTGGTGGAGTTGAAGATCAGGAAATATTTTGATAACCACACGATCTCACAACTTGTACTTACTACCAACATTTTCCTTGTATTCTGCTTTAGTGGAGGATGAGGACTGGCAACAATTTATGGAGGGTATATAGGATCAACTCTCATACATTTAAAGCATTATATCTTAAGCTAGAAATTGATTTAATGGATTAACTGAAAGCAGTTGGCATTTTATTGAGGACTGGTAATTTTCATTGAATTCACCTTCACGTTTGTTTCGTTCTTCTAGTTTTTTCTTGATTACAAATCGTGTTTCTCTTTTATTGATGGTTTCTTTCGTTGGTCATTGAATTCATCAATGATTGCAGACATGACAATTATATTATTACAATTCAGCCACAAAAGCGAAGACTTGGCATGATCCAAGAGAAACAAGTCAATTTTTCTGTCAACCTATGTAGTTGGACCTCCAAATGAATCTTCCAGAAAATGGTCAGATATGGAAGCAACAACAAAAGGAAGAACTTGTCTGATATCTTTCATGAAAATAGAGGAGAGGTGATTGCAGTGGCTTGTGATCAATGTCACATGTTTGTAATGTTTTATAAGGCTTTTCATTTATTCTCCAACTGCAAGTACGTGCATCCAATTGAATCTTAGGTTGTTTTATGACAAAAAGTTGTATAGAATTTTAAATTTTGTGTAGCCAGCTTAAGTTGGGAAGAATAGGGGACTGGTGCAATCAACTATGGTTAGTTTATCGTTGTCATTATCTATTATATAATATGGATTTCTTCACAAATATATCAAATATATAAATCTTGTTTGTCATTATTTCTATGCTACTATGATTTGTTGTTAGACAGCTTGTTCATCCTTATTTAAAGAATAAATTTGATTACTGAAACTCTTGTCTAATATTATTTCACCAACTTTCTTTAACGTCACTACCAACACTCCATTTCTTAAGATAACCAGGGACTCTTGTATATAGGAATTGGAGCATGCAATACAGACTGACATGGGTTCACAACTTGCAAACGAAACCTAATCACCAAATGGTAAATTAATTAATACTAGTAAATATGATTCAAACGAGTTTGCTTTGAAATGATCAAATATTAGTTCTTGTTTAGACTTATCAGTTTGAGGCTAATCTTTTTAAATGCTTACATGGAATATTATGACGAGCTCAAACGGATTGACCAAAATTCATGGTTCCGATGTCCATTAAACCAAAAGAAATAATAGAAATGTTCTATTCTATAGGTTATGTTCCAGTTTTTACAGAATAACAGTGTAAATTCTTAAATCAAACTCAACTATCTATCCCTAAAATCCAATAAAAAACATAAAGAGAACAAGTTATTTTAATCTACAACATAGATTTACCCTGACGTATGATTGTGAGTAAACATAAAGAAAAAAAATAACGAGCGTCACAATGAAACAAGGTGAATCCATGATCCATAATCACACTTTTTTGCAACCAATAAGGTAAATGTTGTTGTTTTTTTTTTCAACCATGTCCTGTCAAGTAAAAATGTTGTGAATTTTTTTCAATACCCTAGTAATGAATAAAGGTTTGAAATTAATTAACTAATTTATTTTTGAAAACTAACATGGTCAAACACTACAACTCACATGGTATTGAGTGAATATGGAATGAAAACCTAAAAGTATACCCTTGTTGGCTACCCAAACATGAGTCGTGACCTTGTTGTTGCTCATTGAAGTGGTCCATAAGCCTTGTTAGCTATCCAAACTTCAGCCATGACCTCGTTGCTGCTCATTGGAGGAGCTCATGACCTTATTGCTACTAATTAGGTTGGTTCGTGACCTGTTTGGGATGCCTTAGGCTTGGTTGTGACCCGTGGGATGCTTCCTGAACTGAACCATGAATTATTATGGCTTCCTTGGGTTGGGATGTGACCTGTTAGGGCTACCTATACTGAACCATGACCTATCTGAGATTGCTTGAGAAGGCTATGAGTTGTTTGGGGCTGTTGAAAGGAACCATGACCTTGTTGGAGTGAGACAAAACCTCTGTTTCACTATTTGAGTATGTCAGGTTGTGTTTGAGGTCTAAGAAAACCATATGCTTTGTATGGGATGCCAACTAAGGTCTTGTTTATAGGAATTACATCATGCAATACATACCGACATGGGTTCACAACCTACAAACTAAAACCTAATCACCAAATGGTAAATGAATTAATAACAACAAATATGATTCAAACAAGATCGCTTTAAAATGTTCAAATATTATTTCTTGTTTAGACTTATCAGTTTGAGACTAATGTTTTGAAATGCTTTCATGGAATATTATGATGAGCTCAAACAGATTGACCAAAATTCTTGGTTTTGGTGTCCATTAAACCAAAAAAAATTTCTCTTAGAAATGTTCTATTCTATAGGTTATGTTCCAGTTGTTACATAATAAAAGTGCAAATTCTTAAGTCAAACCCAGCTATCCAACCCTAAAATATGTTCAGAAACATAAACAAAACAAGTTATTTTAATCCACAACATAGATTTTCCCCGATGTATGATTGAGAGTAAACATAAAGAAAACAAAATAATGAGAATCCCAATGCAACAAGGTGAATCCACGATCCATAATCACACTTTTTTGCAACCAATAGTGTAAATGTTGTTGATTTTTTTTCAAACATGTGCTATCAAGTAAAAATGCGATGGTCGATTTTTTCTATATCCTAGTAATGAATAAAGGATTGAAAATGAGTAACCAATTTATTTTTGAAAACTAACATGGTTAAACACTACAACTCACATGCTATTGAGTGGAGATGGAATAAAAACTTGAAATTATACCCATGTTGGCTACACAAACTTGAGTCATGACCCTATTGTTGCTCATTAGAGTGGGACATAATCCTTGTTGTCTATCCAGACTCGAGCCATGAACTTGTTGCTGCTCATTGGAATAGGCCATGACCTTGTTGCTGCTAATTGGGTTGGGTTGTCACCTGTTTAGGCTACTTTACGCTCGGTTGTGCATTTGGGCTGCTTCCTGTACTGAACCATGACTTATTAGGGCTATCTTGGGCTGAGATGTGACCTATTAGGGCTACCTAAAATGAATCATGACCTGTTAGGGATACCCAGACTAAAATGTGACATGTTTGAGCTTTCTTGAGAAGGCTATGAGTTGTTTGGGGTTGCTAAAAGGAACCGTGACCCTATTTGAGTGAGACAAGACCTCTGTTGCACTATTTGAGTATGTTGGGTTGTGTTCGAGGTCTAAGAAAACCATATGATTTCTATGGGATGTTAGGTATCTCTTAACTTTCGATGGACATAATGAATATCTCTCGCATAAAAATGTGTAGTGTACAAATTATCCAATGCTCTGCCTGAAAAGCGGTCTCTCAATAACATTGTGACAAATCCAAAGAAAAAGAGTGCCACCCTCTATAAGAAAATGGAGGGAGACTCTACTTGGGTGCATCCCTTAGCTATGCGCTTCCATTCGAGGATAATAATGTACATGTCAGTTTGTTCTAGAGAACATCTAAAAAACAAGTGTAATCTCATCACTCACTCAACAATTCATAATTTTTTAATATTTTCAAATTCTACTACTATCAAGCATGAGATGGATTAAAATAAAAGTGAATGTAATCAAGTGGAAAAGTTGAACATATCTGTAACATTACATAATACAACTCAACACCAGTTCACATAACACTTTGGCTTCAGATCCAAAATCCTCGAAATCAGGTATTTTTGCACAAAAATAAAACCATGAAGGATATGTGATGTTTGCTTTAGGAATCTACAGTTCAGTAGCATCATGTCAGCCATTGAGCTATATTTTTTCACAACTGCTAAAAAGATAATTAATTATAACAAAAACATGCAACTTTGCATTGATCTGGCATTCTTACATTTTTAGGAGAAAAGTAAGAACCAATATAAGGATAGTACAACCACTATAAGAAGAAAAGTATTAAACAATCATCTACGTCAATTTTCAGCAAGTATGGGCCAAGAATCAACTCATACATCCTCTAAACAATAATCTGTACTAGCAGTCTTTGTAATATTTTAAAGATGACTTGGAGGATTTCTTGTTCTTATATAGTGAGTTGTGTTAAAGTTTTGGCTAGGTTAGGGTTTGATATAAGCAAGTTGAAACTTTATATTTTAATGCATAAAACAAAACTAAAACAAAACTAGATCCAGAACAGTACTACTGTAATAAATTTGAAACATAATTTTCATCTCTTTCAACTTTAACACTCTAAGGTTGGTCCTTGATGTTGATGTAATTGTAACTTCAGAATGTATTCACTTGTATATCTTATGTATTGTACCCTGATGTTTATTCTGGGAAGTGGTTGAGTCATGTCATGCCCCGATGTTCCTATCAGGAGATTCTATGTTGTAAACAAGTCATGTAAAGTCATTGTGGGTAACCCTCCTATTGATCAAGGGTTAAAGTCCCCACAGTTGTGGGGCCCTAGGGTTATTATACTCTCCTAGAGAAGTCGGCCCTAGTGAGTTATTGTCAAGTCTGGAATTAGTATAAATAGAGAGCGAGCCTCTCTATTTATCACACATTCACTGACACTCAGTTGTAGCGCATAACCGAGAGAGAAGAAGTTGCTGGGACAAGAGAGAGAGAGACTACTGCTGTTGGGAGATCATCTTACTGTTTTTGGGTTTTACTTTTGGTGCTGATTCTGTCTTTGAGGAAGTTGCGGGGTTTTCTCCTTTATGGTTTCCTTGAGGAAAAACGGTCTCTTATGTTTGATTGCTGTGCTTGTTATTCTCTCAGTTAAAGATCCTAAGATAATGCTAGCTTAAATGATAAAAATCTAACATGGTATCAGAGCTAACATGAGAAGAAGACACTGTGCAGCTGCGGAAACTAGGGCTTCCTACTTTTTGGATCTCTCTCCACAGATTTTCAGCAAAAGAAGGTTGGTTTGTCTCTCCTCTCTAGGGCGCATCTTTCTATCAAAGCAGAATCTGATTCTGAAAATTTTCAGTTTTTGACCCAACATTACTACCGAAAATTAGGGATTTCCATAGAAGTGGAATTTTTGAGTTAGCCCAGGCCTGGATTGATCTCCTCCTCAAAATTGAAGTTTAGAGATAAATATCAAAGCTTTTGGTTGGATAGAACTCCAGGAAATTCAAACCCTAATCTGCTCCTAAACCAGCTCTGCAGAAATTTAGCTCCAGATCCGACATCTTAACTTGGTAAGATATAAATCTTTTGTATTTCCATTTGAGGTTCTCAGTTAAGATGTCTCATCATACCAAGCTTGATGAAAAGCTTGAGGGAGCTAATAAATTCCAAGCCCGGAAGTATAGGATCTCCCTGGTCTTGGAAGAAAATGAGTTGGACTCCTACATGAATGAGGAGGTTCCAGTTCCAGAGGGAGATGAGGCTAAAGCCTTACACAAGAAGAAATTGGTCATGGATAAGAGGATTATTGCTGATTCAATCAAGGATCACCTCATACCACATGTGTCCTCTCTCAAGACACCTAAAGCTATGTTTAATGCCCTGACCAAACAGTTTGAAGGGAAGAACATAAATCGAAAGATGACTCTGAGAAACCAATTGAAGAATGTAAAGATCCAGAATGTGGAAACCATCCAGTCTTAGTTCTCAAGAGTCTCTCAGATCAAGGAAAAACTTGAAGCAGTAGATGAAGAAGTGGAGAATGCAAAAATTATGATGACCACCTTGAATGGTCTCCCTAGATCATGGGACTCCTTTATTCAAGGAATCTATGCCAGAAAGAAGCTTGTAAATTTCAGCAGACTGTGGGAAGAATGCTCACAAGAAGAAGCTCGGATAGTAGCTCGAGAAGAAAAGATGGGAAGTGAAGATCAATCCCTCATAGTACAATCCAAGAAGAGCAAAACAAATCATCACCAAGGTAAGCACTTTCATCCTAAAAGAATTAACAAGAATCTACCTAAATTCATATGCTATACATGTGATGAAAGAGGACACTATGCTAGAGATTGTCCTAAGAACAAAAATAGCTCCATCAAGAATAAAGGAAACAAAACAAGACATCATGCTTATGCTGCAGAAGATGATGAACCTTCCACAAAGAGAATCAGACAAGAAAGTGACGATTCTTCAAGTGATGAAGAATATGTCTTGATTTCCGCTCTCACATGAAACATCACACATGGAAGCAATGATTGGCTTATAGACAGTGGGGATTGCAAACATATGACAGGATTCAAAGAATCCTTTGTGAAACTATCAGAACATGAATCACCCCACAAGGTGAAACTTGGAGATGACTACTAGTATCCAATAAAAGGTAGTGGGGAATCCTCCTATAAACTAGACTCCGGAAAGTCTATGAAGATGAAAGATGTCTTGTTTGTGCCAGGACTTAAGAAGAACCTCCTCTCCATATCTGCATTAGATGCAAAAGGAATGAGGGTTGCATTTGTAGATGGCCAAGTTCTCATGTGGAAAAAGGGAAAGACTATTGATGATGTAGTAGTAATTGGGGAACAAGAGGGAGGTCTATACAAATTGAAGGGCTATCCAGAAAAAGCCTTGGTCCATGACACATTAGAGCCAAATAAACTTTGGCATAGAAGGCTTGCACATGTGCACTACAGAGCACTACCTCTTGCAAGAAAAGCTGTTGAAGGACTTCCAGAAATTCAGTCAAAACATGACGGTGTCTACAAAGGATGTACGAAAGGAAAGAACACAAAGAAGACATTTCCAAGTAGCGAAAGCAAGGCAAAATGAATCTTGAAAATCATTCACTCCGATGTATGCAGTCCAATGTCATCAAGTTCATTAAGCAGGTATGTATACTATGTTTCTTTTATTGATGATTTTTCTAGAAATACATGGATATACTTTATGAAGAACAAAGATGAAGTATTCAGCAAGTTCAAGGAATTCAAAGCCTTGATTGAGAACCAGACTGAAAAGAAGATCAAGAACTTTCGATCAGATAATGGTGGAGAATTCACATCAAATGAATTCAAAGAATTATGTAAAGATTCAAGAATTAAGAGGGAGTTATCCACTCCATATAATACACAATAGAATGGGGTTGCAAAAAGGAAGAATAGAACGATCATGGAAGTTGCAAGAGCAATGCTTCATGATCAAGATCTTCCCATGCATCTATGGGAAGAAGCTGCCAGAACAACGGTGTATGTACAGAACCTTAATCCACACAGAGTACTCGAGAACAAGACACCTAAAGAAGTCTTTTCCGGTAAGAAACCAGAAATCATCCATCTCAGAATATTCAGCTGTCCAGTGTACATACACATTACGAAAGAAAAGAGGAAAAAGTTAGATCCTTCAGGAAGGAAGGGTATATTTGTGGGATACTTTGAAAGCTCAAAGGCATACAAAATATACTTCCCAGGATTCAAGAAGATCGACATCAGCAGGGACGTAACATTTGACGAAGACTCAGCTTACAAAAAATACAGAAAGAGACTTGCTAAAGAACCTAAAGAAATAGAAGTACCCAGAATTCATGACACAACCATGAACAAAGAAATTCAAGAAGAAGATAGAGAAATGGAAGAACCTCAAGAACTTGTAGATCCACCTCAGGAGAAGAATTCTCACAAGAGGAAACCTGCTTGGGTACAAGAAGCTATCCAAGGTGCAGAAAGATATGGGGCTTCAGAAGAAAATCACAGAGAAAGAAAAAGGACCGGGTCCTGCTCCGGTTATGTAGCCTTATTATGTGACTTCATCGATAAAGAACCTTCCAACTATGAAGAAGTGAGAGAAAGGAAAGAATGGAAGGATGCTATGATCAAAGAATAACAATCAATCATGAAGAATGATGTCTGGGATGTTGTCCCTAGACTAAAAGGGAAGTCTATTGTAACTTCCAAATGGATCTACAAGATCAATCATGTTGCAGGTGGAAGCATAGAAAAATATAAAGCAAGATTTGTGGCTCGTGGTTTCTCCCAGAAAGAAGGAATAGATTATGAAGAAACTTTTGCACCTGTAGCCAGATACACTTCCATCAGATCAGTACTTGCTCTGGCTGCAGTGATGAAATGGAAGATACACCAGATGGATGTCAAGACTACCTTCTTGAATGGTGTAGTGGAAGAGGAAGTGTATGTGGAGCAACCACTCGGTTTTGAGACACATGATAGGGAGACTTATGTGTGTAAATTGAAGAAATCCTTGTATTGTTTGAAACAGGAACCCAGGACATGGTGTGACAGAATTGATAGCTTCCTATCCAGTTTGGGCTTTACCAAAAGTAAAGCAGATTCCAACCTTTACTATAAGGTTGAAGATGGGAACCCAGTGATACTCTTATTGTATGTAGACGATCTATTTAACACAGGTATGGATGGGTTGATTGCTGATACGAAGAGGAAGCTTGCTATCGAGTTCAAAATGAAGGACTTGGGTATGATGCAATATTTTCTAGGCATGGAGGTGTGACAGAATGCGGATGAAATATTCCTCGAACAAGGGAAGTATGCAGTAGATATCATGAAGAGGTTCGAGATGATGGAATGCAATGCCATAACCACACCTATGGCATCGAACCTGAAGCTATTGAGTGATGCTTCATCAGAAGCGGTTGATGCCATGATGTATCATCAAATGATTGGGTCCTTGATGTACCTGACGAATACGAGACCAAATATTTGCTTTGCTGTGAGTACCTTGAGCTAGTTCCTGACAGTTCCGAGACATGTTCACTTTATTACTGCAAAGCATATTCTGAGATATCTAAAGGGTACAGTTGATTATGGGCTCAAGTATGAGGTGAATTAGAAGATTAACTTGGAAGGTTATGTTGATTCAGATTGGGAAGGAAGGGCCATCGATAGGAAGAGCACTTCATGATGTTGCTTCAGTATGGGATTAGGTGTGATCTCTTGGTTTAGCAGGAAACAATCTTGCGTGGCACTGAGTACAGCTGAAGTAGAGTATGCCGCAGCTTGTTCAGCTAGTTGTGAGGTAGTATGGCTGAGGAAGCTACTGTCTGATTTATTTGATCTCCAGTTGGATGCTACTTGTATATATTGCGATAACCAAAGCTGTGTGAAGTTGTCTAAGAACCCGGTGTTCCATGACCAGTCGAAGCACATCGAGATCAAATATCACTATATCAGGGATATGGTGTAGAGAGGAGTAGTGAAGCTCCAGTATGTTATGATGGACGAACATATAGCTGATGTGTTGACGAAGCCATTATCCAGAGTGAAGTTTGAGTACTTTAGGGAGAATCTTGGTGTTCTCCAGATCAAGGTTGCCTCCAAGGGTAAGTGATGAGCCCGTGAGCCATTCTGACATGGTGAGAGGATTGGTTCCTTCCATGGTCAGATGTAAGTGCTGAGCCATTCTATCATGTTGAGAGGATTGGTTCATTCCATGTCAGATGTGAGTGCTGAGCCATTCTGAGGTGACTGTGGGATGTGTTCCCACATGATCAGATATAAGCGATGAAGACCATTCTATGGGAGAATGGAGGTACTTGGTCAGTTACCAGGAATACTCAGTTTGGGACTGAGAGCCATTCTAATGTGACTGCGGGATGTGTTCATCCCACATGATCAGGTATAAGTGTAGAGCCTTTCTTACATGGTTGATGTGTTCATCCCATGGTAAGATATAAGTGTTGAACCCTTCTGACATGGTTGATGTGTTCATCCCATGGTCAGATATAAATGCTGAGCCCTTCTGACATGGTTTATATGTTCATCCCATGGTCAGATATAAGTGCTAATCCCTTCTTACATGGTTGATGTGTTCATCCCATGGTAAGATAGTGCTGATCCCTTCTTACATGGTTGATGTGTTCATCCCATGGTAAGATATAAGTGCTGAGCCTTTTCGATATGGTTCTTGGATGTGTTCCTCCCATGGTCGAATGTGAGTGCCGAGCCTTTTCGGTATGGTTCTTGGATGTGTTCCTCCCATGATCGGATGTGAGTGCTGGGCCTTTCTGACATGACTGGATTGGTTCCTCTCATGGTCAAATGTGAGTGTTGGGTGTGCCTTTTTGACATGGTGTTGGATGTGTTCCTCTCATGGTCAGTTGTAAGTGTTGGGCGGGCCATTTTGACTTAGGGTCAGATATAAGCGCTGAAGAAGACCTATATGGAGGCTAGGCCTACAACCATCATGAAAAAGGGCTGGCTCTGTAGAACTTCCTATGACGAGAAGAATCAAGAGATAATACTTGTGATGATGATCCAACAAAGATGATCCAGATCCAGAGATGATCCAGATCTAGTGATGTTCCAGATCCAGATCGAGTGATGATCCAGATCCAATGATGATGATCCAGATCGAGTGATGATCCAGATCCAGTGATGATGATCCATATCGAGTGATGATCCAGATCCAGTGATGATGACTTGAAGATGAAGATGATGAGAACTCGACGATGATCCAGATGATATAGAGAAGAAGAGTTGTGCTGAGAAGTTGTGTCGAGAGAATACCTTCCTAGTTAAGAGGGAGTGTTGATGTAATTGTAAATTCAGAATGTATTCACTTGTATATCTTATGTATTGTACCCTGATGTTTATTTCGGGAAGTGGTTGAGTCATGTCATGCCCCTTGTTCCTATCGAGAGATTCTATAATGTAAACAAGTCATGTAAAGTCATTGTGGGTAACCCTCCTATTGATCAGGGGTTAAAGTCCTCGCAGTTGTGGGGCCCTAGGGTTATTAGAATCTCCTAGAGAAGTTGGCCCTAGTGAGTTATTGTCAAGTCAGAAATTAGTATAAATAGAGAGTGAGCCTCTCTATTTATCACACATTCACTCACACTCAGTTGTAGCACATAACTGAGAGAGAAGAAGTTGTTGGGACAAGAGAGAGAGAGACTACTGCTATCGAGAGATCATCTTATTGTTTTGGGGTTTTACTTTTGGTGCTGATTCTATCTCTGAGGAAGTTGTGGGGTTTTCTCTTTTATGGTTTCCCTGAGGAAAAACTTTGTGTTCATTGTCTCTTATGGTTGATTGTTGTGCTTGTTATTCTCTCAGTTAAAGATCCTAAGATAATGCTAGCTTAAATGATAAAAATCTAACACTTGAGATACAATTCATTAAATACAATGTACAAAACATAAATAGTAGTAGTACAAACTAATGAATGGAAAGTAATAAAGGGTTAGTTGAGATTTGGTTTGGATCTGCCTTATACTTAGACACTTTTGGAATCAACTCTTATCAATGAAAAGGCAAGCTTCCAAAAGGAACTGATGACACACCTTGAGAGAGAGAGTTAGAGTGATGTAGATTAAGGTTAGGCGCATATGGTAGAAGTCAATATGAACCAATCACCACAACTGAAGACCCCAGCAGTGACACTCAACCCCAAACACAGTTAGGAACCAATAGGATTACAACTAGTTCAAGAATATTAACACAAGTCATAACACTGATCTTAGCAATCCAACAAGGTCAAGTATGAGTCCTATCAGTATACAAGAATCATATCTTTGCCCAAGCATCTCGTAGCCCACAAAGATCACAGCTCTGTCCAAACACGTCATAGAGGTCACAACTCAAGTTCAATGAGCACATGCAAGGTCACATCCTAGCAAAGGAGACATTTAAGAGTCATATATCACGTCTAAACAACCCTAAGGGTCATTGCCTACTCTAGTAAACAATAAGGCTTTGTTGGTAGATAAGGATTAGGTTCATCACATTGCAAGGATTTAACTAGTTCATGTTGGTATGTCTACATTCTACAATATAATGCATATTTTTTCCATCATATGAGATGAGTCTTCTAAGGAGTGTAACCTCATTGCTATCGTGTGTATCAAGATGATGGAATTTAATCTTGCCCTCTTTTGGTAACCATACTATTTATGTCAAAATGTAATTGATGAAGAATTCCAATAGTGCTTCCCATAAGAGGAAGAAGAATAATGAATTCCAATTCAGAATCCTCTTATGAGATGGGAATCTCAATGCAGCTAGAAGATATTAGTGTTGAAGCTTAGGAATATTCATTAAAAGAAATAAAATTAGAGAACAAAAAGTATTATTTCTAATGTTTTGTGCAAGTTTTTCTTGGATCTATTGAGCATCAAGATGATAAATACGTTTTCAGTTCTTTAGGCTTAATACAAATGGGCTTAGAATGAATACTGGAGATTTTTTTCATGTTAATAAGATTCAAAATAAACTTTACATAAACACACAAAATATACAGACCTCCATCTTTACCAGAAAAGTACAACCCTCACTTATCTATTTGCAAGAAGATTGCAATTTAATGCACTACCGGTCTTTACTGTGAAAACAAATTTGCAATTTAATGAACTATCTATCTTTATTGTGAATGTTGTTTTATCTAGACCTTTTTAGCTTTTTACGATGAACAAAGTACATAAAAAATGAAGAGCTTATAATTTGTGTCCTCTCTTTCATAAAAGTGCAAGGGAATCCTCTCAGCTTGTCTAGAAGTTTTGCTAGTTTCTTAATGGGGATGTTTTGGTATTAAATTCTCATGTAGCATCGCCTTTTATCTCTAGTTTTGAATTATATTTTATTTTCATTTAGGAACACTAATTGATGCTTGAAACCCATTCATGAGTTGGTGGTGGAAACTTTACGCATAATGTTCTTGGAATCATTAGCTTTACAAAGAGCAGGAGAAATTGAAAATGAGCATAACATAAATGTTTCTATGCTATAGTTGTTGATATCTCCTTCACATGTCATAATGTAAGTGGGAAGGTGTCACATACCCCAAATTGCAAAAACATTTTATGTTTGAGAAGACATTATGGTTTAATTTTATTGTAAAGCTTGTAATTATTGACCAAGTGGGGTCAAGGATGATTGTATTTAATTGCTAAATATTTTATTAATTAATAAATAAAAAATGAGACAACAACTTAAGGAGGCTGTTAAATGAGTGTCCATTAGCCATTTGGTGGAATAGGCTGGGTTGAGAGCAGATTGACACTTGGAAGCATCCTTAAACTACTTCTAGCTGTTGTAGGAGGCAACTTCCCTATTTTTGTGGTCATATTCCCCAAGAAAGTGGAACAAGAGTAGGTGGCTCATTAAGTGAAAACTGACCCAAACGACCTAGGCATGCTTATAAACTACCCATCAAATTCAGCTGAGGTTGTTCAATCTTTACTTGTGAAATTTATGGAGTGAAATTTGTGCACAAGATATTTGATGGAGGGGAAAGGCAGAAGTGTTTGAGTGTGAAAGTGCTGATTTACTGAACTAGTGCAGCTATTCTGGCTGAGTTCTTACGGCTATAGGCAAAAGTTTTACTGCTGATTACTCTGTGGAGTTGCAGGGGTTCTTAACCCATTCTCTCATCCAGTGCTTTCAACCAGGTGGACCAATGGACATGCTCGAGGGTCCTAAGCCTAGCTGCTAAGCTATCTTCAGGAATTTGGTTGGGTGGAATGGGCTCCTTAGACTGTTGTCTCCTCTGTAATATTACCAGGTTCTAAATGTTCTTTAATTTTCTCTATGCAAGCATAGTAACTAGACTGTATGAATTTAGGAGTTGATGTTTATATATGACTGACTCATTTGCTTTTAAACTTAGATAGATAAATCTCTTATTGTTCAAAGATAAATAAATTAGGTCAAATATGTATTCAAATGATTGAATTAGGATTTTAAATATTTTGTTAAGAGATTTAAAGAAAACTCCTTGCTGTATTTTTCCACATATCCAAAGATATAGTACTCTAATACAACAGGTAAATTAAATTAAATGTTATTATTTTCCCATAATTTTTATAGTAAGAAAATTAGTAGGTTATCCTTTATTTCTTAACTAGAAACAACATTGTATGTTCATACCTAGTTTCATTATAATATTATGGATGTTAATGGTTAGTAATACAGGTTACAGAAATAAGAACACGTTACAGAAATTAATATAGTTTACCAAAATATAAATAAGTTATATAAATCAATACAGGTTATAGAAATAAGAACACGTTACAAAAATTAATACAGTTTACCAAAATATAAATACGTTACAGAAATAAGAACATGTTACAGAAATTAATACAGGTTATAGAAATGTAAATAAGTTATAGAAATAGATATAAGTTACCGAAATAATTATATATGCTACATAAATATTTTTTTTGGTTGCTAATAATAAAAATAACTAACATTACTTACAAACGATTTAGTGTAAAATAGATATAATTAATTATTCATTTACAACCGTAAAGATTTATGTATTTCCAAATGAAATTTTAAGTAGGGTTTTTCTATAGCATAGTTTAAAAAAAAACAACAGGATAATTTACATAGATTCCTCAGTTAGAGGTCAAGGTTTCGAAACTTGTAAGAGTAAATCTCTTACAAAAGTTTTAAACCAATACTTTTAGGTTTTTTCTTTTAAAATACAAATTATAAAGAGAGTATTATTTAAATCTTATGGCCTAAAAACAAAACATTACTATTTTCTCTCAAACCCTAAAAGTTTTCCTTATACAGTTTCTTAATGTAATCAAATAGAGATTAAACTAAACGCCGTAAAACTTCAAAATTGTGGCTAAATACTTTTAACAAGACAAATCTTTGTTTGTTCTGGAAACAAGTTATAAAAACAAAAATATAACAAATCACTGAGGTAAAATCTTATTTTTTTTTAACCCTTTTAAGAATTGTGAGCCGTACCCCTTTTACATAAACCCCAAGGGTTGTAAAACAAAAAAACCGTAAGGATTTTTAATTTATCAAGACATTAAAACAATAAAATACGGTCGTGAAGTGAAAATTGTTCAACAATGTAATCGTTCCCTTACACCCACGATTTCTTTTATGGCCATACATTTTGCTGAAGGGAACCTCAGGGTATGCAACCGAGGCTTACCCGGTTCAGTGCTTGTAGCTGGAAGCAACTCAAAACCCTTTAATGATCCAAGTAATATGATCCACTTGAAGTTGGGTATTGACGATTTTTCTCACCTGGGTATCAAGCAGTAATATTTTCGTTAGTACTTTGTTATTTTACCTTATAGTTTCTCCTTGTAAAAGAAAAAAAAACCAGGGAAGAAAAGAAATATTACCTCGGTGGTATGAGCACACTGCTTGTGTTTTCTCTAAAATATCCCTCCCAGACAAAGCATGAGGTTTTAGAGGGGACCATGAACCAAACATAGTTTTCCAAGCAACCTCAGTCCTCAAACTCGACAAAGAAGTGGAGAAAGGAACCTGCAATGTCGTGACAGAAGCCATGATGGTCTAGACACTCGACTAGCAGTCCCATAAATGCGTCTCCAGGCTGAATCACAACTTTTATTTGCTACAGAGATTGAGGAGGCCGAGAGCTTGGTGGCTTGACCCTCCTCTCTACCTAAACACAACAAAACTAATGGTTTGAAAGTGAGATTTTAGGGTCTGAGTAGGTTTTATATGGATAGGCTTTTAGTAGAAAAACTTCCTCCATAAAGTATTAACACATGGATCCCACTTTAAAAACAATTTTATGGGTTACGATATAGTCCACTAGTGTGGATAAGCCCTGCAAAAGTAACTTATGTTAATAATTTGTTTTACATAAAATCTAGATGTTTCATATATAGTTTATATAATATAAAACTTTTATAAGTTTAGATAGGATATAGTCTTAATGCATGCATCTTTAGGCTTAGTATAAATACTTTAAAATATATGTTTATATGTTAGGAATAAGTATATATGCTTGCCTAGTATTTTTTTTAATATCCTTGAAATTTCATAAAAAAAATTATGCGGCAATTTATAATTATAAACGTGGACAAGTCAGTGTAGGTATAGTTATCTTTTGACTGCTAAATATGACAAATTTAGATCTCGGAAAGTCCAGAACCAAGAAAATGTTTTATTCATAGTCATAAAGTTTATAGGGAGGAAAACAAAGTTTACAGTACCTCCAGTAATCCAAGAGTTGATGATTTTTACACTACATATTTCTGACTTATCATAAAAAATATTTGGTTTCTCTAGCAATGTTTCTGTTGTAAGGATAAGTAATCTTGATTTCTAAACTGGATGTATAAGTCTTACCTGTAAGGGAGGTATAAAAAGAACACCAGTTGACTGCATTAGCTTCAATAATTTAAGTAAGCCATAGACACAAACAAAAATCCCCTTCAGTAAGATAAGAAGAACAATTTAATTAAAATCTTACTTTTACTAGAAACTTAAGCAGTTAAACTCAATACACTCCATCTCAGACTCATCTTGCAATACTTTATTTGATATACTGTTAGTAATGAATGTGTGGTACATATATATATTAGTAAATAATACTTGTAGTATCTAGTCTCAGATATTTAAGAATGTTAACTAAAGTGGCTAGTTGAAACTTCTTAGGCGATGATTTAATATTTATTGTCGCTGGAAATTTTTTAAAATTTTACGAATTTTTGGAGTGTTACACATGGTATCAAAGCGCACGTTCAAACACTAGGCCCAAATGCGGCTCAACTCGCGTAAGCAAACAGTAAATAAAATGCACATGTACTGATTTATTATTATTTTTTTATGTTGTTATAAGAAAATTTTTCTGAACTAGAATTGTAGGTATGGAAGGACTTGAGGAATATGCAGATGAAGGGTCCCCATTAAACGAACAAAGTAATTCTAGAAAATGACCTGTTAAGGAATACATAACTAACAATTCATCTGAATTATTACAAATTGTTGGAGAATTAAAAACTGAAATGGAAACAGTTAAAAAGGAGAATGAAAGAATTCTAAGAGCTCAAGAGCAGCTGAACCAGATATTGATGGAAAAATTTCAGAGTGAAGGGAAAGATAAACAGATAGGATCTGAAAATACGTCCTACCAACATAAAAGTAAAAATTCCAAACAGTCTAAATTTGAAAGTAGTTCGTCCTCTGAAATTTATGGTGACTTACACAGGAAGAATCGCCAATATTTTAGCGATAGCAGTAAGGATAATTACCATTCTAGAAAAAGGAAATTTAAGCCTTATAAGGAAATTTCGGGAGAATTTAAGAAGATAAAACCACCAACTTTCAACAGAGAAAGGGGAGGAAGGCGAAGCATGGCTGTCCAGAATGAAGAAGTACTTCCAAATATATAATTACTCCAATCAGTTAAAAGCTAGAATGGCCATTTACAACTTAATTGGAAATGTAGACATCTGGTGGCAGGACTTAAAATAAGTGAAAGGCATAAAGGAAAAGAATATAAACTAGAGTACCTTTAAAAAATACTTTAAAAAGAAGTTTCTATCAGAGTAGTATTATGAAGAGCGAGCTAAAGAGTTCTATGAACTGAAGTTGTGAACTATGAACATGAAGGAATTAAACATTAAATTTTTAAGTTTACTACGTTACGTGCCTTACATTGTTGATGAGAAACCCAAGGTGCAGCGGTTTTTGAGGCGTTTAACTTTTCACATTAAAGACAAAATTGAGTACGATAACCATAAAACCCTTGAAGAGTCTATGCGAAAAGCAAATTTCTGCTATGAGCAGAACCGAAAAAGGGAAAACATGCCAAACTGGAAAGCCAAGAGGTCTAATAATTTTGAACATAAAAAGAAGGGTTTCACACCTAATCAAAATTTTGGGAATAATAATGCACGTAATTTTCCTAATAAGAATTTCCAAGGAAATAAAGGTAACTCACAGTCAAACCCTAATGGCCCTAGAAATAAAGAACCTGCTAATAATCACAGCAACTACGTTAAGAATAATGAACGTAAATAACCGATAAAATGTTGGGATTGTAATGAACCTCATTATGCATCAGTCTCCCCTAATAGAAAGAATATCATCATCAACATTCATATAGTGTAGGAAGAGATGAATGATGGTGAATTAGCAAGGGGGATGCCCAGGATCAACGCGACGCTGAAAAACAGGCAGGCTGACTATCAAACTTCTATGGTGGAAGTAGAAGGTAAGCTGAATCAAACACCCATTTCTATTTTAATTGTCCCAGGGGCTAGCCCGAGTTATGTTTCTTCTAGTTTAGTAGAGAAATGCAATTTACTAGTAGAAAAGTCTACAAAGTCATGGCTGGTTCAACTAGCTACAGGAGCAAAAAGAAAAGTGATTAATTTTGTGAAAGACTGTACTTTGTTTATGAATAAGTTAGAAACTTCTTTAAAGTTAAATGTACTTCCATTAGGCTCTTATGATGTATTAATTGGTATGGATTGGTTAGAACAGAATAGAGTAGTATTGAACTGTTTTAATAAAACTTTTACATGCGTAAATAATGAAGGAGAAACAGTAACCGTAATAGAAATTCCTAGGAAAATAGCCATCAGACAAATATCTTCCTTGCAATTAAAGAGAGTTGTTCAGAAAGGATGTAAAGCCTTTACTGTAACTATAACTGATGAAGAAATTATTAATGATAAAGATAAACTAAAAATGGAAGATATTCCAATCCCGAGGGGGTATTCGGATGTATTTCCAAAAAAAAATTTCAGGACTGCCACTGAAAAGGGAACTAGATTTCACTATTGAGTAGGTACCCGGTGCAGTGCATAACTCAAAATCTCCTTATCGAATGAATATCTTAGAAATTAACGAATTAAAATCACAATTAAAGGAAATTACTGATAAAAAGTATATAAGACCAAGCGTGTCTCCTTGGGGAGCACCTGTCATTTTCGTTAAAAAGAAGGATGGTACTCTATGCTTATGCATTGATTATCATCAGCTTAATAAAATGACCATTAAAAATAGATACCCATTGCCCCGCATAGATGATCTGTTTGATCTACTGTGCGGAGCAACAATATTTTCAAAGATTGATTTACGATCTGGTTATCATCAAGTCCGAATCAAAGATTAATACATTTTTAAAACAACTTTTAGGACAAAATATGGTCACTATGAGTTTGTTGTCATGCCATTTGGGCTCACTAATGCCCCGGTTGTCTTCATGTGTTTAATGAATAATGTATTACATGAGTATCTCGATAAATTCGTAGTTGTTTTCATTGATGATATTTTAATTTATTCTAAGTCTAAAGAAGAACATGACGAGCACTTAAAAACTGTCTTACAAGTGTAAAAGGAACATCAAATTTATGCTAAATTCAGTAAGTGTGACTTCTTTAAAGATAAAATACAATACTTTGGTCATGTGATAACTAAAGAGGGGATCTCGGTTGATCCATAAAAGATAAAAGCAATTGAAAAATAGCCTATCCTAAAGGATGTGATTGACATGTGATCATTTACGGGGATCACTGGTTATTATCGAAGATTCATTGAGGGATTCTCAAGAATCACAAATCCCATAACTTCTTTACAGAAGAAAGGAAAGAAATTCGAGTGGAATCATAAGTGTGAAGAAACTTTTAAGAAATAAAAACATTATTAACTACTGCACCAATCTTAAGAACTTTTTATCCTAATAAGGACTTTGTTGTATGCACTGATGCATGCAACGATGGTCTAGGAGGGGTCTTAACTCAAGAAGGACACATAATTGCATACGAGTCTAGGAAACTCAAGATTCATGAAAAAGTTACGCTACCTATGATTTAGAGTTGGCTGCTGTCATACATGCTTTGAAGATGTGGCGCCATCACTTAATCGAAAGAAAATTTATGTTAATGACGATAATAAGGGTTTAAAATATTTGTTGGATCAACCAAATTTAAACGCAAGACAAGCTAGGTGGCTAGCTTTCCTTAGCGAGTATGATTTCGAGATCCAACATATTAAGGGAAAAGAAAATAAAGTCGCTAATGCTCTAAGTAGAAATTCAAGACTTAACTTTATGGTAGAAATCAACACTTATAAAACAGATTTAGAATATCAGTTAGAGGAAGGAGTAAAATTGGATGAAAATTATCAGAAACTACAAGCTAAAGTGGCAAAAAATTTAACTGAAAGTTTAAGTATATGGTATATTCTAAATGATAAAGGATTAATAGTTTATAAAAACAGGCTATATGTACCTAATGTACCTAAAACTAAGCTGCTGAGTTTAAATGAAATACATAAGACTCCTTACTCAGGACATCCTGGCTATCAAAAGACTATAACCATGTTGCAGAAAGATTATTTTTGGCCGAATATGAAGAATGAGTTGGCAGAGTATATTGCCAAGTGTTTCGAATGTCAACAATTTAAGGCTAAACACCAGCATCCAACCGGTTTATTACAGCCGCTACCCATCCCTAGGTGGAAATGAGAAATAATCAGTCTTGATTTTATTATAGGTTTACCTAGAAATCAGAATTAGAATGATTCGATTATGGTAGTTGTTGATAAACTCAGTAAATCAGCTCATTTTATACCAGTAAAGACCACCCACAAGGCTGCTAATATTCTTGAGATATTTATGAAACAAATATTTCGTTTACATGGGATATTGAAAGTTATAATTTCTGATTGAGACCCTAAGTTTACAGGCAATTTCTGGAAATCCCTATTTAAAGGTTTGAATACCACTTTAAATTTTAGTACATCTTCACCCCCAGATGGATGGTTAGACTGAAAGGGTTAATCAAATATTGGAAGATATGCTAAGGATGTATGTTAGAGAACTACCAGGTAAATGGAAGGATTACTTACACTTGGTAGAGTTTGCGTATAACAACCACTACCAAGCTTCAACAAAATACATCCCATTATAAATTCTGTATGGAAGAAAGTGCAATACTCCCATCTCATGGAGTAACCTAGTTGATAGGTTAGTACTAGGACCTGAGATATTAAAGGAGATGGAGTTAATTGTAAAGCATGTGCAAGGTAATTTAAAGGTTGCACAAGACAGACAGAAAAGTCAAGCATATCTTAAACGAACTCAGAAAGAGTTCCAGGTGGGTGAACATGTTTTCATCAAGGTAAGGCCTAAAAAGAGTTCTTTAAAGTTAGGAAGTTGTGCTAAGTTGGCACCCTGATATTGTGGGAATTTCGAAATATTGTTTAGAATGGGACAAGTGGCATACCAACTAGCTTTACCACCAAATTTAAAAGTTCATAATGTTTTTCATATATCTGTTTTAAAAAGATATGTACATGATGCTACTCATGTTGTAAATTGGAATGATGTGTAGGTGGAACCCGAAGGAGATTTTATGGTGGAACTAGAATGTATCCTCGACAAGAGGGAGATCTTGCTTCAGAATTGCACCATTGGACAGGTGAAGGTGCAGTGGAAGCACCTTAGTCCAGATGAAGCAACCTGGGAATTGGAGAGTCATATGCGGGCAGCATATCCAATTCTGTTCCAGGGCAGCTCTGAGGACGACAAATAAAATAACATCGAGGACAATGTTATATTTAAGGGGGTGTGTATGTCACATACCCCAAATTGAAAAAACATTTTTATGTTTGAGAAGTCATTATGCTTTAATTTTATTGTAAAGTTTGTAACTATTGATCAAGTGGGGTCAAGGATGATTGTATTTAATTGCTGAATATTTTATTAATTAATAAATAAAAGATGAGACAACAGCTTAAGGAGGCTGTTAAATGAGTGTCTATTGGCCACTTGGTGGAATAGGATGGGTTGAGAGCAGATTGACACTTGGAATCATCCTCAAACTACTTCTAGCTGTTGTAGGAGGAAACTTCCCTATTTTTGTGGTCATGTTCCCCAAGAAAGTGGAACAAGAGCAGGTGGCTCATTAAGTGAAAAATTAACCCAAAAGACCTAAGCATGCTTATAAACTACCCATCAAATTCAGCTAAGGCTGTTCAATCTTTACTTGTGAAATTTCTGGAGTAAAATTTGTGCACAAGGTATTTGATGGAGGGGAAAGGCAGAAGTGTTTGAGTGTGAAAGTGTTGATTTACTGAACTAGTGCAACTATTTTGGCTGAGTTCTTACTGCTATAGGCAGAAATTTTACTGCTGATTACTCTATGGAATTGTAGGGGTTCTTAACCCATTCTCTCACCTAGTGCTTTCAACTAGGTGGACCAGTGGACATGCTCGAGGGTCCTAAGCCTAGCTGCTAAGCTATCTTCAGGAATTTGGTTGGGTGGAACGAGCTCCTTAGACTATTGTCTCCTCTGCAATATTACCAGGTTCTAAATCTTATTTAATTTTCTCTATGCAAGCATAGTAACTGGACTGTATGAATTTAGGAGTTGATGTTTATATATGTCTGATTCATTTGTTTTTAAAATTAGATAGATAAATCTCTTATTGTTCAAAGATAAATAAATTCTGTCAAATATGTATTCGAATGATTGAATTAGGGTTTTAAATATTTTGTTAAGAGATTTAAAGAAAGCTCGTTGCTGTATTTTTCCACATATCCAAAGATATAGTACTCTAGTACATCAGGTAAATTAAATTAAATGTTATTATTTTCCCAGAATTTTTATAGTAAGAAAATTAGTAGGTTATCCTTTATTTCTTAACTAGAAACAACATTGTATGTTCATACCTAGTTTCATTATAGTATTATGGATGTTAATGGTTAGTAATACTCTAATTCATCTCTTTACACTTGTAGCAATAAATAATAAGTTACAGAAATATGAACACGATAACATAAATCAATATAGGTTACAGAAATAAGAACACGTTACAGAAATTAATACAGTTTATCAAAATATAAATAAGTTACATAAATCAATACAGGTTATAGAAATAAGAACACGTTACAGAAATTAATACAGTTTACCGAAATATAAATAAGTTACAGAAATCAATACAGGTTACAGAAATAAGAACACGTTACAGAAATAAATACAAGTTACAAAAATGTAAACAAGTTACGGAAATAGATATAAGTTGCCGAAATAATTATATATGCTGCAAAAATATTGTTTTTGGTTGCCAATAATTAAAATAAAAATAAAAAGAACTAACATTACTTACAAACGATTTAGGGTAAAATAGATATAATTAATTATTCATTTACAGCCATAATGATTTATGTATTTCTAAATGAACTTTTAATTAGGGTTTTTCTTTAGTATAGTTTAAAAAAAGCAACAATATAAACCCATGATAATTTACACGGATTTCTCAGTTAGAGGTTAAGGTTTAGAAACTTGTAAGAGTAAAATCTCTTACAGAAGTTGTAAACCAATACTTTTAGGTTTTTCTTTTAAAATACAAATTATAAACAAAGTATTATTTAAATATTATGGCCTAAATTATTTTCTTTCAAACCCTAAAAGTTTTCCTTATACAGTTTCTTAATGTAATCAAACAAAGATTAAACTAAACGCCGTAAAACTTCAAAATCGTGGCTAAATACTTTTAATAAGACAAATTCTTTTTGTTCTAGAAACAAATTATAAAAGAAAATAACAAATCACTAAGGTAAAATCTTATTTTTTTACCCTTCTAAGAACTGTGAGCCGTAGCCCTTTTACATAAACCCTAAGGGTTGTATAACAAACAAGCCGTAAGGATTTTTAATTTATCAAGACATTAAAATAGTAAAATACGGTTGTGAAGTGAAAATTGTTCAGCAATGTAATCGTTCCCTTACACCCACGATTTCTTTTATTACCATACATTTTGTTGAAGGGAACCTCAGGGTATGCAACCGAGGCTTACACAATTCAGTGCTTGTAGCTGGGAGCAGCTCAAAACCCTGAAACGATCCAAGTAATATGATCCACTTGTAGCTGGGTATCGATGATTTTTCTCACCTGGGTATCAAGCAGTAATATTTTCATTCGTACTTTGCTCTTTTACCTTATAGGTTCTCCTTGTAGAGAAAAAAAAAAACTAGGGAAGAAAAGAAATCTTACCTCGGTGATATGAGCACACTGCTTGGGTTTGCTCTAAAAGATCCCTCCCACACAAAGCATGAGGTTTCATAGGGAACCACGACCCAAACACAGTTTTCCAAGCAACCTCAGTCCTCAAACTCGACAAAGAAGTGGAGAAAGGAACCTGCAACATCGTGACAGAAGCCATGATGGTATAGACACTTGGATAACAGTCCCATAAACGCCTCTCCAGGCTGAATCACAACTTTTATTTGCTACAGAGACTGAGGAGGTCGAGATGCTGGCGGCTCGACCCTCCTCTCTACCTAAAAATAACAATACTAATGGTTTGAAAGCGAGATTTTATATAGATAGGGTTTCAGTACAAAAACTTCCTCCATAACATATTAACACGTGGATCCCACTTTAAAAACAATTTTATGGGTTACGATATAGTCCACTAGTGTGGATAAGCCCTACAAAAGTAACTTATGTTAATAATTTGTTTTACATAAAATCTATACGTTTCATATATAGTTTATATAATATAAAACTTTTATAAGTTTAGATAGGATATAGTCTTAATGCATGCATCTTTATTCATATATAGTTTATATCATATAAAACTTTTATAAGTTTAGATAGGATATAGTCTTAATGCATGCATCTTTAGGCTTAGTATAGCTACTTTAAAATATATGTTTATATGTTACGAATAAGCATATATTCTTGCCTAGTATTGTTTTTAATATCCTTGAAATTTCATAAAAAAAACTATGCAACAATTTATAATTATAAACCTGGACAAGACAGTGTAGGTATAGTTATCTTTTGACTGCTAAATATGCAAAATTTAGATATTGGAAAGTCCATAACCAAGCAAACGTTTTATTCATAGACATAAAGTTTATAGGGAGGAAAACAAAGTTTACAGTACATCCAGTAATCCAAGAACTGATGATTTTTACACTACATCATATTTCTAACTTATCATAAAAATTATTTGGTTTCTCTAGTAATGTTTCTGCTATAAGGATAAGTAATCTTGATTTCTGAACTGGGTGTATAAGTCTTACCTATAAGGGACCTGTAAAAAGAACACCAGTTGACTGCATTAGCTTCAATAAGCTAAGTAAGCCACAGGCACAACCAAAAAGACCCTTCAGTAAGACAAGAAGAACAATTTAATTAAAATCTTACTTTTACTAGAAACTTAAGTAGTTAAACTCAATACACTCCATCTCAGACTCATTTTAGACTGACCTTGCAATACTTTATTTGATATACTGTTAGTAATGAATGTGTGGTATATATATATATTAGTCAATGATACTTTTAGTATCTAGTCTCAGATATTCAAGAATGTTAACTGTAGCAGCTAGTTGAAACTTCTTAGGCGATGATTTCACATTTATTGTCGCATGGAAAAATTTTAAATTTTTATGAATTTTTGGAGTGTTAGAGAAGGAATGAATTTGCAGGGTATCTGAATCGAAACATTGTTTCTAACTTTGAAGAAGAGGACTTTCTTCCAATTAGGTCTTATGCTTCGCTTATGAGATGTAATTTATGCTTCATATTTAAGGTGTAATTTTAGTTTCTAAATAATTTCAGTTTATGAATATAAGCGAGAAGACTTTCTCCCAATTAGATTAATTGTTTTGTTTGTGATATGTCATCTCCTTTCAATTGTTTAAAATAATATGATTGTTGAACATTCTGATGGTTCAGAAATGTATTTTGCTTCAACTACGATTTAGTAAGAATGAGTGTTTTTCCATTGTATTTTGCTTCAACCAAGATATCTGTTATGCACTTTCCCTTGTAAACTATAACTTGAAGCCACCCTGACCTAGTTTATCCCTCTCATTGAATTACCTTAAGATTGATGGGCATCCCACCTCCGTCTTATGATAGAAGTAAACACTGATGTGACAAATATAGAAAAAATTGGCATGGAGTTGTGGATTTTGTAATTGGTTACATCAGGAAAAGATAAGCCTTTCCCTATAAATATCTTGCAAATTTGGAATCTTTGTAGTTTTAGTTTTGGATTGCACCATATAAATCAATTGTATTTTGGTTGATTAAAGGGTTTTCTTGGGGATTATCCTCACATAGTAATCCTCCAATTCACTCAAGATATGACAATCGTTTCCACCCAAAAGCATTAAATATAAAAAATGGAAAATAAGTGCTATACCCAAAGATTCCTTGGAAAATACTTACATGGAGAATAAGATCACCAAAAATTAGAAAAAAAATACTAGTGTCCTAATTAAGGCACCTGGTGAGCATAAGCCTTTATTGGATATTAATCAAGGAGATTCAGGATAAAATAGGGAGACAAAAAAAAAGTAAGTATGATAATCCAACTAGACATGGAAAATGCCATCAACAGGTTAAATTGCTTTTGTTAATAATACTAATATGGGCTATGATGTTGCTCTATTTACCCTATTAAAGAAATATAAATTTGCTTCTTATTTCAATCCAAATTCTACCCCCTAACATGGCATTCTGAAGGATTTGTCTGTCCATACTATAATATGATTTGGAGCTAAAATGTGGTCTACTATCGACTTTACAAGTATATCGAATGTTACAAGTATATCGACTTTGGAGGAAAATGTTACAAGTATATGATTTGGAGGAAAACCTTACAAGTATATGATTTGGAGGAAAACGTTACACGTATATGATTTGGAGGAAAATGTTACAAGTATATCGACTTTTTATCAAATGGAAGAAGAAATATCTACCATTAATATATATTCAAATTTACAGTTTTGTGTGGGTTTGCAGGTTGTATTGTCATGTTGTAAATTGTGTTTATATTATTGTAGCATATTAACATATGCTGGTAATTTAATATGTAACAATCCTCAAGTCTACAATATGTACAATTCATTGCTGAAAATGACTAAGGTCCATAATAAAACTGATTTTGACTTCCGATAACAACTTCTAGCAAACAAATTAATCATAGTAGTTTGCTCCTTTATATGAGAGCATGATAACCAGGGATAGTGCTCTACTAAGAATTGAGTTTGTCTTCATTATTGGTTTTTGCATGTGCTAGTAAGACTTTAATAAGATAGAAGCTTCGCAAGTGGCTATGATATATGTCATAACCAGGTGTAACATTGAATACTATGTAGAGAGTTTTTTGGAAATCTCACTAAGAGCCCATGTTTTTTCACAACATTCAATGTGTAGAGTTTTATTTATTTATTTTGGCAATATTAATTGACATCTTCTCAAGAAAGACATTTTGTCAATACTTTCTACCTAAATGTTTTCAATGGAAAAATTCACACTCTTCAACCATAAATTCATTGATGGCATGGCCATAGCCAATGGATTTTTGGCTGAATAATAAAGTGAGGGTGTTCTATAGCTTTACCAAAATCCAAATCATCCAAAAACTTGTTTTTCCCCATGAGACTAAAGGTTGACTTAAAACAAAGAAAAATGGAAAATTTAATTGGCAAGAAACTGTGTAGTTTACTTTAGAATATGCAAATCCAATGTCGTTCGTCAAGGGGTTAACGAATGATGTTCAAACTGAATCAAGGTATGACCAACTCATCATTCACACATTTATTACAAAGGGCTCCACAAGAGCATCATGTCACTTACAAGAGTAGAACCTGAGTGGGGAGGGTAACATTCATTCCTCCCAACCACCCAAGCTACATCCATTTGGAAAATTTCATACCTACTTACTAAAGCCTTCATATACATTGTCAGTGACAAACCGCATAAACCATAGAGGCTTTGTAAAAATAAAGTACATTCTACATTTTTAATTCAGTGAAAGGATTATGAATCTAAAGGCATATAATAGTCAATATAATGTACTTCTTAGTTAAAATATATAAAATCAATTTTTTTTTCTAAAGTTACTTCAAGCACGTTATTCTTGATGATAGGCATCAATACTTATATAATACAATCAACACTTTTCAATTTTCCATATAGAGATCTAGACTAAAAAGCATAAAACACAGGAATGACAAATTTAACCGTGTTGTCTTAACTTACTTGTCCAATGCCTATGGATCTTTCCGCTTCCTGATTTCAAAGAGTATCTTCATGGAGTATCCATTGCCATCCACTTTAATAAAACCAGAAGGGTATCTATCCACTTCTTCCCACTCTCTACTGAGAAGTGAAAACCTTGTCCTCAAAACACTTCATATTCAAAAAACGGGTTGATTCCTGCTCTATCCTGACCAAACCAACCCAAACAATATGACTGAGATAAAAATAAGCAGAAACTCTTATCAAACTGCAGAAAATAAATAACATTTATAAATAAAAATAAAACAATGAAATACCTACATTGTTTCCTTAAACTTCTCCTCATCCAGAAACTGGAGAATGAAAAACACAATTTCTTTGCTAAGAGAAGACATGGGAGACATTTTTGTCACCCACCATACTTTTAACCTTTTCCCTCTGTCAGCATGCTGAGAAAATCCCATGTTCATTATTCTCTCAGTTAGTCAGTGATGACAAAACCTCTTGTTCATTATTTCCATCCTCAGGATCCTTATGCACCATTTATTTTACACATAAATATGAAGGCTCTCGAAACATACCAATGTCCGGAGCTCAAAAACCTTTTAAGACAAATCTCGAGCAAGAAAGGCTAGTAAGATCGATCCCAGAGCTAAATCGCTTTGGTAGGAGAAAATCACTCGTCGAAGATCTTGTAAGCAGAAACGAACGGAGCGAGGCCATATAAAGAGCAACAAAAAAAACATGAGAAAAAAAAGTATAGACATGGTTTAAACTTTAAACTACCAGAAAAAAAATACAAAACTTGCATCTTTTCGAACATATCCATACAGGAATTGCCATATCCCACGACGAGCACGTTATGAACATTATGAGCCATCAAGAAATCTAATATTTCTCTGTAACATCCATTCCCTGTTCTTACTCTCTAGAAACATTATATTCAATGCATACATTGATCCAAAATTCCAATGCCAATGAAGTTCAATCCATGCACATCCCAACAATTATTTTGTTCTCAACATTTAAAGTCCTTGCATAGATTCTACATGATTCAATAATTAAATCCTTTTAAATCTTTTAAGCATATAAAGATAGACCACCCGCAATATTTGGCATTGTTTCCCATCACAACACAAAAAATCCCATAGAAAACCCCATTAAAGAACTAAAAATCAACACTAATGGACCAGTGGACAAATATGGCCCTCAAAATAGAACATTCCCAAAGCTTATTAAGAACCTCCCCCAACGTTCAATCACACCATGCAATTTCAATGCAAAACCATAGAAACCCTCCAATACCGTAATTAGAAGGAAGCCACGATATAACCCAAATTTTGACCGCAATTAATTCCATTTTATCATACTCAAAGATAGCACAAACAACGCCACTACACCAAGAATATGACTGTATGGATATGAAGACATCTTATTTGGTTCTAGCACCTTTTCCAACAAAGCTCATCCTCCAAGATCAAAGCGCCCCTCAAAAAACACACAGGAACCCTAAAAATGCCCCCATTTGATACCTTGTGTTTTTTTAATATTTGTATATATATTTATTTACTAATTTTATATGTTTTTGTTATTTGTGTTTTTTTTACCATCCACTCCCCAAAACATACCTTAAACTACTATTGGGCTGACTTCATTATAATTAATCTAAAAATCATGTTGTGAAAAAAAAACACCTTCTTATATAGTAAAAATGTTAGCTTATTTTCACTTTTTTCATCTTGTTACCATGAATGCATGCCTTGGCACATCTAGTCCATGCATGCCACTAGAACTAAGCTAATTCAATTCATTTTCATGTTGTTCCCATATTACATGTATAATTTTGCAAATGAATTTGTTGTGGTCACCAAGTCTCTCATTGGTAGGTCACTCCATATTTTTCCCATACAAGTCATGAGTAGTGCTACTAGTGGAAGGTTGTCATTCAACCACCAAGACATTATTCATAAGGAATTCTTACCAAAAATCTATATGCCAAGAATGATTCAACAAGGCACTTACCACTAAGGAACTTTTCTTCAAAAGAACTTTTCACTAATGCACTTCACTAAGATGGAATTCACTACTACAACAAGTATGCACAACATCACACCCTTATCATCTAAAAATGTCACCATGAAAAATTCACCCAAAATTGACTATGTCCATGTATTGGTTACGTAGGGCATCTTCCTCTTGGATAAAGCATTCCCTTAAACCTCAATTTCCACCACAAGACACTAAGGGCATTGCCACTTCATCATTCCAAATTTTGTTTTTCACTACCTCCTACAATTCCATTCACTATCATGTTCTATTCCATTAGGCAGGCACCCCAAAATTATGCATCATGGCTCACCTCAAAGGGATGTCTACATTCACGTGGCTAAGGTGAGCATCCAAATTCACTCCAATTTGCCTCATCCTACAAGAAGACTAAAGGGATGCCCATATTTTCTAGAGGAAAAAACAAGATGCCTTACATTCTCCCCCACTTAAGACTATTTTTGTCTCAATAAAATCTTCAAAAACCCACTTGCTTCATCCAATTAATATTCCATTGTTCAAAATTGTCTTCAATAAACAAGCACTTCATCAATTTACAGTGGAACCTGCTTCAACCTTCACACTATTCCACTACCAAAACTTTTATTTGCAATTATCCCAAGATCAAATTACTCACACCTCAATATGTCTTTGGCCTTCATTACTAAGGCAAGGTGTAACTAATTCAACATCACACTTATGCTAATGATAGTGCACATTTTCCAAGTTCCTATTAAAGTTAAGTTCTTCTACCGCCTATTCTTCCACACATTGCCACACCAATCCCTAAAGCTTCTTCAACCAATTTCCACCACAAAGTCACCCCATTGATTGAAAGACTCCAACTTTCAATGGTCACCTTTCAAAGACACCTAGCAACCTTGCACTTGTTACTATTTGAGTCACCCTATATTCTAATGTACATGATTGTTTCCTTAAGTTGTTTTTTTATATAAACTTTAGAGATAATGGGGCAAAATAACAAATTCCTATGTATGGTTTTTAATCATTAATGTTTGTATTTTCTATCCATATAAAAAATAGATTTTTTTTAAACATTTTGAAAAACTCCATATTTAAAAGTGCTTTTATTATATTGAATTTTAAAATTACCATTTATATCATCTTCTCAGTATATTAATATTTCAAAGATCACAAAAAAAAAACATCTTTTTATTATATATATATATATATATATAACTAACAAAAATACTCAATATCTAAAAGCATTTTTATTATTTTAATTTTCAAAATCATTTAATTAGCTTTTCTGTATTTTTATATATTTGAATGGATTCTTATGAATTCCTAATATATAGATTTTTTTTAATCATTTGAAGGAGCCCAAAAATAATAATTATTGGTTTATGAATGTTGACAAACACTTCAAGTATACAATAATCTTATAGTATATGAAGTTTGACAAACACTCAACAAATTTCACAATACCTTGCGAAGCTTCTAAAGCCTCCTTAAAGATTAAGCCCTTTTGTTTTCTTGCATCAAACTCTGGGCAACAGGTGTTTCTTTCCTTATTTGGAGGGGTGGCCAATTGGAACTAAAACTAGACTAGCTTTGTCCTAGAGGGTCGTTGAAGGTATCGACATAACCATTTCTCCCATAGGAATCGGATACCCATTCATGGAAATGATCTTCATGGTTTGCGCCAACACTTTTTGTTCATAAGTTGTCAATTTCTGTTGGGGGTACTCGAGTCAGAGGTAAAAACACTTGGATTACATTTTCCAATGTTCTAAAAGTTGTTGTTTTAGCAGACCCCATCCAAGCCATGGCCCTTGAATAACCTTGAGCACATATGAATGCAAACACACACACACACACACACACACACACACACACACACATATTGTGTTATTTGACGAGCAAGTGTTGTGGGAGCTAGGGACATGTGACCCTGAAAAGGATAAAAAAACTAGGGGAATAGTTTCTAATTGAAAATAAGTGGATGGGCAGGGTGAATAGTTTCTAATATAATGGATTTTCATTTTTTATTCCTTGATATAATGTTGTGTATCCATATTCTCTTTTAGAGTTTTATTTTACACCATTAACAATTTATTTATTAAATATCAGCATGAGGAAATATTAGAATCATGCTAACTCTTTTTTTTAAATAATTTTACAAAAATGGAGGATTTTCTTTTTCTTTTCAAAATGGAGGATAGTAGTGATTGCTTGCAATGGAAAGACCCTCGTGGGGAGCTTAATTACTTTCCAAAATCAGGCACGAGGATAACCATGATGAATGGATGCATATGGAGAACTAATGGATGTTGTGAAATTTGTTGAAATATTTTAACTTCAGAAGATATTCCATATGTATCGTTTGTATTCCTCCTTTGGGAGATGAGTTTGGTCTTGTTAGTGTCATTAAAAGAATCGATGTAAACCTCCGAATGTAAGGCGGGTCAATAACACCCAAGTGTCAATATAATAAATGTTATTTGTGGTGTCCAATTGGACAAGTAGGTCCAGTCAGTTAGAGAAGTCATCCCTGCTAGGTTAGAGGTCAAGTCAACTGAAGAATGTAAATGGGAGACGCTCCCCTTCATTTGTAATCACTCACTCAAGTTGTGTTAACAAGAGAGATAAATATTAGTGCGCCAGAAAGAAGAGAGAAGCAGTTGTATGGGTTTTACATTGCACTGGTTGAGTTTTATTCTGAGGAAGTTTTGTGGGGCTTTCTTCCTTGTGGTTTCACTGAGAAAAATCTTTGTGTTCTTGTGTTTCTGTGCTTGCTTGTTCTTTTAGTGATCTACTTGTGACTAAATGTTTTAGGATATCATCTAAGGAATTTAAGAAAACTAACATGGTATTAGAGACACCTTGAAAGGAAGCACTGCACAACTAGGGTTTGTTGTTCCGAACAAATCCCTCGATAGATCAACCAGAAAAGAGGGCTCTCCCTGCTCGCCTCTGAAGAGCGCATATTTATGTGGAGACAAAGCTAATTTCCAAGAATTTTTAATTTTGGACCAGTTATTACTGCCATGACAAACTAGGGTTTCAGTTTTCCTGAGGTTTCATCACCAATCTTAGAAAAAGGAAGATATAGTCTACCTCGCCTTAGGGAGGTGCATATTTTCCACTACTCAGCTCCACCTGTGATCCCAGCTGCATAATTAGGGTTTCTGCTTCAAACCCTAGGACATCTAGGAGGAGGTGAGTCAAGAGTTGCTTTCTTCAAGTAAGTATCTTTCCTCCTTGTTCCATTTGAGGTTCTCAATATTCTAAAGATGATAAATAATACCAAGCTAGATGAAAATATTGAAGGAGATGAAAACTTCAAAGCATGGAAGTATAGGATCATTCTCATCCTCCAAGAGAATTATCTAGACAAGTTTTTGAAAGAGGAATTGAAAGAACTAGAAGAAGTTGAAGCCAAGTCTAAGCATAAGAAGGATATGATCGTAGCAAAAAGGATCATAGTTGATTCTATCAAAGATAACTTGATTCCTCAAGTATCCTCAAGGGAGACTCCAAAAGAAATGTTTGATGCCCTATCAGGTCTATTTGAAGGGAGAAACATTAATAGGAAAATGACCCCAAGGAATCAACTCAAAAGTGTTAGAGCTCAAAAGGAAAAAACTATGCAATCTTACTTTACAAGAGTAGCTCAAATCAAGGATCAGCTAGAAGCCATTGATGATATGGTTGAAGAAGTAGAGATTGTAATGACAACCTTAAATGGCCTTCCAAGATATTGGGAAGCCTTTATCAGAGGAATTTGCTTAAGAAGGAAACTAACCAAATTCCAGAAGTTATGGGAAGAATGTGTTCAAGAATAAGTAAGGATAGATTCTAGAGAATAAAAACTAAATGATAATGAGGATCAAGCCTTAAATGCCCACACCAAAGGAAAAAGGAAGAGTCATGACCATCCTCCTAAGAATCAAGGGTTTAAAATACCCAAGAGAGACTTCTCAATTTTTGAGTGTTTCACTTGCCACAAGTTGGGACACACTGCCATGAAATGTCCCATGAAAGCAAAAAGGATTAAAAATATGAGAAGGTTTTAGGCCCATGCTTCTGAAGATAGTGATCAAGAAGTTGAAGAGGAAGGAAAGAAGGATGAAGAATATGTTTTAATATCTACTGTAACAGGACTAGTCTCACCAGGAAATGACACCTGGTTAGTTGATAGTGGTTCCTCCAAGCACATGTCTGTTACAAGGAATCACTCTCATGCCTTGAACATAAGGAATCTCCACACAAAGTGATGCTTGGAGATGATTCCCAATATCCCATTAAAGGAATAGGAGAAGCATCCTATAAATTGGATTCTAGAAAGCCTATGAAAATGAAAGGTGTCTTGTATGTCCCAGGAATATTATTCTCTTCATTTCAGCCTTAGATAAGAAAGGCTCTAGAGTTTCCTTTGTAGATGGAAAAGTCCTCATGTGGAGAAAAGGTAAAACCATATACGATGCAGTGGAAATTGGAGTTGAAGAAGGAGGACTCTACAAATTGAAGGGATATACTGATCCCGCATTAGCAACCAGTACAATTAACCCATGTGAGCTATGGCGTAAAAGGCTTGCTCATGTTCACTACAAATCCCATCCAATTGTAAGCAAGGTTGTGATTGGTTTACCAGAAAATCAGACAAAACATGAAGGAGTGTGCACAAGGGAATAATGCTAAGAATCCTTTTCCAAAAAGTGATAGTAAGGAAAAAGGGATCTTAGATATTATTCACTCAGATATCTACGGGCCAATACAAACCACTTCATTAAGTGGGTACAACTACTCTGCTTCTTTTATTGATGACTACTCCCAAAAGACTTGGATATACTTTTTGAAAAAGAAGGATGAAGTGTTTGAAAGATTGAAGTAGTTTAAGGCCCTAGTAGAAAAACTCTCTGAGAGGAAAATAAATATTTTGAGGTCAGATAATGGAGGAGAGTTCACCTCAAATGAATTCAATGATTTTTGTAAAGAATTCGGAATTAAGAGGGAGCTCACCATTCCCTACAATCCACAACAAAATGGTATGGCGGAAAGAAAAAAAAGATCTATCATGGAAGTTGTGAAAGATATGATACATGATCAAGATATTCCAATGTACCCATGGGCAGAAGCAGCAAGAACAACAATATATGTACACAATAGAATTTCCCACAGTGCCCTTGGGAAAAAAACTCTAGAATAAATGTTTTCCAGAGAAAAACCAAAGGTCTAAATATATTTGGATGTCATGTTTACATTCACATTCCCAAGGAGAAGAGGTCAAAGTTATATCCTTCAGGAAATAAGGGATTGTTCGTAGGATATAATGAACAATCAAAATATTATCGAATATATATCCCATGATACCTTCAAAATGAACTTAGCATAGATGTCACATTTGACGAAGATACAACCTTCAAAAAATAAAAGAAAGATAAGGAAGATGAAGAGGAGCATGAATCTCCAAAAAATGTTGAAAGTCCTAAATCAGTCAGAAACAAAGAAGAAGTCCATATTCCTAAAGAGCATGATATGTCATGACCTCATCTACCTAAATATTTACCAAATGATTTGATTTCTCGAAAGAGAAAACCTTCCTAGGATCAAGAAGTAATTGAAGAAGCAAAAAGACACAGTGTTCCTGAAGGAACCATCCGAGAAAGGAAGAAGCCAAAGTCATACCCCGATTATATGGATTTAATGTGTGATATAGTTGATAAAGAACCAACATGTTTTGAAGAAGCAATAAAACTAAAAGAGTGGGATGATGCAATGGTCGAGGAATACCAATCTATTATAAAGAATGATGGGTGGGAAGTAGTACCAAGACCAAAGGACAAGTCAATGGTATCCTCGAAGTAGATATTCAAAACTAAACACTCAATAGATGGAAGTATAGAAAAGTACAAAGCAAGATTTGTAGCCCAAGGATTCTCTTAGAAATAGGGAATCGATTATGAAGAAACCTTTGCACCAATAGCTAGATAAACCTCAATAAAAACTATCATTCCCTTGGAATCAAACATGAAGTGGAAGCTACATCAAATGGACGTGAAGATGATATTTCTAAATGACTTGATTGAAGAAGAGGCTTATATCAAGCAATTGCAAGGGTTCGAGACTAATGATCATAAGAGTCATGTATGCAGACTAAAGAAGGTGTTGTATGGACTAAAGCAAGCACCCAGAGCATGGTATCGAAGGATCGATGGATTTCTGATGAGCTTAGGCTTTACTAAAAGTAAATCAGACTCCAACCTCTACTATAAGGTTGATGATGATGGAATTATGATTTTGTTATTATATGTAGATGCTTTGTTCTTTCCAGGAGAAGATAAGCCTATTATCGAATGTAAGAAAAATCTTGCCGCAGAATTCGAAATGAAAGATCTTGGAATGATGCATTACTTTCTAGGTATTGAAGTACGGAAATATCTAGATGAGTTTTTCCTAAACCAAGGAAAATATACAGTAGAAATCTTAAAAAGGTTTGGAAAGTTATATTGTAAAGCTATGACTACTCTGATGACCACAAGATTGAAGCTATTGAATGATGACACTTCAGAAACAATTGATGCCACCTTATATAGACACATTATTGGTTCACCGATGTACTTAACCAATACAAGACTAGATATATGTTTTGTAGTAAACACCTTAAGTGAATATATGGTGAATCATAAACACATTCACCTTATTGGCGAAAAACATGTGATGAGGTATATAAAGGAAACTTTAGATTATGGGCTCATATATGCATCTAGCGGTGAGATCAAATTACATGGATATGCATATTCAGATTGGGGAGGAAGTGCTAAAGATAGAAAAAGCACATCAGGATGTTGTTTTAGTCTGGGATCAGACATGATCTCTTGGTTAAGTAGAAATCATAAAAGTATTGCACTTAGTACGGCAGAGGTTGAATACATTGCAGCATGTTCAACATGTAGTGAAGCATTATGAATTCGAAAGATGTTAGTAGGACTATTCGATGTAGAGATAGATGCCACTGATATATTTTGTGATAATTAGAGTTGTATTAACATGAAAAAAAATCCCATGTTTCATGATAAGACAAAGCACATTGAAATTAGATACCATTTCATCCGGGATATGGTGTAGAAGGGAGCTGTAAATCTCAAGTATGTTCCTATAGAAGAACAAGTAGCAGATGTATTGACTAATCCTCTGGCTCATGTAAAGTTTGAATACTTTCAAGACAAGCTTGGTGTATTCCGAAAGGAACTCTCTCGAAAGAGGGAGTGAGAGTAGATGGATGATGGATGCAGTGGTGAGTAGCTCAGTCTAGAGGAGGGTATGTTTGGATAGGCTTGTTTGGTCCGAAAGGGTTAGTAAGCCAGACAAGGCCTGTTGATCCTAGGGGGATTAGAATGTTTGGCTAGGATTGTTTGGCCCAAAAGGGTTAGTTAGCCAGAAAAGGCTTGTTTGGTCCCCAAGGAGATCCATCTATCTAACTAGGCTTGCTTGGATCGAAGGAGTTAGTACGTTAGACAAAATTCCCCTATGGATCTACTAGAGAACTCACTGTGATGTTGCTTCAAGACGTTGAAGGGAAAGATGTATCCTCAGTATTATCATACTATTGGTTGTTAATGATTGTTGATGATGGTTGTTGAGATGTTTGATGATTGTTGAGACAATTTCCACAGTATTTTTATACTATTGATTATTGATGATTGATGATTGTTGAGACGATTGTTGCATTATTGTTATACTGATGATTGTTGAGATGTTTTATAATTAATGAGATGGCTGCTGAGATGTTTTGTTTAGTATTGTTGCGATGTCTGTTTGCTTCAGTATTAATGATTGATTAGTTGATTGATTGAGTTAGTACCAGTGATGTTACACTGATGATTGTTGATGTCTATTACTTCAGTATTCCTATACCAATGATGCTATCAATGTTGCAACATCTCTATGCTAGTAATGCAGATGATGATCTAGAATTAGTTGGTGTTTGAGTTTAGCACTAATAGGCTAATGATATTGTTGTTGATGTTATTAGTATCCATGCATAGATGTTGCAGATAATGAAGTTACAAATGATGTCTTAGTATCCACATACTGATACTATAAGAAGATGATCCTGAAGATGGTTCAGTACAGAATATGATCCAATACTCATGAAGTGACGAGATAGAATATGATCCAACATTTATAATCTAACGAGATAGAATATGGTTCAGTATTTACATATTGATGCTTCGAGAAGAAGACCCAGGAGGATGAATCAGTATTCACATACTGATAGAATATGATCCAGAAGAAGATTCAGTATTCACATACCGATGCTATAGAAGATGATAGAATATGTCCAAGAATGTACAAAAGAAAAATATTACAGAAGATGATCCAGCTAAGATCGATGATGAAGGTGAAATATTATGTTCCAAAACTTCCTATGACATATAGAGTCTCACCAGGCAGTTGTACAATTTAGTAGCATTTGTTGTTGTGGTTGAATACCTTCCTAGTTAAGAGGGAGTGTTGAATTATTATAACTTCGAAAGATATTCCATATGTATTGTTTGTACTCCTCCTTTAGGGATGAGTTTGGTCTTTTTAGTGTAATTGAAAGAATCAATGTAAACCTCCAAATGTAAGTCAGGTCAATAGCACCCAATTGTCAATATAATAAATATTATTTGTGGTGTCCAATTGGACAAGTGGGCCCAGTCAGTTAGAGAAGTTGGACCTGCTAGGTTAGAGGTCAAGTAAACTGAAGAATATAAATAGGGAGGTGCTCCCATTCATTTTTACTCACTCACTCAAGCTGTCTTAGAAAGAGAGAGAAATATTAGTGTGCCAAAAAGAAGAGAGAATAAATTGTCTGGGCTTTCACTACACTGGTTGAGTTCTATACTGAGGAACTTTTGCAGGGTTTTCTCCCTTGTGGTTTCCTCGAGGAAAATATTTGTGTTCTTTTATTGTTGTGTTTTTGTGCTTGATTTTTCTTTCAGTGATATACTTGTGACTAATCATTTTAAGATATCATCTAAGCAATTTAAGAAAACTAACAAAATTGACAATTTTTAGTTAACATGACGACGCAAAAAATATGAACTTGTCGAAACTTTAATAGATTGCTGAGAGGGTTAAACAATGATGGTTTTGTTTAAACAAAATATTAATGTGATTAATATGATGAGACAAACATAATGAAACCAACTTTGCAACATTACAATGCTGAGATAGAAAGACAACAAATATCCAAGACTCGACTCAACCACACTCTGATGATATACATGATGCAAACTAACAGATTTGTCGAAGGGATAACGCGAAAGAAAAAAATGGTAAAATAAGATATGGACATGATAAGCATGTCAAAATGGATGTGAAAATACATATGAAATGATCATGCAAAAAAGTTTACTAGGTTCGGCTATGGAATCATGTTTCAACACTAGTTCGTGTCTATGAATCCATCTTCAATGTTACAATTTACCAATTTTTAAAATTGCATATGGATTCAGAGAGCCCCTAGAAAGGGGTCTCTGAACTCATATGCATTTTTTAAAATTTAGTAATTATACAAATTCGTTGTCAAAATTGTAATTTTCCATTGTCATAGTGACACAACTAAAAATGACCAAATAAATGACCAATTGTTATGTGGTCATTTTTAGTTTAGTTATGTGGTACTTGTGATATATTACCTTGGGATGGTTTTTATTAATGCTTGTAACATAGATGTATTGAAAATTAATTATGATACCTTGGGAAGGATGTAGAGCTTATAAGAAAATTGCTTCTGCTTCAAGAACAGAAGACTACACATAAGGTCATTAATGTAAGCGGTGCAAATCTGCTTCATGCATTAATGCTAAGAAGTGACACATGAGGGGGTCTACAATTTACTAAATTCTAACACTACACATGGATTCAGGCTAAGGGGGTCCCTGAATACATGTGCAGTGTTAGAATTTAGTAAATTGTACAAATTCATTGTCAAACTTGTAAGTTTTGATTGTTGGAGTGACACAACTAAAAATGACAAAATAAATGACTAATTATTATATGGTAGTTTTTAGGTTAGTTCTTATTTCGTGACCAAATTGGTCATTTATCTTGGTCATTTTTAGTTTAGTTCTTATCCTCTGACTAAATTGGTCATTTATCTTGGTGATTTTTAATTATCTCACTTAAAGTTTCTCAATTTTGGTCATTTATCCCTTGAAAAAACAGTGGCGACCAAATTTTTGGGCCGCCTGGTCACTTATCTCTCATTTTGTACTAGTGATAATCAATGTCATCTTCAACAAACACTTTGCATAAATAAAGGAGTAGATTCCTTAATTAACTAAAACTTGTTTTCCACAACTATGACTTACCTTATGTCTTTGCAATTTGAGTTCGCTGGAGGTCTGACATAGGAAATTTAAATCTTTTACTCTATCTCTGCGCTCATCTCATTTATCATTTATTAATTATGCATGGTCCATGCATGTTTAATTAATTAATCATATTTATCATATCATACTAGGAAGAATTGTTCCCTACGTATTATCATATGTATTACCCTGGGTCATTTAGTCATATGCGAAAGTAAATCACTCTATGGGTATCTAATCCCTAAATGAGACTTATACACCTGGTGACCATGACTAGCCATACATCACATAGTATATCATCATGACTTGAAAAAACACAATTCATATGGTCTTGATACAATATAAGACTTCTGAACTTAATACAACATAAGTTTCGGACTTGATACAACACAAGTCTCTAACCTTGATACAACACAAGTATCTTACCTTGATTCAACACAAGGTCCTGGTCTTAATACAACATAAGATCCTGATCTTAATACAACATAAGATCCCGATCTTAATACAACATAAGATCACAGTACATGCATCTCTCATAACATCAACAACCTATCTTGATACAACACAATCTCTTAACTTAATACAACATAAGTTGATGAAATTAATACAACATAAGTTTCGGAGTTGATACAATACAAATATCATGAAGAGGTTTCTGAACTTAATACAACATAAGTTCCAGACTTGATACAACAAAAGTATCATGGAGAATGTCTCATGATGTTGTATATTTAACAACATAATTCTTGATAATAGATATCAAAGTAGCACTAGAGAATAGAGATCACTCATAGCACTATCTCAGCCTTTCCAAGTGCATATCTCTCTAATAACAAGCTTATTCAATCATACAATGATAGGTATCAAATGATTGCATGCCTTTTGGGCACTGTGACATTGTGTGCACTATGTGCACTATCCACACATTATCTATTGAGCCTTCCTTGAATTGGTTCCAAGTTTTCACCTCAAAATTATCTCCAACGCTGAAGATAGGTGCCCTCCATTAATTCACTGATGTTAACTTCCTTTAACTGAATGTGAGCTGATTGACTTGAACTAAGCTGAAATGAATTGAACTGAACTAAATTGAACTGAATGTGAACTAATTAACTAATTGCTTGACCATTAGTTAGGATTTTAATTGAATGTCTTTAGTGATTCACAATGAGTGCCATCCACAACAAACACTTTGCATAAATCAAGGAGTAGATTCCTTAATTAACTGAAACTTGTTTTCTACAACTTAGAATTACCTGAGGTCTTTGCAATTTGAGTTCACTAGAGGAATGACATGGACAATTCGAATCCTTACTCTATCTCTATGCTCATCTCATTTATCATTAAATAAATTCTACATGGCCCATAAGTGTTGAATTAATTAATCATCTTTATCATATCATACTCATAAGAATTGTTCCAAACCTATGATCATTGTTGTCATAGATTCCATGGAATCTTTTTACAAGTGTCACAATGCCTCTTCCTCTTCCTTGGGAGTTACTCTTCCACTCCAATTCAACCTTCCTAGAATATTTCCATGGATATTTCCTCTTCATATCCCCCAAGAATTTTACCCTCCACCTTGTAATCGAATTGGTGACATAATGATGCCAAGTGTAGTGGGGAATCTTGTCACATGTGGGCCCCACACCCTCTTATGCAACCAAATGCCACCTTTTTTCTTCTTTTATTATCCTTTATTTGACCCAATTAATGTAAATTTGTAATTGTAAGGTCAATTTCGGGTCTTGTCGCTCCCTTGTTCCAAGTATTAATGCTTCCACCCCAACTTAAGGCACTAGTAGGTTAGTGGATTTTTTCCTCCATGAAAAATTATTTGGATGGGAACATAACAGTCCTCCCCACCCAATATTGCTTGTCCCCAATCAATTTCAAATTTTTATGCTGCAAAATATGTTCATATTTTGAGGTGGCATCCCGACTTGGTATATCCTTCCATTGCACCAAGTATTCTCTTATGGTTCTACTCCTTAATTTTCTTTCCCTTGCCTTCAATTTTTTTTTAGGAATGAGTCTGATTTTCCCTTCATCATCAAAGGGAGGAAGTGTTTTCTGAAATTTAAATTCTATGCCCAAGCACCTTTTTAAGATTCCAAGAAAATTTCAGAGAGGAACCACCATGCTTGTTGCTGCACTACGCTCATTACAATCACCTCTCATGACGGATCTCAGATTCCAAGCTACTAGTTGAACTCCCAAATTGAAACCATTGAGACCAAAGATGATCCCAAAGTCTCATATGATCCTATAGAATGCATGGTGTGAAAAATATATAGAAAAAATCCATAAACACCAAGCATGTGAAAACTGAATTCTTATTTGAATAAATTTCCCACAAGGAAAACTAAAGCAATGCTCTACATAAATGAACTCAAGAATATGAAGTTTGAATTCCTATATCAGGCCAACAACCAAATAAATGTTCAAAATGAACTAAAATAAAGCAATGTCAGGATCCCATTACTTGTTTTGCACTACCTTAGATAGGATTTCTCTACGAAAAAACTATTCAAGAAAGAAAATGCTTGGATCCCATGGTCTTATATGCATCTTTCCAAACATTAGTAACAAAAAGAAAGATTCATCACCATAAAAAATGAAAAGGAGGATGTGAAAATCATACCACCACATTGGAATATCAACATTTACAATAGCAAATTAAAACTGTGAGGACCCCTACAATAATTTATGCAAGTCTTCAATGTAGGGCCAAAACCTTGTGAGCCTTCTCCACGAAGCATAAAAATTATTATGAGCCTGATGCACACAAGTATTTTAGCTCACAACTTTGTTGTTGTAATGACACATATGAGTCCCATGCCCCAAGAAAATTGTATGCATCCTCCAACAACCATATATTCCCATGCTTCTCACCAAATATGTAAGATGTGTCTGCTGAAACTCCATTGGTGTAAGAAAAAATGTACGCCATCCAAGGTCCACAACTCCAAAACGTACTTATCCATCCATGCCATGGATGAACAAATATTGAAACTTTCATGTGTATATGGAAATATTGTGGATTTCCCATGTGCACAATACCAATGGCTCAACTCTCTAACACTGGTCATGAAATCATCACTATGAATGAATGTGGGAGCCTCCTGCTCCTCATGTGGCACCAACAGAAAGAATCCCTTCACCCAATTATCATCCTCATTTTTAATGGCTATACTATAGAGTGCATAGGATAAAAGGTCATGAACCAAATCGAAACTTCTACACAAACCAAATAAAAACTTCTACAATACTAATTCACCAAGAATGTGTATGGATCCTTGTCTCCTTAATTTGGTTCATCAAATGTGCCATCTAGTGCCGCATCCAAAACTATACAACTTTCACCAAATGGAAGATCCAAATCTTTGTGAAATAGTGCAAGTGCTTGGTCTTCATTTTGTTTGCATGCAACCTCTTCAAGAACCTGCATATCAACTTGTACCTCATGTTCCACCATCGCATGATGTTCATCCTTTGTAACATAAATGCTTCCAGCCATTGAATGATTGTTTGATATGTAGGAGGGTGTAAAGTACCTTTGTAATCTCCCTTGAAGTTGCTCAATCTGCAACATATATTTTTGGAGTGCACTCTGGGTGGACTCCAACTCATTTGAGAGCTTGTCAGACTCTTTTGAATCCTTCAATATTATTCCATGATACAAACCAACAAGCTCAATTAAATAATCTCTATCAGAAATAAAAATAAAAAAATTACCTTTGGTGTCCAACATTGACTTCTGTATTTTCTCCATGTATTCAGGGGAATATTTCTCCTCCATGCACCAATATAATTTCAAAACCAATGCATGTGTGTCATGGAAAGTATTCAAGGCCTCACGATCATTCTTTCATTAATCTTCAAGGACCCTGCTAGGAAAATAGGTGATTGTTGAGGGGTCTCATCTTCTTGTTTCTTCTTCATTTGATCAACTTCTTGAAGCTCAAGTGGCGATGGGGAAGTTGATCTTGGTTCTTCTTTATCTGATACAAGGTATTCATCTTCATTCTTATGAGAACTTTGTCTTGCAGAAAAATTTTCAAAATTGATCTCTATGTCACCATCATAAAGTTGTGAGCACCCATCATTAGGTACTCCTTCACAGTTCAAGCATTCATTAGTAGATTCTCTTTTATTTGCACAAACCCTAGTAAGGATTGCGTGCTTTCTTATTTTAGAGTCACCTTGGGGTGAATTTCGAACCTCTTCATGGAACTCTTCTTCTAATCAACCACTTGAATAAATAGGCATATCATGACTCCTACCTCTGGCTTTGGAAGGATGAGGGTGAAAATCCATTACCACCCCATAAATCTTAGCTCTGGGTGGAAAACATCTAGTTTCCACCTTCTTGCACACTTCATTCACCATTTGTGCAATATTTTATTTACTATATCTCTCTTATGGGGTCAAGACAAGCGTCCTATTGCGAAATTGTTGTATGATAAAAATTATATTGTCTTCAAGCATTCATCATTCAGTGCACAATAGTCTTGGAGATACTCAAAAGGTTCTTTTGGCTTCTTCCCACTATGCATTTGGACATCTACTAAACTGAACATGGGAGGATATTCTTCATATATATTCTCACGTGAGTATCCATCATGCCTTAGTTTGAATTAAGATTAATTATTATGATGGAACCTCTTTCTCATACCATTCACATTACTCTTCCACATAGGCAGAAAATGACTCTTCCTCATAATCTGACCAAGATATGGTTGCAATTTCTTATCTTCAAATTGATGATCCAATGCGCAGGTTTAAGGACCATGATTTGATACCACTGTAATGTCCCTTTTTGGATAAATTTGACACACTATCACAAAATATTTCAATAGAGTCCTAGAACTTTAGACAATGGAAGCTTTCTTTCTTAAAACCCTCAGTAGAAAAGAATTTCACACTGATTCCATGGTTATGAGACAACTAAAAAAGATATAGGAGAGTGATATGGATATTCTGATTGGATTTACAAGATTATATATGTGTATTATTCATAGTGTGTGGATTATTAACTTGTGCAAACACTTGACATACATCCTCCTTCTGTACTTTGTCTAGTTTCAAAACTAGGAAAACTAAGAAACTAGTCTTTCTTGTCTTGTTTCAAACACCTCTAGACCTTACCAATTTTCTTATGGAGTATCCCGTGTGATTAAATACATACTAACATACCTCATACACTCAATTTTAGAATCATAAAACTCATTGTAACATGTTATTCAAGGATGATCAAAGTTGGACAATTTCGAACTTTGGACTAATGAACTCAAGCTGCTCCAAATGCACCCAAATGATTTCAAATTATGTTTGGAATGTATTGATGGGTATTATTACATAATAAATAATATAATATATAATACACTTTCTATAGTCATTTTTAACTTGCATTAATGAAGGTGGAAAGAAAGGGGAAAATACTAATGAATTCGACGTTGAAACCCCCCCATTAGTCATTGGAGTTTTGGTCTCCCAAATACTATAAAAACATCCCTAATTTATGAATAGAGTCTAGGAATGGATAAATTAATTAATTTAAAACCCAACTGCATAATTAGTCATGATCAATGACTGGTTGTTGTTCCCCATCAAATAGAAAATTGTGACACATGAACATTGCTAATGTAGACAATATACATGAAAATTGTTGCATAAAATTTTGACAAATTTCCAAGAGGAATGCATATATTAAATTGTTCATATAAATTATGGGATTCTATAACAGATGAAAAAACTCAGATAAATTCTGATTCAAAATAGATGAATAACTTCTCCAAAATGTCCACAAGAAAGTATGGAGGAAACTAACTCAAATAAGTAGTTTGCTTGGAATTTTTACATGTTGTACATGGGATTTCAAGCTATGGCTCAAATATGCAGATTAAAATTTTTATATACATATTATAATACATAAATGGAATCACAAAATCATCCCATACAAGTTTTATGCAACGATTAGTGTGCTATCAACACTAGAACAATGGACATTGAGAGAGAGAATGTGAGAAGAGAAAGTAGAAAAGGTTCTATGAGATGAATTCAAAATGAGGAACAGTTTGAACCTGAATTAAAAAAATCCCTTTAATATATGATAATAGGTATGTATGTAATATCCTCTAACCAACTTGTACATGTATCTTTCACCTTCGAAATTGGTCCAATAGAAGGGAAGATGAACATCCACCATCCAAAGACAAGCTAAAGATACCCAAATTGAAAATATGCAAAAAATAATGATCCAAAAGTTGTTATCATTCCTAATAATCCTATTTTATTAACCTAAATTGAAATCAAGAGATCGAATTCTCTCCAATAGACTCCACTCAATTCGAATTAGTGATAGGTTCTCTCATGAAACACTTGTCCACCTCTTCCTTGCATAACTCTTCCCCAATTCGAATTGGGAATCTTGGTTGAACATAACTCCCTCTATGCACCCTCATGGTAGCTATTTTTATCACTGGTATGCCAAATTTGTTGTAGGTCTGCAATGAAGTTTGAATTTTTCATATTTGTCATAGATTCCTTCATCATTGTTGTCATAGATGCCATGGAATCTATCTACAAGTGTCAGAACGCCTCTTCCTCTTCCTTGGGAGTTACTCATCCACTACAATTCAACCTTCCTAGAATATTTCCATTAAAATATCATCTTCATCTCCCCCAAGTACTTTACCCTCAACGTTGGACTCGAATTTGTGAGAGAATGATGCCAAGTGTAGTGGGGAATCTTGCCACATGTGGGCCCTACACCCTCTTATGCAACCTCATGACCAAATGCCACATTTTTTTCTTTTATTATCATTTATTTGACCCAATTCATGTGAATTTGTAAGTATAAGGTCAATTTAGGTTTTTGTAGCGTCCTTATTCCAAGTATTAATGATTCCACCCCAACCTAGGGAACTGGTAGGTTAGAGTAATTTTTACTCAATGAAAATTTATTTGGATAGGGACATTACAATTATATATATTGGCCATTGCAAAAAAATGAGAGTTGGTTTCATAAAATCATTTTTCAAAAAGCACAAGAGTTTTGAAATAACTCAACGAAAGAATCAAACATCTTCTTATAAATTGCCTTATATAAAATGTGTGATACAAAGTGATCCTTCACATAATCAAGAATGACTCTCTTCACTTTGGATTGCTTCTTTCATTGAGAAGCTAAAGGTGTTGGAACAATAGGCTTTGTAATGTCCTTCTCAACATGCTCCCAAAGTTTGACCTCCTCCATAAGAATCTAAAGTCTAAGCTTCCATGAAAAAAAGTTAAAAGATCCATCGAACATGTCATACTCTCTAAGATAAAGAATCACCTTGCGCATATTTAACAAATATAAATTGCACAAAACCAACATTGTATGAAGTATACCACACCCTTTTTAGGGTACAAATGTTTCTCCCAAGGAACCTAGGGTTTCTCACGTAATGACCTCAAATAGTTCAAGTATCTATTATAGGTAAACCCTAAATGAAATAAATAGTCACTCTTACTCAAGAGTGATCTCAAAAATTACAAGATTTGATACCTTGTGGAAATTTCTTGGAGTTCAAAATCCAATGCAAAATAGAAATTTCACCTTCCACCTAGAAAGTTTCTCAAATCTTAGCCCTATAAATTTTTATCCTTACAGATGTTGTAAAACAAGGTACAAAAAAATAGTGGAAATAGTACAATATTTCACTTACAAATAACCCATACTTCCCAACAATTCAACTATAAAATATACCAAATAAAACATAAGAAGTTTCATCCTTTTTAGGGGTGCTTATCTACCAATAACTAAATCTAAAAATACTCTTTTACAAACAATATTAATAGTAGTACAAGAATAGTATGCCATTAGTAAAATCAGCCCCTTATATTATTTTCTTAGACATCAAATCACTTAACATTTTTCCTTTTACTTATTTCAAATTAGTGAGACATGTGTGGCTATAAATAACAATGCATAAAGAACATATATCATTGAATTTTTTTTTCAAAAATTGCACAAGTTTTGTACAACTAGAAAAATAATTAATATGCTCAATATGAAGTACATGTCACCATACCATGATCTTCTCTCAATATTAGTAAAAATCCTTTTGTCCCTCCAAAACCTAGCTAAGGAAATCAACAAATCCTAATAATCAATATCCAAGGGATGAATACTAATTCTATACCTCGAAGATGCTCCAAGATAATCCAAGAAGACTAAGAATCCATATAAACTTGAGAGAGAGAGAGAGAGAGAGAGAGAGAGAGAGAGAGAGATGATGTAAATACTCTAGATAGAGACATGAGAGACTAGTGCTCACTCTTCTCTATGTCACATATCATCATATTAGTGAATAAAAGTGAGTGAATTAACAAATATGAATGGAAAGAATCTCTCCTTCCTCTATTTGCAAGAGAGGTAAGGGAGACCAACAATACAATGTGGACCTTATCCCTTACAAGAAACCCATAATGAGAAATTGTAGGCTAACAAAAGTGAGATGATATACTCTAAGGAGTATGTGTCATGATCTAAGATGAGGTACCTATGTAAGGAAAGTTCACATCCCTCCATCACAAGCCTCCATGGACTTCATTGATATTTCTAAGCAATGTAATCCCCTAGATTATTTGCCACTACAAGCATATTTTCAAATCCTTAGGCTTATCCAAACCATATCCAATATTGTAAACATGAATCCAATATACCACACACTAACTAGTGTTTTATTCCCTTGTCCAAGCTTCACAATGCTTTATATCCCATATAGGGTGCTCTCCAAGCAAGTGGATCCTCCATGGGGCTCCAATGAATGGAATCCACCAAATTGAAAATAGAACTCCAATGTATAAGGTAATCAAACTAATCCATCAACCATATGAGTTCAAGCATCCACTAAGAAAGTTATATCAACTAATAATATCCATCAATGACTATCTTTCATGTGTTAATCCATATTGGACCCTGTAGGGGTTGAACACACACCATGTAACAAACCCAACCTAAGTCACGGGTAAAGGAGGGTGCATGGTCTCTCTTCAAGGTGAAGAGGGATAAGAACTGATGTTTGCACAGTAGATATGTTTACTTTTTTAGGTCGGTCGTATGGTAAATAAATTAAACGTTCTAGGTTAACTAGTTAGGCCAATACTTCTCTAACTCAGCTATAAATTTAACATCTAGTTTCATGACATAGTATTAAGAAAATATACAGTAAAAAATCAAAATAGATGACCTGATATGGGAATTTCATGTACAACCACATGAAAGTGCATATCATCCCCAAATTAATTGATAGAATATAAACAAAACATGGTACAAATCATCCCAATTCGATCTAAATTAATTTCACAAAAAGTTGGTTCATAAGCACAATAATTTGTAACCATTTTCTTACGGATAGATCAGATTTAAAACCCATGGGATAACATGATGTATAATATCCATATATTGACATATGGTTTTCCCTATATCATATTTTCTTGATCATCTTACATTTACAAATCGAAGTACAAGATACTAGCATAAGAAAAGCACATACCTTCCCAAAGGCTTTCAATCCAACATTAGAGTTAGTACATGATAAATATACCTTTTAATTTAGAAATAAATGTGCACATGCATCCTTCATAATACATATTAATATTCACTCATAATAAATTATAAGGTTATAATTACTTATCTTAATTTATGCAACTGGCAACAACATGATTTTTTTCCCCAATCGTTGATCTCTACTTGGTGTATGTTTTCTCATCGAAGGATACCCCTGAGTTAAGGTTATAGAATCCCACACTAGAAGGTATATTCTATGTTGAAACTAATGTATGATGCACTTAATTTCCTCGAGTTATCTCCCTCTCCCATAAAATCATGAAATGGTCGGTCTTGGGATTATCCCCCTCTCCCAGAGCACCACTTTTGACTTCCCAAGGTCAATCCTTAGCTTGAATCTCTACTAGAGAATTCAAAAATAGAGAGAAACTAAGCCTAGACACCCATTTGGGAATACCCCCCTCTCCATTAGGTTATAGCGCAACCAGGATGAGATTTTCACATAGGATTATCCCCCTATCTTATTGAATAATCTCACAAAACAACACTTCCTACCTCCCAGGTCAAAACACATACTTAAATCCCTAATGGGTCATTCGTAAAAAAAGGTTAAACTATCCTCCTAACACCACAAGTCGAATCCATACCATGGAATTCGCTTCGCATGGACTATACTACCACATACAGCCTCCAGATCCCTACTGGGGCATCCAAAAACAAGAAGAATTGTTCTTTGGACCAATAGAATAGTTCACTACAAAATTGTACAAGTGTAGGGGGGAATATCCCTTTGGAATTCTCCATTCCACCATATCCCTGCTCTTCTCTAGTCCTAAACCTATAAAAACAACGAATTAATGACTGCTTGAGCAATTTGAATCCTTGTTCCTAGCTATTTTGAAATGCCTCCAAGAATTTGACTCTAGCACTAAGGAAGGACTCCCAAATCATTGGGGATTCCTAACAAACACTCATTTACTCATTCAAATCCTCACTGAGCCACTTGAATTCACTAAGATTGACTCTAAAACACTGACATAGACACTTCCCTTGACTAGCTAATTCAAATGCCTCAAAATTATCTTAAAAAACCCTTACCTGATTCTTTAATTGCTTAACTGACCCTCTTCCATGAGGATGACTTGAATTCCTCCCAAGGATTTGAATTTTCTTAAATCTACTCCCATGCAATCAGTTAGACTCTAAATTAACCAAAAATTCCTGATTAATTGGAATTGACTCAAATTCCTAGGTTTGACAGCTTAATTAATTAAAGATAACCCTTAATTACCTAACTGATAGCTAGTTACACTAGTTTCACCAGTGTAACTGAACAAAGACTCAAATTAAATGGCATTCACTTAAATTAACTAAATTAACTCAAAATTAACTACTAATGACCAAAAAAGGTAGGCGCTAATATCACTTCGGTGAGTCAAAAGGGTGCATAGCTAGTGTGTGAAGTGGAAGTTGGCCTCATTACCAACTAGATGAAGAATATTCTCACCTAGGGGGCGTGCATATTGCATGCATCTACATGAAAGACATTAATTATGGGTTTTAATACCCCCATAGTCCAAAAATAATAAAACTAGGTTGGCAAGAGTATTGTTAGGGGGAGTTGCAACTCCTAACCTCGTCCCTTCTCATATGACATTGCAGAACACCCTAGCAATGTTATTGTCATGTTGTGTCATTATTAATTATAATAATTAAATATAAATAATAATACTAATTATTTCAATTAAAATCCATCTCATTAGGTGTCCATCGTCCTGGCACCCAGTTCCAACTCAACAAAGAAAAATAAGCAAATAAACTGATGTCTGAGGCATACAATCAGGGTATTACACACCGTATGCCCAAAATCTCATGAAGCACCCAAAACATGGTGTAAATATTTTCAATGTAACCTGAAACTTAACACCATGAATCTTGATTGAGGTTTATGCTTCAAGACGCAAACAATTTTTACAATATCTTCCCATCATTGAGAAAAAGAAGCAACAATAGTCTCCCTTGGAGTAGTCCATTTATATTCAAAATTAACATGAAATACATCTTAATGATATCATATTGAAAATTTGCTATGGATTTATGTGAGAAAAAAATGAAAGAAGATATATAGAACCATAAAGACAGATATATTGCAAGGAACACAGTGATACAATAAACACATATTCTATTAAATAGCCAAATTAGAACAGAATGTACCAAATTAGATTACAGGAATTTCGCTCCAAGAATATTTTAGATGTTTTTTTGGATCTCAGGAAGTTTTTGCAGCTTTCGTCTCTAGTTCGACCCTCATTGGAGGACCCGATTGAAATTTTGTTCGAAGGAGTTGTGTTTGAACTGGACCATTGGATTGGCTTTGTGCCATGGGTTTGTTTGATCCGGGGTCTGCTGGATCCTTAGACTGATCTCCTTCCATCAATGATTAGTATCAACAATCTACTATTGAAAGGACTGTGGAAGAGCCTAAACCTCATCTTCATCAATTGGTTGTTGTTTTGCAGGATTGTGGAGTGAATTAGAAGGGTTGTGTGCCAGTATTTTGGCTCAAGTTCCTCTGGCACTGTTTATGCGGTTGTTCTGGCCCTGTGTTATTTTGCAGGTCGTTGTGAGATACTATGTGGATTCTTGCCAGAGGTTGAGATTTCTCTGGGTTCCTTTGGTGACTGTCAAGAATCTCATATTTCTTGTTTTTCCCTGTCCTGATGGAATTCGGAGGGGGTCCTCCCCCTCCCCTTCCTATTGATATTGATGCGCTCAAAAGGATAATTGCCTCCCATGATAAGAGAAAGGGAAACCCATTGGCTCAAAATTTTGTTAAGAAAGAAGACATTCCTTCTGTGGAAATTCATGTTGAGCGTCCTTGTCGGACTGCTTTGAACCTAGCTGAGCGTGGGCTCATTGGTCAATTTACAGGTCTTTGGCCTTCTCCTAAGGCAATTGACGAATGGGTTCAATGAAACTGGAGGTCTCTAGTATCTGAAGGAATCCGTAATCATTTGGTTGGCAGAGGTTGAACTGGAGGTCTCTAGTATCTGAAGGAATCCGTAATCATCTGGTTGGCAGAGGTTACTACGTTTTTGTGTTTGATTTAGCTGATGACCGAGACCTTATTTTATGAAACAACCCAGATTTTATGGGTCCTCAGGGGCTTTATCTGAATAAGTGGACTCCAGATTTCGATCCTACCCAGGGCGTTCCTTCAGCCGTTCCCGTTTGGGTAAGGCTTCCCCATTTACGTCTTCATTGATGGAACTCAGAATCCTTGGAAACTATTGGGAATAAGCTTAGGAAGTATATCGATAGGGCCGAAAGGAAAGAGCAATATTCATGTGCAGGAATCTATGTGGAAGTAGATTTAGAGATAGGACTACTTGAGGTGATCAAGATAAATCTTTTATGAGTGGTCACACATTCAAGAGTTTGATTATGAACAACTCCCTTTCAAGTGTAGTCATTTCCATGGATATGGCCACTTTGCTCGAAATTGCAAGAAAAATTTAGAAGAAGAATTTGATAAAGAAAAGGCTGATCAATGGACACAAGTTCAGAAAGTAGGCACCTCCAAACAAGATATCGAAATGAAAGGTAAAAAAGGAAAATCAGGGAATGGAGTAATTTCGGCTGAAAAACTTTTTTTAAACCTCGGGGTGTGGAAAAAGTTATTGCTTCTTCAAATCCTTTTGTTGTCTTAAGTCCTTCTAAAGATATGAACTCTCTAGTTCTTAAAGAGGGAGAAGTGTAACAATCTGATGTGCATCAAGGGGAAGGAGAAGAAAACTTCAGGATACAGGAACAATCTGGACCAGTACTATTAGAAACACCATGTGCAGAAGCAACAATGCAGGATATACATAAATATTCCACAGGTGGCACACCTTCTCCCTGTTATGCAAAAATTCTTAAGAAAAAATCGGTAGACTCTTATGGTTCATCAGAAGAAGACTCAATAGAGCAATTCATGAAAAAGGTAGGTAGGAAGTCTCGCAAGGAGGCTAGAGAAGAAGAAGCCGAGAGATTAAAGATGTAGGGTAGTTAGGCTACAATAGAAATGTCATTAGGAAGAAGCAAGTAGAATAGACACCAAAAGGGAGGGACAACTCCCTTTTCCTTTTGTAAATAATGTTGATCGACTACTTGAATTGTAGGGGACTGGGGAATCCCAAGAAAGATGAAGCAGTAAAATATTTACAAAGAATGGAACCCTCTGATATTCTCCTGCTCCAATAAACAAAAATTGAAGAGGAAGCTCTATTATCCTTAAGCATACCAAAGTGGAAAAAAAATGCAGGCATGGCTATCAGTGTAAGGGGCACTTCAGGGGGCCTTGCTACCTTATGGTTCGAGGACAAGTTTCTCCTAAATGCTTCATGTGCATCTCAAAATTGGATTTACATAGCATTACTGCATAAAACAAGATCTCCATTGCTTTATTTAACCTTTATGTCCCTCTAAATTTGATAGAGAAAAAAGTCTGTTGGAATTCGCTGTTTAATTTTATGGAAATCCACTCCCCCATAAACATTATAGTGGCTGGGGACCTCAATATTATTCTAGACCCTAATGATAAAAGTGGAGGAGTACGGGGCAGAGATCCTCTTTAGGTCGTTGTGGAGTCTTTGATCCATGACTGGGATCTTATTGATTTCAAACCCAAGAAAGGGCAGTTTACTTGGACCAATAATAGAGTTGGGCCAGCCAAAATTTCTGCTCATATGGATAGATTTCTGGTTCATATCTCTTTGATGGATGGGAAAATAATCTCTTCCAAAAATTTTCCCAAGTTTTCTTCCGATCACCATCCTATATCCCTAATGTTGGAAGAAGAGGAAAATCTTGGTCCTATCCCATTTCATTTCAGTCCCCTTTGGATTGAGAGGGACGGTTTTTGGGATACATTGTCTCAAGCATGAGCCCAGTTTGTTGACGGATCCCCCAGCTATGTGTGGGAACATAAATTAAAACGTACAAAATATGGTCTGAAAAGTTGGATTAAAACACCTCTCATAACTGTAATGAGTAGCAGGAAAGAGGCAATGTATGTTTTAGCTGAATTTCAGCTAGGAATGGAGGAATCAAATATTTCAAAATCACATTTAGCTAAAGAAAAGTCTGCTCAATTTAATTATTTCCTTTCATTTCTCCAGGAAGAAGAGAATTTGCATCTTAAGTCACGCAGCCTCTGGCTACAAGCTGGAGATAAAAATTCTGCATTCTTCCACAGGCAATGCAGAGCTAGACTATCTAGGAACCACATCACAAAAATAATTTCAATAGAAGGTGAAGTCATTAAAGGTCAAGCACATTTATAGTATGCAGCCCATATGCACTTTCATCATTTGTTCCATGAAGATGACATCAGTGATGATGATGTCAATGCTAATTTCTTATCCAACATTCGCTATTTAGTCAGTGCTGAGGTTAATGCTAGATTAGTGAAACCTTTCTCTAAAAAATAAATTGTGGGGTGTTATATGGGAAATAGAGCAGAATAAATCCCCCGGGATAGATGGATTCTCTATCCATTTCTACAAAGCATGTTGGAAAACTATAAAATATGATCTTCTATGTATGATTTCAGCCTTTCTCAAAAAATCCAAAGTGGGAGGGTCCACTAACTCTACTTTCCTAGAATTAATTCCAAAGGAAGTTAACCCAGCTTCTCTTGACAAATTTTGGCCTATCTCGCTTTGTAACGCCTCTTACAAGATTCTGGACAAACTCTTAGTCAATAGACTTAATCCTTTGTTAGGAAATTTAATTTCTCCTCTCCAAGGGGGGTTTGTTAAACGCATACATCTAGAAGATAATGTGATTCAAGTGTAAGAAGCCCTCCACTCCAGCTTTCAGTGGAAAGAGGGAATGATCATCAAGCTTGATATGAAAAATTCCTTTGATAGAGTCAAGCTCTCCTTTCTCTATCAAGTTCTTTTCTCTTTTGGGTTTAGTGCTGGATTTTTCAGTTTGATAAAAGCTTGCACTGACAGACCCTGTATAGCACCCCTTGTTAATGGTAGACCAACATATTTCTTCCAAGATTCAAGAGGAATCTGTTAAGGGTTCCTTCTGTCACCTTTCCTTTATATCTTAATGGCTGAATCTTTAAGTAGAAAACTTACAACTGAATTGGTTGTGGGTACTCTCCCTAGTATTAAGGCAGTAAGGGTGCCCTCTTTGCTAATGATTCTATTGTTCTGGGAGGGGCATCCTTAAATATTTCTTAGGCCATCAATGAAGTATTACAAAATTTCTGTGTAGCATCAGGATCTCTGATAAATAAAAGCAAGCATGTTGTATATGGCTGTAATTTTGATCATTTGTCAATTCTCCGAATTGCTTGTTCCTTGGGTTTCTCTGTATTCAAAAAATGGGATAAGATCAAATATTTGGGCCTTCCTTTAACCTTGGGTCCAAGACCTCCTTTGCTTGGTTGGAAGTGATAAGTAAATTAAAAGAAAAAATAGTATCTTGGGGCGGCCAATGGCTAACTAAGGCTGGTAAGTTAATTTTGATAAAGGCGGCCCTTTCATCTTTCCCTATCTTTCAGTCCTCTCTCCTCCTGGCTCCCAAGTAAATCACGAATTAGATCTCCAAGCTTATTCAGGAGTTTCTCTAGAAGGGTGGTAAAGGCAACTAGAATAATATGCATATGGTTAGTTGGGATATTCTTAAAAGACCAATTACGGAAGGTGGATTGGAAATTTGGGACCCTGGATTGGAAAATATGGCGTTGGGAGGTAAACTCATTTGGTGGTTGTATGTTGATAAAAATTATTCGGTCAGTATGATATTTTGGAGGAAATACTTAAAGGGTGGTTTCTTAAGAAGTTTAAAAACTTCAAACACCCCCACAGGCACAACAATCTGGAATTTATGCAGAAAAGGAATTGACAATTTTAATAGACAGCTTTATACAATCCTTGGTAATGGGAAGAGGATCCTTTTTTCTGGGATGACAATATCTTAGGTAATCCTCCCCTTTCCTCGATTGTCTCATTAGAAGAGATCAAGAATTGGACAACTAATAAAGGCCTTCTTCGGCTGGCTGATATTTGTTCTTGGGATAGAGATGGGAATTGGGCTGACTGGTCCTTTCTTGATATTCCAGATCATCTTACCTCCCAAAAAATATGTTGATTTCTTCTCTTTCAGGTCTTGCTCTAGTAGATTGCACTGACAAAGATAAATGGGGATGGGTTCGAACTAGAATTTATACAACAACTCAAGTATTCTCTAAATTACAAACCCGATAAGCCTCTAGTCTATTCCCTGCATATTGGAAATCAGTCTAGTCTCCTTACAACCTTCCCAAGGTGAAATTTTTCACTTGGTTTCTCATGCACAAAAAGGTTATGACAGGTGAAAATATAATCAAGCGTGGATTCCATGGCCCGTTTAGGTGGTGTTTTTGTAACACTACCTACGAAGTGACTGATCACATCTTCGTTGATTGTATCTTTGCTCAAACGGTATGGGAGTTGGTCCTTGACAATTTGAATGCTTCTGTCCCTGTCAATATGGAAGTCGACTCTCTCTACATCTCTTGGAAAGAACAGTGCCCAGAAGCAAGAGACAAACCCGCTGACTGGATTAAACTATGGCATACGATTCCAAAATATATCTGGTGGAAATTGGGGCTAGTAAGGAACAATTGGATATTCAATAACTTGCCTACGACTCCCTTGCTCGTGGTAAAACAATAAAAGTTTCTTATTTCTAAGTCAACCCGTAATCTGGCATCCCCTTCATATCTGGCTTCTGAATTTCTAGCTTGGATGGTATCTTGTCTGTTGGGTTTGCGAAGGTCGACCTACATTAAACTAGCCAGTTCCCCCTTCTAGAGTTTGTGCTATAATGATGCAACATTCATTGATAGGTGGCAGAGCTCCTCTTTAGCTACTATTTTCTTTGGCGGTGCTTCCAAGGGGAACCCTGGGACAATAGGAGCCAGAGGATTGATTTTTTCTCCCGATAGATTGATTGAATCTAGTTTTAGTTGGGGACTTGGAATCATGTCGAATAACCAGGAAGAAAGTTATAGCCTCCTTTTGGCATGCCATATAGAAAAGAAGATGGGATATAAATCAATACAAATTTTTGGAGATTCAGAGCTGTTGATTAAAGTTTTAAATTCAAAAGATCATTTTAATAGTTATGCTTTGAATAATTATCTACAGAGAATTAGAAATATACTAAAAGAGTTCGAAAGGGTTTCATCTTCCATATTCTTCGTGAGTTGAATAAAAATGCAGATGCTCTGGCAAATAAATCTTTCCTGTTGTCTCAAGGCAACCTCAGCATCAATGGTGAACACAAAAAAAATCATCCAATCCCTTAACCGAGTCTCAATTAGGTGTGATATGACTTTCTTGGAGATACACTCTCATTTTGTAAATATATATATAATCTTTGATTTGCTCGAAGTCTTTCTTCAACTCTTTGTGTAATTGCTTGATTGGCATTTGCTAAATCAGACTTGAATTCCTTCATAAAAAATAAAAAAAAATACCCATTGGAGTTAAAAAAAAAATAGAACATATTGTAAAATAAAATAGTGTTGTCCCTAGGGAAAGATAGGGATAATTTAATTAGAATTATTCCCAAGTAGATAAAGAGTTAGGTCGTAGGGAGAAGAAGCTGTGACATAAGAATTTATGGAAGGAAGAATAAGGTATAAGAAGCACCTATAGAGAAAGATGCAAAGGAGGAAGATAGAAGCAGATAAGAGAGAAGGAGTCAAGTTAGAAGAAGCAGGTGTAGAGGAAAGCCATGATAGGAGAAGAGCTCGTGAAGGATGAGAATTCGCGATAGAAGAGAAGCCATGACAAAAGGAAAGGAGGTGACGAGATCAGTCGTGATAGAAGGAACCATGATAGAGAAGACATGTAGCGGCGCAACGGATAGAAAGGAAAACCAGGGAGATAATGGGTATAGAGTCAACTAGAGTCACACATGATGTAAGGAATAAAATCATCTTTGTATTTTGGGATGATAGTTCCTACTGACAAGTGTAACTAGAATAGAAATGACATCCTGTTGACTAACATAATGAAGTTGGTTGAATGCGACATGTAAAGAGTCTATAAAATGAAGAACCCAAGCTGTATGTGGGTTACTTCCCTAGTGACTTCCTGACATCATGTTTTCATGTTACTTGTTGTTTATTTTCTAGTCAGTAAGTTGAGTATGTAAGAAGAGTAGTTGCTCTAGGTTGTGTGCGAATCGACAGTAGAGTCGAAGAGAAGAGTAGTCGATCCAAGCTATGCATGGATCGATAGTAGAGTCAAGTAGGAGAATATTGAATGACAGAAGAATAGAGAGTATGAGAGGAGAGTGAAGTCTATATTGAAAAGAGAAGAAGATATAGAACAGAGTTTATAGCTGAGTGTGCATACAAAAGATTCCATATATTTCTCATGCCAAATGAAGAGCACCTTTGTGGTTTTTCCTGGATGGGTTTACAAGTTAAATACTGTTTCATTAAGTAGATGATGAATTTGTTTATGTCACATGAATGTTAATGAATGTACTTAAGTCGCATGAATGTATATTGTGATTAAGTGTTTATATATTTTTCTTATGAATGAGTTCTCTTATGCACGAGTCATACTATTGATAGATAAGCTTATATTGTTGTTATAATCTCTGTGATGGATAAGTTAAGTAGTGTCTTGTCTATGCACATTAAGGTTAAGCAATACACCCATCAGCTTTGGTCGAGCGATTTGGTAAGGTTCCAAGGGAGAAGAAATTCCCACCCAACTGCAGAAACATGTTTCTGGCAGTTACCCATAAGAGATATCTCATGTGGGATTGCATTTGCGTCGTAGGTGTTGCTGACTGATCCTTACTCTATCGAGTCGATATATTGGGATTTTTTGTGCACAAAAGAAGTTCCGAACCTGGGTCGAAGGGAAGAAACACCAACAAATTGTTTTGTTGTTGGGACCATGAATCATTTTAGTGAGAGACATGTTTTGGCATCCGACGAAGCTATAAATCCAATACCGAGTGTAATTTAAAGCATTAGAGATTGCACAAGAAGAAAATAAGGACCGCGGTTAAATCCAACAAGGTGGTTGGAGCGATACCTTTATACAAATATTCACAATATTTTCTTTTTCGAGTTCCATATTATGTTGTATGAATGGTTTTCTAAGTTACCAACCCAGAGAAAGAATTTCCAAGGAGGAGAACTGACATAGTGAAATCCCCAGCTGATTCAATGAATGAAGAGTACTAGAAGCCCTATATTGAGGGTTGTTGATTTTTGGGTAGACAACATTCAGTAACGATACATTAACAAATTTGTTGTTGACATAATAACCTCATATAGTGAGGAGAAACGAATTTTTTTCCAAGAACCACGAGGAAGATACTTGACATCTTTCAAAACTTGGATAAAGATGCTTGTATGCAAAAAATGAATCTTGATAATGGAGTCTGCCAGTTAGAAGGACTATGCGCAAAAATTTGGGATATGTCGTAGAACAAGTGCACAAAAAAATGGAGCAACCTAAGCTTAGATATTCCCTACTAATAGTGGAACAGAACTAGAAGGTGGAATTTTAAGGAGTGGACGAATATTTCGGTCAGGAAAGAGAGGAAAACTATGACAAAAAGAGGAAGTTTCAGTATGGCCAAAGGAGAAGACTACAAGTTAACATTTCATTTTGACAAAGGTTCTTGCGACGAAGAAGAGGAATATCAGTCGATATCCAAAAAAGAATAGGAAGAAGGAGCAGCTTCAGATCCATAGCACGAGTATGATAAACGTACAACCCTGCGCACATCACTAGAGGTAATATCTAGAAACTCGTCTTGTGGTGGTTTTATTAATACAAGTAACACTAACGCTGGGAATAGCGGACAAGGGAATCCGTTTAGTCAAAAAATTTCTCTGAATGTACTAGGAGTCAATATAATGGCTGGAAGTGATATTAAGTTTCCTATGTTTAATGGAAATAGGTTAGAAGGCCCATAGTAGAATTGTGTTCTATGTGAAGCCATATGGACCATGCAACAGGTCCAATATGAAGCAATAAAGCAAGTGCAAATGATCACAACCCTGAGAGGTTGCGCATTTGAATGGTACATGGATTTCTCTATAGTTCCACCAGGAGTCACACAGAAAACACTCGACCGAATTTGAATAGGATTAACAGGAAAGTTCAAAAAGTTGATATCTAAGTCACAATGCATCAAAGAAATTAAAAAAATCAAGCAGTTACCTATAGAGACTGTCTAGGAATTTAACTAGAGATTTAAGACATTGATGGACAAAGTAAGATTTCATATGTCAAAGGTGCAACACAAGGAATGGTTCATTGTACCATTGTTCTCACACATCTAAATTCCAAGGATGCAACAGAATATTGTGTCATAGACAGAAGCTCTGGAGATAGCAATGAAGTTAGAATCCTCACCGATTGGAGAGACCAGTACAGGAATGATGCAGATTTAGTTGCATCTATCAAACCTTATGCTGCAACTCCAGGACATTAATAAATGGAAAGATATCCAAGAAGAACTTTGGTGTACCCTATGAAGAAATGAGGGACACCATAAACATAATTTCCTGATCCTCATGAAATATGTTGCAACAGGATCACCAAACCCATTAAACACACGAGGGATGCCTTTGGTGTAGAATATGTCAGACTTGGGGCCATCGGTCGGAAGAACACTTGTAATTACATAATATTCTAAGTACACCATCTAGTTTATACTGTAAATTTTGTAAATATGTAGGCCATGATGAGAACGATTGCAAAGCATTCCAGCTAATGTAGGAGAAAATGGTGGATACCTACTAAATAAAAAATGATGAGAATATACAAGCTGAGTAAGCGCAATCTCAATACCCACCTAAATCCATCACCCCAATATCAACAAAATATGTATCCTCAACCCCAATATCAATAGAACCAGTATCCACCTTGGAAACACTACCCTCAACCTAGGGGGGTGGCAATTTTTGGGGCTGAGGAAAACAACAAAGAGGAGGAGGATTTGGTCATGGAAGATTCCAAATCATATGTTATAATTGTGGACAACCAAGAAATTTCATTCGGGACTGTGTGAGTCCTACAAAGGAATGTTTGTATTGTAAATTTGTTTACCACATTATTGAGGAATTCCCTCAACTGATTGCTAAGTAGTATGCCAAGAATATGGGAAATTCAATTCCCCTGCTGAATCCCAACCAGAATATCGAGATGATTTATGTTGAGCCGAGAGAAGTAAACATTGTTTTCATGACAAGAGGTGGTGTTGCGATTAGAGAAGACCAAAATTCATCGCATGAACAACCATAGGTGCGACTGAAAACACAAAAGAAGGTATAGTTCAATGTCCAGAGAGAAAATGAAATATTCTTGGATGCTCGACCAGAATTTGTCGACTGGAATCAGTCGTCGATGTCTACTCCTACGCCACCAAGAGGACAATTAAGGGAGATGACTGAAAGATTCGATCATATATTTTGAAAACAACTGATGGGAAAGTTCAATAAACTTAATGAATTTTTCAAAAGTTTCTCGTCGCTAATCCACTATAAAGATGTTATCACAGAATTGACAACTTTAATAAAAGAAAATTAGGAAGAGTTGCGACTAGACAAAAGAATTAACCATGTCGAAAAAAAATTAAAGATTGGTCGCAAACTAAGAATGACTGCGGAGATAGGTGATTATGATATGAATTATATCATTTTAGACCTAGGATCTGATGTCAATATTTTGACAAGGAAGACGTGGGAAAGCATGGGAAAACTGTGAATGAATTGATCTCCCATTCATCTCAAGCTGTCAAATCAGTCGAAGGTCCTACCTATTGGTTGAATGACTTAGGTTCTTGTCGAAGTAGAAGTCCTGAGAACATATGTAGATTTTGAAGTGATCCACATTGTCGATGATACAAAGCCATATCCTGTAGTTTTAGGGATCGATTGGGCGATAGAAAATAAAACCATAATAAGTTTTAGGAGAATAATATTATCATTTGAATATTCAAAGACAAGGGTGGTCGTGCCAATTGATCCACTTGAAGGACATAGATATGTCGAACCAGTGAACAATGAAGCATAAGGTGACTATCTCAACCATATCTATAATATCACATATGTAGGAAACAACTATATAAATCCAACAACTGATGGAAAGCTGATTTGGCGGAGTGTTAGCTCATGTACATCCAATGCAGGTGAAGCATTAGAAAATTGGCTGAATCGGATGCATGAAGTATCTACGAGAATCTGCTCAAGAATTACACGATCTGTGCGACAGGTAGGAGTCGAGGCAAGTGACCTACCTACATATGAAGGTATTTCTAACCTTGCATATTTTTTGACAGAGTTTGAAGAAAATGTTACAGAGACTCAGCGCTTGTCTGCCCTGGACTTTGTGTTGAAAGCTACGCCTGCTAAATGGTGGGGTACGCATAAAGAATCTATCTCTGAATGGTCATAATGTAGTAAATTGATGGAGATAATATTTCGAGAAAAGATCAGTTATATTAGTCGCAAGTATACAGGATTGACAGATCTTGTTGAACATATTTATTATTGTCGCATGACATCGAAAGCATATCCACATTAGGAGTGGGTTCATCACTTCATACATACACTAAACATGATACCAAGGAATTGGTATACATCAGTTGAATTGCGACGAGGAACTCTTAAATGGGAGGATTTAGATACTAGATTCACACATACATTTGATTTTGCAGATGACCATCCTTCAATTCATGTTGCATTACAAGTGATGAAAGCAACGATATTCAAAGATATCACTGTCACGATGACAAATTTCAACCAGGGCATCACAACAACCCACCATTAGATGGAATGCTACAACGTGACGAGAGAACCTGACGATGATGACCTACTCGATGTAAACATTCTAGAATCTGAAGGCATGCGTGGAGTGGAAGGACTTGGTATTTCCAGCGACTAATTCTTGAGTCCACTCAAAGTTAAGAAAGTTAATATTGGTTCCCCGAAGAATCCAAAGTTTGCCAATATCGTATATTATTGGGATGATGAGACTATAGGGAATATCATAGACTTATTACATGATTTGCAAGATCTATTCCATGTGAAATTTTCAAAGACCTGGGAGAAATGAAAATACCTTTGAGCCCCAACGTAAAACAGATCAAGCAATGACCATACCGATTGAATCTACAGTATAAATAAAAATTCAAAGCAGAGTTGGACTGAATGTTGGATGTAGGTATTATAGATCATGTCGAAGAATCAGAATGGATCATCCTGATAGTAGAACAAGGTAAAAGGGCTATAGGTGAAGTAAGAATTTGCATTGACTTGAGCAAACTAAATGGCACTTGTTTGCATGACCCATTTTCGACTCCATTTACATATGAGGTATTGGAAAGTGTCAGGGGTCAAGATATTTATTCATTCACTAATGGTTTCTCTGGTTACCATCAGATTTGAATAGAAAAAGAAGATCAACACAAGACCACCTTTGTGACAGAGTGGGGTTGTTTAGAGTACACGGTAATGCCCTTTGGACTCAAGAATGCTCTTGATACTTTTTCCAAAATAATAGCTACTTCCTTTAAATACTTTATTCAAAAATTTATTGAAGTCTGCTTTGACGATTGGATGATATTTGGGCTCATTAAGGATCATATTGAGAGCCTCAGGATGATGCTGGAACGTTGTATCCAGTATCAACTTTCATTAAATTTAAATAAATGCATATTTTGCGCCCCATTTGGAATTATGTTGGGCCATGTGGTCTGTCGCGATGGAATGTTGGTTAATCCTGCTAAAATTGTGATCATCCTTGACCTACCACGACCAACCACAATTAAACAACTATGCACAACATTGGGACACACAAGATACTACATAAAATTTATCAAAGGATATGCGGAGGTCACTGCTTCGAAGGAAAAGCTACTGAAGAAAGATATTAAGGTCCATTGGACAAAGAGTTTCCAAGTGAGTCTGGAAACGTTGAAGAACAAGATGGTTACAATGCCCATACTTGTATTTCCATACCTGAAGAAAGAGTTTCATGTACACGTCAGCATGTCGTTTGTCGCACTCGACATGGTACTAATGCATCCTAGTGAAGAGTCAATCGACCATCGTATATCCTTCGCCAGCAGGAAATTATCCACAACACAGAAGAATTATACCACGATGGAAAGAGAAGGGTTATAAATGGTATACAATTTGCAGAAATTCAAATAATACTTATTGGGTGGACATTTTAAAATGTACACAGACCATTAAACATTGAAATACATGTTCAATAAGATAGTTTTTTGGGGGGAGATTTATCAGTGGCTTATCCTTTTTCAATAATTTTACTTTGAAGTCATTGTTAAACCCGATCAACTAAATTTAGGACCAGACCATCTATCAAGGATCGAAAGTGGAGAAGGACCTGGTAACCTTGACGATAGTCTCCTTGATGCGCAACTATTTGCAATGACAATGTTTAATGATCATTACAGAGACATCATACAATTTCTGAGTACAGGATATGCGCTAGTTGAGTTTACCACTATGCATAAGAAATAGTTGGCTGTCCAAGATGCAGACATCCAGTTGATCTCTAGATAGTTATACAAGATGGGCCATGATGAAATTATTCATCACTGTGTTTTGGAACACGAACGGCCAATGATACTGAATAAATCACATGTTGGTGTTGCAGGAAGCCATTACACTAGAATACCTACTGTGCAAAATATATTGCAAGCAAGATTGTGGTGTCCTACCATGCATGCAGATGCATGAGAATATTGTCGCAACTATGATGTCTTCTAGATAATTATAAAGTTGTCGCGACAAGATGAGATGCCATTAGCACCACAAGTAACTCTATAGTAATTTGATAAATTGGTCATTGATTTTGTGGTTCATATTAGTTCGATAGGGAAGCACACAGGGGAAATATACATGATTACTCCAATCAACTACCTAATCATATGGGATGAAGTAGCGCCAGTAAAATATTGTATTGTTGCGACTGCTACAAAGTTTTTGTTTGAAAATGTTGTGACGATATTTGGTTTCCCAAAATTTTTGACAAGCGACCAAGGTACACACTTTGTTAACCAATTAATTGAAGAATTCGCGAAGCAATTTTAGATCCAGCATAGAAAGACAATGCCATATCAACCTCAAGCGAATGGTGTTGTCGAAGCATTTAACAAAATTCTATAAAATACGTTGACAAATATTTTCAATGTCCAACGAGACGTCTAGGATCAAAAAATTTCCGCAGTGTTGTGGGCATATCGCATGATATGTAAGAGGTTGATAAGATGAACTCCATTTCGTTTGGTATATGGGAAAGAAGTTGGCATGCCAATGGAATACATTATACTTAGGTTATGGATTGTTGTCATCACAGAGATTACAGATGTTAGTGTTGTCGAAGAAATACTGTCGCAACTGATAGATTTGTAAGGAGAAAGTTTTGTCGTAGGATATCATCAAAACATTGATAAAGAATGGCAGGAAGTATGGCACGATCGACACATCAAGAACAAACAATTTCAGGTTGGAAGACTTGTTCTTCTATATGAAAAAAAATTCTTCAAGCATTTGGGTAAGTTTAAAACACGCTAGTTAGAATTGTATGTTGTCATTCACATCACTGCCAGAGGCGTAGTGCAATTGCAAAACTTGGATGGAACACCTGTCAAAGGAATGGTAAATGGAAGTAGGCTAAAACCTTATTAGGATAGTTGTGACTCAGTTTAATGAAAACAAAAAAGATAAAAGAAAGAGAGAGAAAAGAGATAAGAAAGAAAGAAAAAACAAGAACGCATATATCCTCACAAAATAAACCTTACCTATGTATGATGTTTAATATATATATATTGTAGAAAATCCGTTGTTGTGAAAGAAAAGACCGTCGCAGAGTGCTAGTATGTCGCACACAGAGGAAAAGTGTCACTGATTCTGTGTCTGTCGCAGGTGGAAAAATGAAGGCGAAGAAGCCCCATCTGTCGTAGGAAAAGGATTATATCGAAGGAAGGATACTAGTCACACAAAATAGTTATGCTATCACAGGAGGAATTTGAATCGCAGGAAAGACAACTGGACATCATTAAGACAAATGTCCATCATTAATTTGAAAACCCCAAGATATTTTTTGCGTTGTAATTTTAGTCACATCTATGATGATTACATAATAATGGCAATGATGTGACAAGGGAAATTGATGGTTTGTATAGTGGTTTCCATGAGATGATTCAGACAAGTGGCTCACGTGACGGATCCTATTGTCACCATTCCACTTAGTGTCTGCACGTGTGAAATTATGAATGATTGAATAAGTAGGTATTATTAGCATTCATCATTCACCTTCATTTCATTCTGCTGCGTTTGAAAGAGGAATTTATCTATACAACTCCAAGGGCCGAAGTATGTTTTTTTTGTTCACGGAGTATGGCTATTTCGACTCCTAGTGCCATTGTAGTTATAGAATTCGTCGTTGAAACTACGTTACTCACACTCATTATGGCATACATTGTTGGATATGTTCCATAGCGGGAAGGGGTTGGACTGGAAACTGAATAAGTTCCAGTCATCCCTGAATTAAGGTTACAACCCGATATAGTTGGTTTTTCAACGAAGAAGCATTTCGGTACCCGCAAGAAGAAAGTCATCTCAACACTAACGATGGAAGATAATGAATCAACGGTTGAAATTTGGATACCAAAAAACATTCCACCTAAACTTTTGGATACACTTGTGGATAGACTCACCATAATGCAAAGTATCCATTGGTAAAATCCGTCGGTCCAAACCAGAGTTCAGCTAATGACAAACAACGATGAAATCCTACATCATCGCCTTCAACTGTACAATAAGATCAATATATAGTTGGGGATGTTTGATTAAGGGAAGAATATGAGATGGAATATTTCATTGACGATGGAGAAGGGCTGACAAAAATGTTCTTCCTATGGGGAGGAAGAAATCAAATAAAATAATGCCCAGGAAAGCACCTATGATTTTGTCTTTAGCTTTCCAAGAATCTGGGGATGCAATCGGTGATGTCGATGAACTTTTTCCTCTTGTCGGTACCATTGCTCCAAAATAGTAACTTTTCAAAACCAAAGAAAGAACTAAAATAGCGACAAAGGCTGTGAAGAAGATAGAAGAAGCAGAGGCACGGTGTGCCAATGCTATCGACCAAGTCTCTCAGACTTAGGAAGCATTGATCGATGATGTCGTATTGGAGAAAGTCGCAAGGGAGTTGTGCACATACTAGACAGGAGAAAGTCAGCTGAAGAATTAGATGAAGAATTTACCCTTGGCAGAGAAAATGCCTAAGGTCGTGGAAATTAAGAAATTCCAACAACAAGTTGTAGTGCTTCGCACTCAACAACAACAAAAGGATGATGGAGTCACAGAATTATAGGTTGAAGAAAAAAGAGTCACATGAATCATTCATCCTATATGTCAAAAGGTGCGATGAGCAGCGGAGGATGCAGGGATCGCAACATCTAAAAACCTCATTTATGACCTTATTGAAAAATTGCAGAAGGAAGAAGAAGACGTGCGACGAGAGACAGAGGAGATAGTGAAAATATTTCAATATTTTTAATGAAAAGTTGTCACGAATGTGGAATTTGTGAAATATATTTGTGTGTCTCATGACGAGCCATAGGTGATTGTTGGGGGCCTATTGGCCCTAGGGAAATATAGGTAGAATTCAATTAAAATTATGCCCAAGTAGATAAAGAGTTCAGTCGCAGGGAAGAAGAAGTTGCGATAGAAGCAACAGTGGAAGGGAGAACAAGGTAGAAGAGGCAACTATAGAGGAAGCTACGAAGGAGGAATATGGAAGAAGATAAGAGAGAAAGATATAAGACAAAAGAAGAAGTCGCAGAGGAAATTTGTGACAATAGAAGAGCTTTTGAAAGAAGAGAATTCACAACAGAAGAGAAGCATTGACAAAACGAAAGGAGGCAATGAGATCAACCCCGATGGAAGGAACCATGATAAAGAAGGTGTGCAGTGGAGAAATGGCTGGAAAGGATAGCTTGAGATATCATGGGTACGAAGTCGACTAGAGTCACATGTGTTGTGAGGAATAAAAGCATCTTTGTATTTTGGGTCGATAGTTCCTACTGACAAGTGTAACCAGAATAGGAATAAAATCCTATTGGATAATAGAATGAAGATGAATATGACATGTAAAGAGTCTATAAAAGGAAGAATGCAAGCTATATGTGGGTTACCTCCCTGGTGATTTCCTGACTTCTTGTTTTCCTGTTACTTGTTGTTTAGTTTCTAGTCATTCAGTAACTGAGTCTGTAAGAAGAGTAGTCGATCTAGGATGTTTGTGGATCAACATTAGAGTCGAAGAGAAGAGTAGTTGATATAGGTTGTGTGTGGATCCACAATAGAGGAAATTAGGAGAAGATCGAATGACAGAATAATAGAGAGCATTAGAGGAGAGTGAAGTCTGTGTAAAAAAGATATGAAGATCTAGAACAAAGTCTATAAATGAGTGCACAGACAAAAAGGTGCCATATATTTCTCATCCCAAATGAAAAGCGCCTTTGTGGTTTTTCTTGGATGGGTTTCCATGTTAAATACTATGTCATTGAGTAAACGATGAATGTACTTAAGTGGTAGGAATTTTTATTATGCTTAAGTGTTTATGTATTTGCTTATGAATAAGTTATCTTATGCATGAGTCGTACTATTGATAGATAACTTATGTGTTAATCTTATATTGTTGTTATAATCTATGTGACGTATAAGTTAAGTAGTTTCTTATCTATGCATAGTAAGGTTAAGCAATACACCCATTGGCTTCAGTCGATCAAGTTGGTAAGGTTCCAAGGGAGAAAAAATATCCACTCAATTGCAGAAACCTGGTTCTGGAAGTTACCCATAATAGATATCTCATGTGAGACTGCATCTGCATCATAGGTTTTTTCGACTGAGCATTTCTCTGTCAAGATGATATCTTGGTCTTTGTTGCATGCAACAGAAGGTTTGAACCTAGGTCAAAGGGGAGAAACACCAACAAATAACTAGAATGGTGGTAGCTATCTCTGACAAAAGATGTGGCCACTATGCTCATTCGTGCCAATATGAATACAAAAGGAGTATGAAATGGCCTATTTATCATAATTATGAGGAAAAGAGCCCTAAACTTCCAAAACATAACCCTAGAAGATGAACTGTCATGAATTTTGTAGTCCCGAGGTGGTTAGTAGAATAGTCAACTTCCTATGGTCATAAATTTTGGATGCGATCTTTGTTTGGGGTGCTTAATATCCCACTAGAAAGGTCTATCCACTATTTATAACTTTTTCTTAGGATAATAGGCATGTCTATAGCAACCATCTCCCCTGTCAAATCGCCAAAAAACGATGTTTAGGGCCTCAAAATGCTCTTGCAAATTTGGGACTTGAAAAACCATAGAAAAATTACTAGGAAACTGCCAAAAAGGAAAATTATTTTGAGATAGTGGAATAGGTGGGTTGCCACCAATATCCATCTAAATCATTCCTCCCCCCTTCAGAAGCAATGGTCTCCATTGTGTCAAATCCCTTATCATATTTGGAACCGTGTGTTGAGTTGAGCTCTTGGTGCAACATTTGCTGAAGTGAAAAGGTTTCCCTTCTTTGACATCTTCAGAGGGATGCAATTCATACATTCATGTTTCCTTTATTAAATTAATCTATTATCCCATCCCGTATATGATCCAATTACTTCAAAGGAATTCTTGTAGGAACCACATAGAACTTCATATACCAATCAAGAGCATGACTTATAAAATTTGTGACCATCTAGGCCCTCTTTACCGCCTTATCCTGGATTTGCTGCACAATTGAGACAAATTCGCACAAAAAATAGGGTTGTTCAAGGTATTCCAACCCATTTCAATTAAATATAGGTAACTTCATGTCTTCCCCAACCATTATGTGCCTTTGGGGTACTAATGAACCTGAATTAGATGGACCAATAGTAGGAACTTTTTTACCACTATTTTGACTATTATTATTACTCTAATTCAACAAGAAACTCTTTGACACAGTTTTAGGTCTTACCTCTGATGTCATATATGTACATGGAGTCATAGGTATGTCGTAGCCTTTGGTTTGGTATGGTTTTGACACTTATTCCTCATATTCATAAATAATTTGGTACTATTCCTCTTCATCAAAACACTCCTCATCAAGTTGTGGCANCTCTCTCTCTCTCTCTCTCTCTCTCTCTCTCTCTCTCTCTCTCTCTCTCTCTCTCTCTCTCTCCGTGTCACAGTCCTTCTCCTCTTCTTCATATGGAATATTTTCCAGCTAATTAGGTGGCCACCCCCTTCATCAGTCTCACTATCGTCCTGGAACATATCATCTCATTCTACCCATATTTTCCAGACCTTATTCCTGTCACTAACCATGCCCTCCATGCACAATGATTCACTCATTGTACCGTCATCCAAAAAATTCCTTTTTCACATGTCAACATTTTTATCCACCAATTTAAGGACTTCGGGTATCTACCTCTGGGGCCTAAAAAAAATTCTCTTTCAACTTCATTATATGAGTTAATAGTATCCACAATGATCTCAATAATATACCCTTCTAAAATGCTATAGACTAAAAACTCAACAACCCTCGATATGGTGTTACTAACACACTCCAGTCATTGAACCAATTGAGGCGTCTAACCCCTAGGTTCACCTCCTTAAAATTTTCTTCTCAAGTGCTAGTATTTCCAACCATTCATATAATATAATAGGGAATTCACCAAAGAAAATATCAAGGATATATGAATAAACGTATCTTCCTAATCGATCTCCTGGATTCAGTTGTGACCCCCTAATTTCTTATTGAACAAATTCTTGATCCTTCTGATCAACCCAATCTTGGATCTCAGGATTTGTCGGGTACCAGGACATGTCCCTTTCTTGCTAATCTAGGTCGTGGAAACGAAACCATTTTTTGGCTCAATGTCAACTAACCCAAGTTCAACTTCGACCATACCAACAAAAACACAAAGTATCAGCTCGATAGGGTTTAACCTTGTTGACAACACCAACATAACAAGTGAGGTCTCACTCGAGATACCTATAGAAGGTGCAAGAGCCATTTTTTCTACAGTAAAGAAGGGGATATTATCTTTTTAGACATTGACATAAAGGAAAATGATAGAACAACTACCATGATGGCATATTACAGTCCATTCACAACCTTAAACATATTCATAAAACCAACTGAAGTTGTGTCGATTCATTTACTTATTCAGAAATTAACACATTATCACAGATTGTAGAAATACACAAAACAACATACACACTTATCATGCACCATTCAACACAAGATATTTAATGTGGAAACCCAAGATGGGAAAAAACCATAAAAGCACTCATTAATTACCAAGAATCATAGTTCGAATGCTTTGGTATGTGCACACATCCTACAGACATTTATCCATAATCCCCATTACATTGAACCCAGACACACAGCTTGCAGATTGACAGTATACTTACAACCCTTATTCATCTTTGACATAACATTACAACATCATTCTATCTACAATACAGACTTGTTCTTACAAAAAAATTAATTTCAACCAACCCCAAAAATCCCAACCCATCACACTTTTATAGGCTCTACTAGTCGGTTTTACATCCCATGCCCTCTACCCCAAAAGTGGAAAACCCTTCTAAATAATTCACCGACTTTTCTATCGGAATTTTTCAAAATAATTACTTTTCCCCCAAATTCTTCCCTAAAATTCAATGATGATCGTTTCAACACTTGCTATGTTGCAGCCCCGTTCACGCCTCATCCAAGTTCCAAAACTTAGAGATGAAAATTAATCAAAACATACCTAGGGCCAATAGTATTTTTGTTACCCTTCTTTTCTTTTGGTTGGGACTATTTGTCCTTTCCCTGTCCCATGTTCTTTAAACAAGAGTTTCCCTTGCCCTACTTCTGCGCAGGTCAAAATTCTCACTTGTTCTTTTGCTAAAATTTCTAATCAATTTTAACAACATACTGATAGGCAGATCTGAGTGAAGAGATGTCCAGGAATTCCATATCTATTCATATGTACCAATGTATGACACTGCGATATTTCAGTAGCCGATGTCACTTGGAGTCCTTAATACCCACCTTTGTGCACAAGGTATAAAAGTTGTTAGTATACTCTAAAACCATTTGGTCCCTCTCTTGACGCTGAATGGTCCATTTTGTGTACTAATCATCATAGTTTCCCACAAGGTAATATTTCTCCTTAATGACATCTATAAAAGAGGACCAAGTGGGATTGGTCTCAAACATTCCAGACTCATCTGATGAGTTTTTCTCACAATAAGTTTCCCACCAATATTTGACATGGGGGACAACCTTAAGAAGCGCAGAGGTGATATTTTCATTGTTGAAAAAATCATGGACGAAGAAATAACCTTCTAATAGATTCAACTATTTATATAGGGCATCAACATTGATTAGGACTTCAAATAAAGGGATATCAAAGTTAACTTGTACCTTGAAGAGAGTTGCATCTCTGAAACGGTTGCTTGTTGAAGGTGTATTCGTTGTTGTCGGCATTCATCGAAGGATCCAGGGAAAATTATCCATCATTTCATTCCTCTATCGTGCGAGGGATTCCTCGAGCAAAAACTTAATAAGATCTCATGTCCCTTCATCTCTCTTTTATTTCTCCATGGTAAGTCACTTGGGGCAGCATGAGTGATCTTCCCCAAGTGAAACTAGTTCGAGACCCAACTCTCTATATTTGACCTCGTTGGGGACATGCACCAAGAAACAATAAAAAAACATATTGCTTTGATACCACTGATATGGATTTATGTGAGAATGAAATGAGAGAACATATATAGAGCCATAAACATAAATATATTGCAAGGAACACAGTGATATAGTAAACACATATTCTATTAAATAATGGAAATATAACAGATCATAAAATAAAATAGCTAGAATGGTGGTAGCTATCGTTGAGAAGAGATGTGGCCGCTATGGTCATTTGTTCCAAGTTGAATAAAAAAGAAGGACGAAATGGCCTATTTATCATAATCATGAGGGCAATAACCTTAAACGTCTAAAACATAACCCTAGAAGATGAATTGTCATAAAGTTTGCAGCTCCTAGGTGGTTTGCTAAACATTCAACTTCCTGGGGTCATAGCTTTTGCATTCGATCTCCGTTTGGGGCACTCGATAGCCCATTGGAAAGGTCTATTTGATATTTACAACTTGAAACTAGAGAAATACCATTGACAACCACATCCCCCTTGAATCACCAAAAACGTCTTTTATGGCCTCAAAATGGCCCTAAAAGTTTGGGACCTAAAAAACCGTAGAAAATTACTGGGAAACTGCCAAAATGGACAATTATTTTGAGCCAGTGGAATAGGTGAGTGGCCACGGACATCCATAGAGATCAAAATTGCTCTTTTTTTCAGGTAACATATTATGGGGAGAACCTCTCAAGAACTTCCCCGTGTTGCAAGGATGGTATCCTAGTAAATGTTAGATCCTTTAGGGTGAAAGTTTAGGTCAACAACTCATGAATAAATCACATATATATCATCAACAACTAGCTCACTAAAAGAAACATATCACTAAGTAGGATTTAAACATGGGTAGGGAGCGTAACATGTTTTCTCACAACCACTTGAGTTACACCCAATTGACATATTAAATATTACTCATTATTTAATTATTTATAACATTTAAAAAATATTTATAATTAACTCATAATTAATATTGAATAAAGTGGTTGATGTTAATATATTTTAATCCAATGGTGCTATTATCTAATAATAAAGTTAGTGATATCTACCTTGCAAAATCATACAACCTTGCCATGGCAACTCAGAAGTCCATATGGAAGCATATTTCCATTATAAAAACCTTGTAAGTGTAGAGAATAAACATGTTTCGTAAAAAAAAAAAATTGAGAAATCATTAATTAAATTAAAGTTCAAGGATTTTATAACAATAATTTAGTCATTCATACATATATGTGGGTATAGGAAATTTGTGTGTGCATGAAATTTGTTTTATAATCATGAGGTAGAATAGCATACCTTTAATAGGTTTATGATGGTCATGTGGCTTGAGGATAATCATATGCAAGTTATTAGTCAAGGCTTTCTCTAATGAATGGCAATGACATGTTGTAGTCTTTTCGGAGATATAACATTTTTTACAATTTGAACATCCTTTTTAATCGGCCACCTCGTTGGTTCCAAAGCATATTAATATTGCCTTCCTTCAATATAATCTTTTCTATGTGCATTTATTGTACTTGATGCCTTTAATTCATTCTTAGTCAGTAGATTATATCATTTAATTAAAGGAAATATGTGTCCGAAAAGAGACAAATACACTTGTAGAAATGTGCATTGGGTCTAACAAAGGTGTTATCTTTAGCTCCTTTAATAGGGTGGATCATAGAATTTGAATAAGGAAATATGTGTCCGAAAAGAGACAAATATGTGTAGAAATGTGCAGTGTGTCTAACAAAGGTGTTATCTTTACTTCCTTGAATAGGGTGGATCATAGAATTTGAATAACCTTTGCATTGAATTTGAATAACCTTTTCATTCTTGTAGAAATCTATTTTGAACTTAAACATCCATTATACAAAGTTAACAAAATAAGTTGGTGTCTTTCTCATAAGGTGTTCAAAGATTATCCTTTATAAATTCTCTATTTGTTGGTTGATGAAAATGATGATTTAAAAAAAATGTATCTTTCATTTACTGAATGAATATCATAGTCATTTATAGACATGTGTATAGAGAATTTAGCACCACAATAAATATCTATAAAAATAGGGTCTAAAGGTTGCACATGTCCTAGGAGTAGTTCACTCACAAATATGGTACCTTGCAGCTAGTAATAAATGTCATATTTTTTACTATAACATAATTTTATTTTATTTTTAGTTGATGAATGATGGACAATTGATCGAGACCTTTTAGATTTTTGTTAAAATTTTGTAATCAAGGCGTTCTTACATAGTGACTTGATAATGATTATAAAAACACATATAGATGTTAAGTTTTCTTAATTGTATAGATGTTATTCTAAAACAATTTACAATAATAGGATCACTGAAAGAACAATACACACAACAACACAAAGAACACAAAGATTTTCCTGGGAGAAACCAAAAGGGAGAAACCCCGCAAAACTTCCTCAGTATAGAACTCAACCAAAACAGTGTAAAACCCGAAGACAAATTCTCTTTCTTTCTAGCGCACTTTTTCTTCTCTCTCTTACAAACTTGCTTGAGTGAAGTGAGTACAAATGAATGGGGCACCTCCCTATTTATATGTCTCTTGACTTGACCTAAAACCTAACAGGGTCGACTTGTCTAGATGACAAGTCCGACTTGTTAAGTAAGCCACCAAAATAATAATAATTAGGATGACACATGGGTACTATTGACCTGACTTACATTCAGAGGTTTACATTGATTCTTTCAATGACTCTTACATAACCAATTACATAGGTTACACCTCCTGAAGGAGGAATAAATTATTGCAACTAGATTATCTTTCGAAGTTACAATATTTCAACACTCCCTTTTAATTAGGAAGGTATTCTACAAAGGTAGCAACCACTACCACAACTGTACATATGATCGATGAGTCTCTATATGTTATAGGAATATTTGGAACACCATCATGCATCTTCATCATCAATCTGGAACTGCATTAGTATGTGAATATTGAATCTTCTTTTGTCGCATCAATATGCGAATATTGAATCTTCTTCTATCACATCAGTATGTTAATACTCAATCTTCTTCTTCAACATTAGTATGTGAATACTGAAACATCATCATCATCTGCAACATCGGTGTGTGAATATTGGATCATCATCTGCAACATCATTATGTAAATATTGAATCATCATCTCCAACATCGGTATGTAAATACTGAATCATCATCTGCAACATAAGTATGCAAATACAACAACAACAACATTAGCATGTTAGTGCTAAAGCAACATCATCAATAAATGTTATATCATCATCTACATCATTAGCATAGAGATGCTATAACATCATCATCATCAGTATAGAAATATTGAAACTGTCTCATTAACATCACAACAACATTAGTATGAAAATATTGAACATCAGTATGAAAATACTGAACCTTCCACAACAACATTAGTATGAAAATACTGAACCTTCCATAACAACATCAATATGAAAATATTGAACCTACCACATTAGTATAGGAATACTAAATCCACCTATTTCCCACTAGTCATCTTGGAGTAGCACCTCTATGGGTTCTCTGGTAGATCCATCCAAGAATTTTGTCTGACTTACTAACCCTTTTGATTGGATAATCCTAGACCCTTTTGGTTCGACAAGCCTAGTCAAACAGATGAATCTTCCTAGGGACCAAACAAGCCTTGTCTGGCTTACTAACCCTTCTGGTACAAACAAGCCTATCCATACATACTAATACCCCTAGGGTCAATAGGCCTTGTCTAACATAATAACCCTTTCATGCCAACAAGCCTAGTCGGACATACCCTACCCTAGACTGAGATACCACACCACTACAACAAAAAATCCTTTTATCATATTCTTCACTTCCTCTTTCGAGGGAGGTCCTTTCAGAATATGCCAAGATTGTCTTGAACGTATTCAAACTTTACACAAGACAAAGGATTATCCAACACATCTACCACTTGTTCCTCAGTAGGAACATACTTGAGCTTTACAACTCCCTTATGTACCATATCCCATATGTAATGATACCTAGTTTCGATATGTTTCGACTTATCATGAAACATCAGGTTTTCTTTCATCTTAATACAAGTCTGATTAGTGCAATGGATATCAATCACACCTACTTCTACATCAATTAAACATGTCAACATCTTGTGAAGCCATACTTCTTCGTTACAGGTTGAGCATGCTACAATGTATTCAACTTTTGTCGTACTAAGTGCAATACTAGACTGCTTTCTATTGAACCATGAGATCATGCCTGATCCCAAACTAAAACAACATCCTGAAGTGCTCTTTCTATATTCAACACTTCCTGCCCAATCTAAATCTGTAAATCCATGTAATATGATCTTTCCATCTGATGCATATTTGAGACCATAGTCTAAAGTCCACTTTAGGTACCTCATCACATGTTTTTCTCCTACGATTCACCATATATTGACTTAGAGTGTTTAAAGAAAACATATATATGGCCTTGTATTGGTTATGTACATTAGATAACTAATAAGCTATCTGTATAAGGTGACATCTACTATCTCCGAAGAGTCATCATTCAATAGCTTGAAATTTGTTGTCATTGAAGTAGTCATAGCCTTGCAATCCATCATCCCAAATATATTTAGGATATCTACCGCATATTTTCCTTGGTTTAGGAAAATATCGTCTGGATACTTCCATACTTCAAGACCTAGAAAGTAGTGCATCATTCTAAGGTATTTTATCTCAAATTCTCCAACGAGCTTCTTCTTACATTCGTTGATGGGATTGTCTTCACCTGTCAAGAATAGATCATCTACGTATAGTAGTAATATCATAAGCCCATCATCCTCAACTTTATAGTAGAGGTTAGAGTTTGCTTTACTCTTGGTAAAGCCCAAATTCATCAGGAATCCATCAATTATTCCATACCATGCTTTGGGTGCTTGCTTCAACCCATACAATGCCTTCTTGAGTTTGCATACATGAGTTGTCTGATTATCTATCTCAAAACCTCGCAGTTGTTCAATATATACTTCTTCTCCTATCAAACCATTTAGGAAGATTGTCTTTACATCCATATGATGTAGCTTCCACTTCATTTTAGATGCCAAGGAAATGATGGTTCTAATTGAGGTGTACCTAGATACTGGTGAAAAGGTATCCTCATAGTTGATTCCTTCCTTTTGGGAGAATCCACGAGCTACGAATATTTCCTTGTACTTCTCTATACTATTGTCCGTTGAATGCTTTGTCTTGTAGATCCATTTCAAGGATACCACTAACTTGTTCTTTGGTCTTGGTACTATTTCCCCTTCATCATTGTTTATAATTGATTGGTATTCCTCGACCATGGAATCTATCGATTCCTTCTTCTTTATTGTTCCTTCAAAGCGTGTCGGTTCTTTGTCAACAAGATCGCGCATCAAATCCACATAACTAGGGTATGACTTTGGCTTCTTTCTTTCCCTGATGGTTCCTTCTGGGACACCTTGTCTTTTTGCTTCTTTGATTACTTCTCATGCCCAAGTATGCCTTCTTTTGCATGATATCAACTCACTGGGAAATTCTTCAGGTCTCTAAGGTTATGTCATGTCATGATCCTCAAGAATTTGTTCTTCCTCCTCATTTATGTCTGGTTTAGTGCAGCTCTAGGAGTTTCATGCTCCTCTTCATCTTCCTTGTCTTTCCTTGATTTTATAAAAGATGTATCTTCGTCAAAAGTAACATATCTTCTTAGTTCAATTTGATGATATCTTGGGATATAGATTGGGTAATATTAATATTTCTCACTATATCCTACAAACAATCCCTTCATTCCTGAAGGGTCTAGCTTCGATCTTTTCTCCTTGGGAATGTGTATGTATACTGGAAAACCAAATATTTCTAGGTGATTGACTTCAATATTTTTACTGTAAACATCTTTTCTGGAGTCTTATTCCCAAGGGCGTCATGGGAGATTACATTATGTGCATATATTGTTGTTTTGGCTTCTCCTTCCTACAAGTACATAGGTATATCTTGATCATGGATCATAGCTTTTATAGCTTCCATGATAGATCTATTCTTTCTTTATTCCACACCATTTTGTTGTGGATTATAGGGAATGGTGAGCTCCCTCTTAATACCAGCTTCTTTAAAGTACTTGTTGAATTCATTTGAAGTGAATTCTCCTCCATTCTCTAATATTAAGGTCTTGATCCTCTTTTTACAGAGTCTTTCCACAAGAGCCTTGAACCCTTTGAAATTTTCAAACACTTCATCCTTCTTTTTCAAGAAATAGATCCAAGTTTTATGGGAGTAGTCATCAATAAAAGAAGCATAGTAAACATAGTCGCTTAATGAATTAGTTTGCATTGGACCTCATACATCCTAATGAATCATTTCTAAGATCCCTTTTGCTTTATTGTCACTGTTTGGATAAGGGTTCTTAGTATTCTTTCCTTGTGCACATCCTTTGCAAACCCCTTCATGATTTATCTGAATCTCTGGTAAACATGTCACCACCTTTCTCACAAGTGGTAATGCCTTGTAATGTACATGAGCAAGTCTTCTATGCCATAGCTCACATGGGATTATGGTACTACTCATTAAGGCTAAATACACATGCCCCTTTAATCTATAGAGTCCCCCTTGTTCAACTCTAATCACTACTGCATCATCTATATTTTTTCCTTTTGTCCACATGAGGAATTCTCCATCTACAAAAGCAACTCTGAAACCTTTCTTATCTAAAGTTGAGATAGAAAGGAGATTCTTCTTTAGTCCTGGAACTTACAGGACATCCTTCATCTTCATGGACTTTTCAAAGTCCAACTTATATGAGGATTTTCCTATCCCTTTGATGGGATATTGATAATCATATCCAAGAATTACTTTGTGTGGGGACTCCTTCTATCATAATACATGAGAGTGAGTCATTTTAACCTGTCATGTGCTTAGAGGAACCACTATCTACTAGCCAGGTATCATTCTTGGGTGAGACTGAACCTGTGAGTGCAGATATCAAAACATATTCTTCACATGAATCTTCATCTTCTTTAATTCTTTCCTCATCTTTTTTATCATTGTCTTCAACAACATGGGCCTAAAGTCTTTTGTTCTTCTTCTTGAGTTGTTCTACTCATGATGAGATAATTTATGGAGATGTGTCCCATCTTGTGACAAGTGGAACATTCATAATTTGAGAATTATTTCTTGGACTTCTTAAACCCTTGATATTTTTTGGGAGGATGGTCATAACTCTTCCTCTTGTTCTTTCCTTTTTTGTGGACCGCCAAAGCTTGATCCTCATTTTCATTTAGCTTCTCTTCTCTGGCTGCTATTTTTTATTATTCTTGAACACATTCTTCCCATAACTTCTAGAACTTAGTCATATTTATTCTGGAGAAGATTCCTCAAATAAAGGATTCCCAATCCCTTGGAAGACCATTCAAGGTGGTCATTGCAATTTTTTCTTCTCCTCCCATATCACCAATACCTTCAAACTACTCCTTAATTTGAGATACTCTTGTGAAGTATGATTGCATGGTTTCTAACTTATGAGCCTTTACATTTTTGAGGTGATTCCTCAATGCCATCTTGCTATTAATATTTCTTCCTTCAAATAGGCTGGATAGGGAATCAAACATTTCCTTTGGTGTTCTCCTTGAAAATACTTGAGGAATCAAGTTATCTTTGATGGAGTCACCTATGATCCTCTTATCCTTGATCATATCCTTCTTGTGTTTGGGTGTAGGTTCATCTCCTTATGGTTTTGTAACTTCCTCCTTTATATAAATCATTCTACATAATTCTCTTCTAGGATGAGCATGACCTAATACTTTCATGCTCTAAAGTTTTAAGCACCCTCAAGCTTCTCATCCATATTGGTAATTTTTGTCATATTTTAACAAAGTGAGAACTTCAAATGGAAATAGGAGTGATACTTACTTGATGAATACTGCTTCTGGCTGACCTTCTTCAGGATGACCTATTGTAATGTCCCTTTTTGGGAATGTTATTAAAATGACCAATTTTCACTTTTTTCCTATTTCGACCTTTGACTAGTTTTGATGTCTAGGTCTCTGAATTGACCCAAATGATCCCGGATATTCTGAGAAGGTATATGAATGATATTAATACTTGAATATGATGTTCATGGATTATTTATGACCCTCCGAATACTTCTTAAAACATTTTTAATCTTCTAGCCAAGGTAGGAGTTTTCACTAACAAATTGGGGTTCCAATTCCCCGAGGGTAAATGCTGAAAATGGATTCCCAAATGCTCCCAAACCCACTCGAACTTCTGAACAGAGCTAGACTATTTTTAAGGGAAATTATTAAGGTATCATGTGAATCATTATTCATTTTATAAAGGCTGTTATAACCCTCTCCCAAATAGCTACAAAATCACTAGCTCAACCCTTGGGGAAATGACACCAAATCTTCTCCAAATGCAAATAAATTGAGTAAGATGAATTCAAATTCTTAAGTATTGGATATGAAACTTTTAATACTCATAATTTTTAGTCCATCAATCATAAATATATCAGATACACATTCTTGCATTCGAAATCATCAACATTACAATGGCATACATTAATATAGTGGGGAAATGGTCACTGTTTTCTCATTAACAATCACGTTTACATACAACCATTTGGTATTTATACCTGAGAATTTCTGAAGATTAATAAAATAGTATATTAATCTTATTACAATCAGAAATTGACCATGATAATCTCTCCCAAAGAGTGCAATATCTCACCCAAAGCGCAATCCCTACATGAGTAAGAATATGCAATAAAGACTGGAACTGGTTGAGAGAATATGTTGCACTAGAAGAAACCATGAGCTGCCCTGTATATTACACCTGAAAATACCAAGTCCATTAAATCTCCATGAAAGACCTGAATGGCCTCTCCAAACACCAACTTGGATGGGAATCTTTCACCCTCGAAATTGGCTAAGGCAAGAAACTAGTCATCCACTAGCTCTCTCTCTTCACAAATCCAAATTTCTCAAATGATAAAAATATCTTATCTTGGTTGATCCATGTATTTTATAAACATCCTTAGCCTTCTAAGGTTACCAATCCATCCACAAACTCAATCCAAATCAAATTAGGGTGTGTGCTCAATATTTGCCATGTGTCCTCCCTTCCCTAGCCTTCCATCTTCCCCCAATTCGAGTAGGGATCCATTGAGCTTCCCCAACTCACATGAGCACCTTATTGGATGCTAAATTTATGCCTAACATGTCACAATGTTCATATTTAAGCCTCCATGTCTGCAATATGTCATAAATTTCATATCATATTCATCATTGGTGCAATAGATGTCATAGATGTTAGGGAATCTAGCCCAAGGGTCCAAGAAGCGCCCATTTGACTCTTCCTCTCCCATGTAAGTTACATTTCCTTCCAAATTAGACCTATGATGCATATGGCCAAGTGTATTAGCCTTCTAACTCATCCAAGAACATTAGGATTCCCATGGATTTGAAATTGCAAGAGGAGGATGCCATGTGGCACATAAATTCTAGTTTATGTGGGCCCCATAATCTTCATGTGTCTCCATGCTCCATTGCCAATTCAATTTTCTATTGTATTTATTTAATTAGCTCCATTATTAAATATTTATTCCATTCTAATGTTTGAACATCATTTATTAGCTCCCTTATTAAAATTCCAAATGTATCCATCCAACCTAGGGAACTTGTAGGATTGATGGAATTGTCTTGCTATGCAATTATTTGAATGGGGGAATTACACTACTCCCCACCCAAGATTTCTTGTCCTCAAGAAATTTCAGATTTTTATGCTACAAAATATCCTCAAGTGGTGAATAAATCTCCAATGTTGCATGTTTCCCCCAAAATTGAAACCAATGAGACCAAAAATGATCCCAGGGTTTGTTTGCACCCCAACAATTCCCCTTAATTTTTTTTGTAAAATAAAAGGGTCCCCTCTTGTAGATTTTTGTAAATATGAATCTTTTTGGTTTGATTTTATTTTTATATTGCTTGATTGGTAGTTGATTTCATATATTCATCCTTTATTTTCACTCTTTGCGTTGCCTTGCTCTTTGGCTTGACATTTATACGATAAGGACTTGGTGATTATGATGTTTTCTGCCGAGTGAATCTTCTAGCTTCTTGGATCCTTAATAACTTTTGATTACTCTTGTTTGAGCTTGATTGATTTACTTCTATGCTTGGATTTTCTTTATATGGTTTGATTTCATGTTCCGAAGATTTGGCGAAATTTTTCCTTAACTCCATTAGTGAGTAAGCAATACACCAATTGGCATTAACCTTTTCTTTTAAGATCTTCACATTATTATTGAAAGTCTATTGTTAACATATATTTTCCCATTTGGGGTCAAAGAAAGTATTATCAAGGATTTAATTTGAATTCATCAATTGTCATTTGTGTAAATTTCATTAATAATCTTTAACTCTTGATTTTTATCAAATTAAACTCGATTAATTCTTTTGGAAATGATATTTAAATATCATGTGATTTGTATCTTTATTCTAAATTATTAACATAAATTTATTTATGTTCATTTCAATAAATTTGAATAAAGGTTATCTTTCATAAATATTGTGGAGAGGCATAATGATTCACACCTAAATCCAAGAAAGCTTCAAATTATATTTCAATATTTTATTGATTTCAAAAGATTAATTGGTCCATGTACCTTCTTTAAAAAGAGGATCATCCAAAATGATTTACCCTCACATATTAAATAATCCAGGAAGATTCTTGACTTATATAATATGACAGGATTAAAAATAAGGTTTTGTTGACATAAATATTGGCATGAAAGTATAAAACCATGGATAAGTAGATATTTGATATCATTAAAATATGAAAATTTGTTCACATTTCCCCATTTTGTGCAAAATAACTTAACTGTAAATTATTATTTTAAGGGGAAAATTGATTGCCAAACAGATTGCATTGTTAGCGCAATTACTTTTCAAGATATTGTGCTTATTAGGTGTCAATTGTCAATTAAAGATGAACTATTATCGTTGAGAATGGGAAATGGATTATACACTCGATTCCTTCCTTTATTCGTGGAGTTGGACTTTACTATGCCAAATAACATTGTTAGCATTTATTATGTGAATGGCGGTCAAATTAAACAACCAAAGATAAATCTCAGCACTTGAAAACTTAGTAATTTCTTTTATCATGGAGATGGAACGTTAACAGATATCTTCAGGAAAAGCATAACAGATAATTACCAGGTCGTGGAGGCGAAACTCACCATTTGATCACATCTGACAGTGAATTCTTGGTGCAATTATTTCATTCAGATTGCTCGACAGTATGAAGATTAAAAGGAGATCTTTTTGTTTTTTTTGTTATTTATTCAATCTTTTTATCATTATTCTTATTACTTTTTTATTTTTATTTTGCAGGATGTCATCAATGGTGGAAGCCGCAAAAAAGCAATATCATTAGAATGGATAAAAGGGACCAAAAGTTGCGATGAAGTTGTTTTCTAGAAGAAGCCAGAGATCATGGGATAAAATGGTCGAGATTACATTGGAATGATTTCCTGAAAGATATCTCAGAGGAAGAACCAACTCATCTATTTGATTCGTGGAAGGGATAATGAAGAACAAAGATAACAAGAACTGGATCGCGCACCCGGCGAGAGAGGAAAATTTCGGTGTCTATTTGTGAACAAACCGTTTCGAATTTGGAAAAACCGTTGAAAACCCACTTCACAAATGGGTCAAGTTACCTTTCAACACAGGTCGTTTCCAGAAATTGTGAAAGATCTAGGATATTTTTGGTCCTGTTTCAACCATATTTTTCTAGAAAAAATTCTGTTATGACCGGTTTTGTAAGCATCAACTATGGAGAAGGTTATTCTTCCTGATCATCTATATAAGGATGAAGATTCGACTGACTAAGGGGTAGCGCTCATCAGATCTGGAGAATCTTTCATTCTTTAACGTTCTGTAATTTTTCTATGTCCAATGGTTTTTGTAAACCAAGGAACAAGAAACGCTGCTGCTAGTGGGGGAGATTTCTAAGACTTATGGAGAATTGATATTTTACAGTTTTGTACTACATTCTGTTGTGCTGGTGTTTTTGAAACTTTTTCTGAAGATTACTTGATGCTACAGAATAGTGAAGACCTTAGCTAAGTCTTTAAGTTGTTTTATACTGTGCTAATGATGGTTCTCTTTTGTTAAATTTCACTTTCATTTATATATATATATATATATATATATCATCATATTATATGTGAAATATTCTTTCAGGGATCTCGAATGATTACATTGTCTTGAAATGTGAATGATTTGTTATTATGTTGAAAATGAGTGAGTTTCTTCACGTTTTCAATTGATTATGAAATATGTTACATGAATTATTAACTTGTAAGTTGACCTTGTTCTGTCTACATGTTAGTATATAATTGTATCTGTTATGTTTTAGGACTGTGTTAGATTTATTTGATAACAGGTTTTAATTTCTGTTCGGATTATCTTGTAATGAAATATCATCTTATTGTGAGGTAATTCAGATTTAGTTCTGTTTATTGTAGACTTTTCTAACAGTTCAGAATTATAGATCACCTTATACTTTAAGACCTCTTGTCAAATCAACAATTCATGCTCTCAGCTGAGAAGATAGCTTGCATTTAGGTCATTATAGGATAGAATTAGGAGCTACTATTTTCTGTACTTAGGTTAAGATAATATTTAGCATTAGTTAGTCATTAGGCTAAATCTCTCTGATTTGTTAGAAGATTGGGTTAAGCAAAGCTTTCCACATACACCTAGAGAGACTCTCTATTTTGAGAGCACATTATACAAGCAACAGGGCCTTGATCTTGTGAAAGACAGTTACTTTAAACATATACAAGATTGCATTAAGTCGAGTGTGTGGACTATCTTTCTGTTGTTGGCCTAGGTCAGTTTTCTCGACCAACAAATGGTTCTAGAAGGAGGGCCATGAGGTAAAACAAGTGGTTTTATTTTTCTATTATTTTTTAACCATTTATCCTCTTGCTCTTTGATTTTTCAGCTTTTAGATTTATTATTCTTCTTCGTCATAGACATGTGTTTAGGGGCTGGTTAGAAGACAAGCTAACCATTTGAAGAGTGAATTAATATTGATTGTTTATCATTCATGGCTCATGCCCAAATTCCTGTTTGGGAATCAGTTTTTAGTTTTACATTAATTGATATTCCCAATGAGACAGTTAACCTCTTGTAAAAACTTGAATTTGATGGTGAAAGCGATATATCTGCAAGGAAACACCTCAAGAAGTTTTTGTCTAAATGTAATAAACATAAGGTTATTGATATTAGTGCTACTTGCAGGTTATTTGCTCTTACCCTCAAAGGATGAATCAAATTTTGGTTGGAAACATTTCCACCTAATTTCTTTTTTGCACGGTTTCAATTTGCACATGAATTTTTAAATACTTTTAAGGATTATGATTCTAATAAACTATGTAGTGAATTGCAGGCTCTTCGAAGGAAGAAAGGTGAGTCTTCAGGAGACTTTTCAGTAAGGCTTTCTCATATCCTTTGCAAATTTCATATTATTGATTTACCTTTTGAATCTGATCTTTTAAATAATATTTTCAACTCTCAAGTTCCTCTTCTTCAACAAAATCAAGATGTTTGTCAAATGGATGTTTCAACAAATCATTTACCAACCCTTCTAGAAACTTCTTCTTCTATCATTGATTCAGATACTTCCATAAGTTCTACCCAATCCCAAGGTGACAGGATCGAAGTAGAAGAGGTACCAAATCCTTCCGATGATTATTCTCTTCTCAAAGGAGAAAGGCATACTTCTTTTATCCAAAATATTGAACCTATATATATTAAGGAATCAAATGGGAAAGAACTTATTCATGATGAATTTATTTGTATAGATAGAGAAGTTAATTATGTTGATGAACGACAATATTCAGATTCTTTTGTTACAAAAATAGATCAAGATGAATTAATTATAAATCAAACTATATGTTCACCATTTTCTGATTTTTGTACTAATTCTTCTTTCGATTCAATTATCAAAGAACACAAATATGTTAATGATAATTTTATGTGTTCTAGAAATTCAATAGAAAAAGTCGAAGAAGATGACACGAATCTTAGTTGCTCAGCTAAATGTTGTTCACGAAAAGAGATTAATCTTTTTCAAGCAAATATTGATAAAAGTTTTGATTTACATGAAGGATTATCAATTAATCTTGATCTCGAATCAATTTCATATGGAATGCTTAAAGGTACATCACCAAATTATATTGAAAATAATCAAGTAATAAAAGAGAAATCTTTTGGAAATATTAATGATCTTTCTAACTTGAGGGACTCTTTTAATTTCCTCACTTCTAATTCTTACTTTTCTATTTATCCTGATTTATTTTCTGATTTTGATATGCGTAAGATTCCATCTGAATTATCTAACTATGTGACTTCAAAATCACATTTTTATGAGATATCTAACATTGATGATTCACTTATTAAGCATGAGTTTGAGGGATTGGGACATATTTCATTATTAAATCATCATTCGATACAATATTTTAAAGAGAAAGGAGGTTTATTGCAAGATGGTTACAGTCAACCGATATTTGATGAGAATAAAACACAAATTTTTGTTGAAACTAAAAATGCTTGTTCTCATCAGAATTACTTATATGAGAGATATAATTTGGTTGGTGATAATAAAATATTTGCTGAAGAGTTTCCTATAACTTGTGATCACCAAAGACTTACATCTCTTTTAATTGATTCATCTTTAGTTGCAGATCCTCTTAACAAGATTACTTCTTTCGATATTAGGTCACCACCGATTCACTCACCTATTACATCATTTCATGATCCTACTTTGTATTTGAAACCAAGTCTTCCAATTGTTAATGTGACTAATGCTAGTTATTTGATTCTTCAAATTGATTCGCCTAAGATATGTTTGCCACCTATGGATTTCATGTTGGTAGATCATACTTTGCATTCTAAGTTTTATGATAGGATTGCGGAGTGGCTCGAAAATTCTTATCTCAAAAGGTTTCCGAAAACTGGTAAATTTGTCTTATCATTATATGTTTCAAATGGTAAGGATGATAAACTTGTTTTTAGTTTTCTCTTATTGACATATCATTTCTGGTTACTATTAGGAAAACGTGTCATTCTTACAGGATTAGAAATGCTTCGATGGCTTCATTGGTTATTTCATTTTACTTAATTTTGATTACAATTGATTTCTCTTGTACATAGTTAGGCTTAGGTTTAGATTAGTTTTTCTTCATTTTTACCATTTCTTGTTTTGTTTTAAATAAATGCAGTTATGAAGATGATGCCAATTTCAAGCTCAAGAGGTGACACTTTTTAATACATTCATGATGTTTTCCTTACCTTTTACCCTCTTGATTATAATTATATTTGTTTAAAATTTTTCTTTTTAAGTCATATATATTTTACTTTTTTGACTTAATTGGGAAAATGTTTATACATTCTTATGATCATAAGCAAGAAATTTTAAGAAAAATAAAGAATATTGTTGCACATCAATACCAAATCTTTTTAGTTGTAACTGCATATGTAATTAAGATTTAGTTTAAATTTGTTTATTTTTTGTTTGTTTTCTTTTGCTTATTAATAAGAGCGGCCTAACTTATTAAACATCTTGCTTATTCTTAACAAATCCTTATGTTGCAAATTATATTTAAAAAAAAAGAGACATTTTTCATCTTGTAGAATATAGATTCTCTCTTTTCATTTCATTTGTGATATAGCTATTTCATTTTTCTCCATGTAAGATGTTAATTTATTCAGGGCTGAGTTTTTATTTTTTCATTTTCATATATCCATTTTATATTCCTTGCTTTGATTGGTTTTATTTTGCAAGTTGATAGGATTTTCTTTTGAGTGGTTTGTTTGTTTTCCAAAAAGGGGTAAACTAATTTTAGCATATGGTGATCAAAACCATGTATTTCTGTCAAGTATTTGATCGAAATCATTTTCTGTTAAATGGACATCATTATAAAGACACTCTTCTTTTGTCAAGATTCTAATCGTAGCAAGATTAGTCTTGGCTTTGAAAAATTTATTATGGATCATATTGATGGATTAATTGAGTTACTCGACTATTATCTAGGATCTTTATCTTTCAAACTGATGCTATAATGTAGATGAGTTTCTTTTCAAAGGAATCATTTTCCCTAGATTGAGGTAAGTCAGGAATCGTAAGTTATCTTTTAGACTTTTTACGCCATCCTTTGCTCTTTAGTGGGCCATTTGGATCTGCTTCCCCATCCACTAAGTAATCTCTCTTGAGATTAACAATAACCTTAATATTATCCATTGTACATAACATTAATAAAATATAAAGGATTAATTGAAGAACGGGAGGTCTCATCATGAGCTGACCTGTCATGATCATAAGCTCTATTGAAGTGACATTACCACATCTAGTTACCAAGCCAGGGTGATGGCTCTTAATCATTGATTAGGAGAAAGAAGGTCTCATCATGAGCGGACCTCTTCATTTTTCGGCAGTTCTTGTGAATGATGCTGCCAACATCTGGTTACCAAGCCAAGGTAGTAGTCTTCAATTAATGTCTTTATTTATTATTTGTTCTGTTATATATATATATATATTTTTATATTTATCTATATCTAGTGGATGGGATAAAAGTATCTAGGTGAGGTTAAAAGGTTTATCATGTGGTATTGAGGTCATATCTACATACTACGTGTTCTTTGACTTGTTTTGGTTAAGAGAAACTGATTCCTTGGAAAATTTTCTTTCTGCATTTGTAGAATAATCATTTATCTTTATAAGATTTTGGATAATGGTAGGGATAGTTTGATTGATTTTGAAAGTTTTGGTTCAATCTTTACTTATATAAGCCAATGGCAAGATTAAGTTATGTGATTGGGAAATTGACATTTGAAGAGGCCTTTATCATTATTTCTCTTATATTATTTAAGATTTAGAATTATTTTGCAGAGATAACTGGTTCGCCCAACATGTCGCCATTTGTTGGCACCCCAACAATTCCCCTTAATTTTGTTTTGTAAAATAAAAGGGTTCCCTCTTGTAGATTTTTGTAAATATGAATCTTTTTGGTTTGCTTTTAGTTTTTTCTTGCTTGATTGGTAGTTTATTTCATATATTCATCCTTTATTTTCACTCTTTGTGTTGCCTTACTCTTTGGCTTGACATTTATACGATAAGGACTTGGTAATTATCATGTTTTTTGCCAAGTGAATCTTCTAGCTTCTTGGATCCTTAATAACTTTTGATTACTCTTGTTTGAGCTTGATTGATTTACTTCTATGTTTGGATTTGCTTTATATGGATTGATTTCATGTTCCGAAGATTTGGCAAAATTTTTCTTTAACTCTATTAGTGAGTAAGCAATACACCAATTAGCATTAACCTTTTCTTTTAAGATCTTCACATTATTATTGAAAGTCTATTATCAACATATATTTTTCCATTTGGGGTCAAAGAAAGTATTATCAAGGATTTAATTTGAATTCATCAATTGTCATTTGTGTAAATTTCATTAATAATCTTTAACTCTTGATTTTTATAAAATTAAACTCCTTGATTACTTCTTTTGGAATTGATATTTAAATATCATGTGATTTGTATCTTTATTCTAAATTATTAACATAAATTTATTTATGTTCATTTCAATAAATTTGAATAAAGGTTATCTTTCATAAATATTGTGGAGAGGCATAATGATTCACACCTAAATCCAAGAAAGCTTTAAATTATATTTCAATATTTTATTGATTTCAAGAGATTAGTTGGTCCATGTACCTTCTTTAAAAAGAGGATCATCCAAAATGATTTACGCTCACATATTAAATTATCCAGGAAGATTCTTGACTTATATAATATGACGGGATTCAAAATAAGATTTTGTTGACATAAAGATTGGCATGAAAGTATAAAACCATGGATAAGTAGATATTTGATATCATTAAAATATGAAAATTTGTTCACATTTCCCCATTTTGTGCAAAATAACTTAACTGTAAATTATTATTTTAAGGGGAAAATTGATTGCCAAACAGATTGCATTGTTAGCGCAATTACTTTTCAAGATATTGTGCTTATTAGGTGTCAATTGTCAATTAAAGATGAACTATGATTGTTGAGAACGGGAAATGGATTATACACTCGATTCCTTCCTTTATTCGTGGAGTTGGACTTTACTATGCCAAATAATATTGTTAGCATTTATTGTGTGAATGGCGGTCAAATTAAACAACCAAAGATAAATCTTAGCACTAGAAAACTTAGTAATTTATTTTATCACGGAGATGGAATGTTAACAGATATCTTCAGGAAAAGCATAACAGATAATTCCTAGGTCGTGGAGGCGAAACTCACCATTTGATCACATCTGGCAGTGAATTCTTGGTGCAATTATTTCATTCAGATTGCTCGACAGTATGAAGATTAAAAGGAGATATTTCTATTTGTTTTGTTATTTATTCAATCTTTTTATCATTATTCTTATTACTTTTTTTGTTTTGCAGGATGTCATCAATGGTGGAAGCCGCAAAAAAGCAATATCATTATAATGGATAAAAGGGACCAGAAGTTACGATGAAGTTGTTTTCTAGAAGAAGCCAGAGATCATGGGATAAAATGGTCGAGATTACATTGGAATGATTTCCTGAAAGATAGCTCAGAGGAAGAACCAGCTCATCTATTTGATTCATGGAAGGGATAATGAAGAACAAAGATAACAAGAACTGGATCGCGCACCCGGTGAGAGAGGAAAATTTCGGTGTCTATTTGTGAACAAACCGTTTCGAATCTGGAAAAACCGTTGAAAACCCACTTCACAAATGGGCCAAGTTACCTTTCACCGTGGGCCATTTCCAGAAATTGTGAAAGATATAGGATATTTTTGGGCCTATTTCAACCGTATTTTTCCAGGGAAAATTCTGTTATGATCGGTTTTGTAAGCATCAACTATGGAGAAGGTTATTCTTCCTGATTGTCTATATAAGGATGAAGATTCGACTGACTGAGGGGTATCTCTCATCAGATCTAGAGAATCTTTCATTCTTTAACGTTCTGTAATTTTTCTATGTCCAATGGTTTTTGTAAACCAAGGAACAAGAAACGCTGCTGCTAGTGGGGGAGATTTCTAAGACTTATGGAGAATTGATATTTTACAGTTTCGTACTACATTCTGTTGTGCTGGTGTTTTTGAAACTTTTTCTGAAGATTACTTGATGCTACATAATAGTGAATACCTTAGCTAAGTCTTTAAGTTGTTTTATATTGTGCTAATGATGGTTCTCCTTTGTTAAATTTCACTTTCATATATATATATTGTCATATTATATGTGAAATATTCTTTCAGGGATCTCGAATGATTACATTGTCTTGAAATGTGAATGATTTGTTATTATGTTGAAAATGAGTGAGTTTCTTCACGTTTTCAATTGCTTATGAAACTATGTTACATGAATTATTAACTTGTAAGCTGACCTTGTTCTGTCATGTTAGTATATAACTGTATCTGTTATGTTTCAGGACTGTGCTAGATTTACTTGATAACAGGTTTTAATTTCTATTCGGATTATCTTGTAATGAAATATCATCTTATTGTGAGGTAATTTATATTTTGTTCTGTTTATTGTAGACTTTTCTAACAATTCAGAATTATAGATCACCTTATACTTTAAGACCTCTTGTCAAATCAACAATTCATGCTCTCAGCTGAGATAGATAGCTTGCATTTATGTCATTATAGGATAGAATTAGGAGCTACTATTTTCTGTACTTAAGTTAAGATAATATTTAGCATTAGTTTGTCATTAGGTTAAATCTCTCTGATTTGTTAGAAGATTGGGTTAAGCAAAGCTTTCCACATACACCTAGAGAGACTCTCTATTTTGAGAGCACATTATACAGGCAGCAGGGCCTTGATCCTGTGAAAGATAGTTACTTTAAACATATACAAGATTGCATTAAGTCGAGTGTGTGGACTATCTTTCCGTTGTTGGCCTAGGTCAGTTTTCTCGGGCAACAGGGTCCCATATGATCCTGGTACATACATTGTGTGAAATGTCTATGATGGAATGCCATGAAAACCAAGCATGTGAAAATTGAATCCATCTCTCAAAAGGTCTCCCACATAGGAAATTGGAACATTGCTCTTCAAAGATGAACTCAAATAACTGAAGGATGGTTTGCTTTCTCAAACCAACAACCAAAATGCTACTCCAAGTGAGATGAAACCAAGCAAATCCAGGATCCCATTGTTAGTATTTCACCCTTCCAAACATCATGAGTACAAATATAGATCATGAGAGTACATAACAACATCATACAAATGTACAGCAGGAAGGTACCTCATCGAAGAATCATGAAAGTGATTGTACATCCGAATAAGTAGATCACCATGTGGCCCATACACACAAGCATCAAGTATCATATCAGGTCTTCCCAAATGACATAGGTGAGGATACCATGTCCCATAATTCTGCTCCAAAAATATATATTGTGCATCAATATAATCAGCCATGCGTTCTTTCATCCAAGAAGTGAATGAAGAACCTCCACCAAAATCTGAACCAAATAAGGAGCAAAGAAAACATGAAGACTTCAAGTGGCTTAAAGAAGTCTCATAAATACACCCATGAATATGCATATCATCATGAAATAATAGAGGATGTTGCTGCCAACAATAATGTCCTTCAATATTATATCTCTTCACTCAAGCATGGGATGAAGTTCCTCCAACATTAAATGGACTAGGCAGGGAGCAAGGAAAATCATGAGTCTCCAAGTGACTCAAGTGAAAACCATAGGTGCATCCATGTAGATGTGTATCATCATAATGTAACAAGGGATGCTGCTTCAAATGTAAATCATATGGTTCTCTAATCATATCATAATAAAAAGGAGAGATAGAAATTCCATACTCTTCATGTGGCACCATAAAAAAGAAATCTTTCACCCATACTTCATTAGGATGAATGCTGCAAAATTTGGAAGTGTAGGATGTAGGAGAAAGAGCCAACTCACCCAAAGGATTATAAAGTGAAAAAATTTCATCATGTGAAGGCTCCATAGTGGTAGGAACATGCACCTCCCTCAAAAATGAAAAACTTTCCTCATGGGTTGGTTCCAAGGTGGTGGAATCATGCACTTCTCCAAAAAGTGTGTAATCATTTTCAAAAGGCAACTCAAGTTCCTCTTCCACCACAAAAAGTGATTGGCCCTCATCAAGATCATATTCAAACACATCAAGAACCTGCAATTTTTCATGTTTCTCATGATGGCATCATGTCATGAGAATCCTCCAAGCAATCTACCATATGACAATATGAAACATAGGAGGAAGAACAAGTATCTTTCAACCTCTCAAGAAGTTGCTCATTTTGAATTTTGAGCTTATGAATATCCTCATTATTATTCAAGTATGCTTCATGTAACCATTCATTAAGCTCAACCAAATTGTTTCTATCAAAAATAAAAGACATGAAATTACCTTCAATGTTGCACATTTCTCTTTGAATCTTCTCCATGTCTTCAAGGAAGGATGGATCCTCCAATGAAGAAATTTTCCAACAATAATTTGACACCAATGATTTAGTGTCATGGAGTATGATAAGGGCCTGATGGATATCCATTTCACTCATCTTTGAAAGACCCTTCAAGAAAAAGAGTTTCTTGTTGAGGAATCTCCTCTTCTTATTTATTCTTGATTTGATCAACTTCTTGAAGCTCAAGTGGTGATGGGGAAGTTGACCTTGGTTCTTCATTAGCTGCTACAATTTCTTCATCTTTATGCTCATGATAAATTTGGCTTGCAACAACATTTTGAAATCTGATCTCTATGTAACCAACATAGAGTTGTGAGAAACCATCAGTAGGTACTCTTTCATAGTTCAATGATCCATCAATAGATTCTCTTTGATTTTCACAACCCCCATCAGTAAGGATTGTGTGCTTGTATTCGCTTTCCTTTTTATGTTCTTTTCTGCATTCACCTTGAGGTAATTCAAGCTCCACTTCATGATTCTTTGTTTCTATACGAATTCATATGCTTAAGTGTTGGTATAAAACTTGTAATACTAATCAATGGAAGTCCATTCATCATAAATATACCAGAAAAAAATTCTTTCATTCGAAATCATCAGCATTACAGTGACATACATCAATATAGTGGGGAAATGGTCATTGTTTGCTCATTAACAATTTCTTTTACATACAACCATTTGGTATTTCAACCTAAGACTTTCTGAAGATGGAGAACAGAGTATATTAAGCTTATTACAATCAGAAATGGACCATGATAGGCTCTCCCAAAGAGTACAATAGCTCACCCAAAGCGCAATCCCTCCATGAGCAAGAATATGCAATAAAGACTGGAACTGGTTGAGAGAATGTGTTGCACTAGAAGAAACCACGAGTTACCCTGTAGCTTACACCTGAAAATACAAACTCCATTAAAGCTCCATGAAAGAACTGAATGGACTCTCCAAACACCAGCTTGGATGGGAATCTTTCACCCTCTAAATTGGCTAAGGAAAGAAACTAGTCATCCACTAGCTCTCTCTTCACAAATGCAAATTTCTCAAATGATCAAAATCCATTCTCTTGGTTTATCCCTATATTTTATAAAAATCCTTATCATTCTAAGTTTACCAATCCATCCACAAACTCAAGCCAATTCGAATTAGGGTGTGTGCTCAATATTTGTCATGTGTCCTCCCATCCCTAGCCTTCCATCTTCCCCCAATTCGAGTAAGGACCCATTGAGCTTCCCCAACTCACATGAGTGCATTCTTGGATACTATATTTAGGCGTGACATGTCATAATGGTAATATGTCAGTCTTCAGGTCTACAATATGTCATAAATGTCATAGCATCTTCATCATTGGTGTCATAGATGTTATGGAATCTATCCCAAGTGTCCAAGAAGCTCCCATTTGACTCTTCTTCTCCCATGTAAGTTAAATTTCCTTCCAAATTCGACCTATGATGCATATGGCCAAGTGTATTAGCCTTCTAACTCATCCAAGAACATTAGGATTCCCATGGATTTGAAATTACAAGAGGAGGATTCCATGTGGCACATAAATTCTAGCTTATGTGGGCCCCATAATCTCCATGTGTCTCCATGCCCCATTACCACTTCAATTTTCTCTTGTATTTATTTAATTAGCTTCATTATTAAATATTTATTCCATTATAATGTTTGAACATCATTTATTAGCTCCCTTATTAAAATTCTAAATGTATCCATCCAACCTATGAAACTAGTAGGATTGATGGAATTGTCGTGCTATGCAATTATTTGAATGGGGACATTACATAGGGTTTAATGGAGAAACCCTAATTTTCCAGTTGAAATCACTAGTAGGGATGAGTGATGGAAAATATGCGCCTTCCTAAGGCATGATAGATGGTATCTTGATTTTTCTGAGATTGATGACGGAGCCTAAAGAAAATTGAAGCCCTAGTTCTTCTCGGTAGCAGTGTCTGGTCCAAAAATGAAACTTCTCAGAATTAAGTTCTATTTTCACAGAAAGATGCAGCCTCCTAGGGAGAGTTGAGTGAGCCCTCTTTTCTAGTTGATCAATCGAGGGATTTGTTCAGAATAACAAACCATATATGTATAGTGTCTCCTTTCAAGGTGGCTCTGATACCATGTTAAGTTTTCTAAATTACATAGATATATTCTAAAACAATTTACAATAGTATGATCACTGAAAGAACAACAAGCACACCAACACAAAGAACACAAAGATTTTCCTCGAGGAAACCAAAAGGGAGAAACCCTGTAAAACTTCCTCAGTATAGAACTCAACCCGAACAGTGTAAAACCCTAAGACAACTTCTCCTCTTTCTTTCTGGCACACTTGTTCTTCTCTCTCTTGCAAACTTGCTCGAGTGAAGTGAGTACAAATGAAGGGGGTGCCTCCTTATTTATATTTGTTTCTTGACTTAACCTAAACCTAACATGGCCGACTTGTCTAGCTGATAGGGATGACTTGTCAAGTAAGACGCCAAAATAATAATTATTATGATGACACATGGGTATTATTGACTTTCCTTACATTTAGAGGTTTACATTGATTCTTTAAATGACTCTTACATGACCAATTACATCAGTTACACTTCCTGAAGGAGGAATACAATTAGTACAACTAGAATATCTTCCAAAGTTACAATATTTTAACAATAGATGGAGTTTATAATTTCTCCGATATTTTATTATGGTTTATGTGTATAGTATTTAAGGTATAAGTCTCTTGCATATGAGGTTTAAGAAGATTAAATGTTAGTGAACAAATTTTATATGCCTTTACAAATGTAATTTATTTTTCTTTTGGATATAATTTATTACTTTTTCAAAGCATATTATATCTATCTATCTATCTATCTATCTATATATAATGATGACGATGACGATGATGATGATGAACTCTAGAAACATAAGCATGCATTATTTAAAATAGTAGGTACTGCATGTCATACAAATAAATTGAATGCATTATGATTCAAATTGTGTTTAGCAACAACAAAAATATAAGTTCTTGGAAATGTTGTGTACTTTAATTTAGAATTGAATTCATGTTTGGCACTTCGTAATCACGAATGTGAGATATATGGCTATGGAAAAGTGATTACATAATCTAATAGATAATTGAGTTTCTGCCTAGTCCCATACACATGCCAACGTTGAGCTACAATGAACTTTGTGTACTTCTATTTTCAATGTGCACACACAACACTTTTACTTGGTCTGAAAACAAGCATGTACCATACTCTATCTCAAACAACACACTCTTGTCCATACACAGTTATAACAGAATACAAGCACTTCCTTCTAGATATTGATATCATCGAAACCAAGGAAACCAACCAATAACATTATAATTTCTAGTTCACAACCTATTCTACAAAGGCAATTAGCAATTCACATAAGTTAGAATATCTAACTACACTAAACAATAATTGACTGAAGGGTTGTTTGTAGATGTGTTTTATATTCCTTACATAACAAATCAACTAAAGATAATTGTTACCACCAGCTGGGAATGAGAGCTATGGCTACCAATAAGTGATTCCTAGCATTTCAATAACCCAAAGAAGTGAGTAAGGAAGCATTTCCACAATATGTTCACGCAACAACTCAAAAAACAAGTAAGTTGTGGTTGTAATCAATGATCTAGAGAATTAATCATAGAGTTGTAATTACACCGACTATCACCACAATTGAGAGATGGAACTGTGGCTATTAATGAAGCATGGTCGAGAGGTTGTAGATAGCATGCATATTGTTCTTTCTCTTTGTACTACCACAAAATTCCAATAGTTCAATTGGAATTGACACACATACTACTAATTACAATATTCAATAACTCACACCATACCATTGAAAAAACAAATTAACGAGTTGATTATGTAGCATGTAATTGACACGTGCATGGGTAGTGTCTTATGTCCATATATGTATGTATGTATGTATGTACACACACACACACACACACACACACACACATATTTATATATATACATACATACATATTGTACTAGGGGAATCGACAACTAGGGATAGGGTTGGTACTCGCATAGCATGGGGTCCATAGACACATTTTCTCTACCATTATGCCCCTAGGTGCACCCACACATCCCACATGCATGGGAACGGGTAAGATGAGGTTTGAACTTGTGACGTCACAAGGAGTTTCTTAATAGTACACTTTATCGCCAATCGATCTACACCCTTGCGGGAACCTCAAGATATAAATGTTATTGTACAAGGGATACTATGATAAATTAAACAATGCACTTCATTAATCTAAACCTGACAATGCAACCATATGATAATCAAAATTGTTGGATATGTGTTGTACTCTTATAAGTTCCCCAAATTAAAGGGATCTAGGGGGGTTGATAATCCCCCTTAGGCAGTGAGTGACAAATTATATTATTAAAAAATTCCACTGTCCCCAAATTATATAATTTTTTTTTATCTCATATGCACCTGCTTTAATTTTTAAAATATTTTGATTGGCTAATACATGACGACATGGGATTTGTATTAGGGTTTGGCGAAGCATTTTTTAACTAAATTTCCCCTAATGCATATCATTTGAATATATGTTATGTATTGGGACCATTTGGAGAAGGATCCCTTAATCTAAAAGAGTTATTGTGTAACACATCTATATTATCTATTTGAGACTTGTGCTCCAAGAACACATTTGGTGTGCCTTGCATGTACTCCAGTTTATCATGTTAATTTGAGAAGTTGCTATATAACACAAAGCAACCATTAGCACAAATCATTATTAGTGCATTGATTGTTGCCAAATAATATGTTCATGTGACGGATATAGTTTGATGCAAGAGTTGTGCTCGCAATTTGATGTGGATTGGATTGTTAGTAGAAATTTAACTTGTTCAAATTTGATTCTTGACATAATCATCTTAGGGAGTTGGACAAGAAGAATTTCCCTTATTTTAGAGTGCATGGAAGACTCAATCAATATTGATATTTGATGTGATTATTTTTAAAACATTATTTAAATTCTATATTAAACAAAATGTAATAAAATAGCTTTCAACATTTAAGCTGGACAAATTTTCAAAAGAGTTTATAAGGATCTAGAGCAAGCTCCATCAAGAATTTCATATGAGCCTCCATGCCAAATAGATTTCCAATTCAATGTTGTAGAACAATGAAAACTAAGGTGATATAATCTAGAGAATTTAGAATAAGAAAAATGAATTTCATCTAGCCATTCACTCCATACCAATTTCTAATAAAATGTCAAATGAAAAACAAAGTGATACCTTTTAAAGATCTTAAAATTTCATCTTAACTTCCACATATGTAGTTTAATTAAGTGATACAATCTATAAAAAAAACTTAAAATTTCATCTTAACCTTCAAATAAAAAACAAAGTAATACAATCTAGAAAACTTAAAATTACATCTTAACCTCCACATCATACAAGTTTCCAATTAACTGTTAAAACCATAAAAAACAATGTAATTCAATCTAAATAATTTAACATAAAAAACAAGGTAATTCAATCTAAATAATTTAAGACAAGGAACAACCACATTTCAAGTATTCATTTTTCCATGTATTTAAAATAAAGAAAAAATAGAACAATGTATTCATTTTAACATGTATTTAAAATAAAGAAAAAAATAGAACAATGGAAAATAAAATAATCCAATCTAAAGTTAAGATAAGGAATAACCACATTTCAAGTATTCGTTTTTTCAAGTATTTAGGTTAAATAAAGTATTTTTTTAAGTTAAGATCAGTAATAACCACATTTCAAGTATTCGTTTTTTCAAGTATTTAAGTTAAATAAAGTATTTTTTATTTTTTCATATGTAATAAATAATATGATATAGAATTAAAGTCAACCTGGCTAATGTCATATAATATCTTTTGTGTTTGTAAGGTATGAAATTTTATTACATAATGATTTGATTACTTAGTCTATATAGGTATGCATACACTATCCCGTGGAGATTCGAAATTGTAATTTTCATTGTTTTTCTTTAAAATTTGTGTAAATAAGTCCAAGTTTAAGTATTTACATTTTCTTTCTTATTTTTATGGATTGCAATTAAAGTTTGGTGCATCTTAATAACCTAAAATTGTCATTAGACCTCATACACCAAGTTTATTATGCACATCTTCCATTGGATAGTCGTTGATATGCTAAATTTTATTCCTCCATATTTAAGAATCCAATTTTGATTATTCCATCAAGAGTAGCAAGGTGCTTTACAGCCAAGTATGGGGAAGATGTAACATTATGTTACAGAAATTGCCATGTTATGATATACCAATCCCAAAAATTAAAAAGTAATTAACAAAAAATTAACGAAAAATAAAAAGTGATTAAAAAAATTCATGTCGACTAATAAAATAAAATAAATTAAAATAAACATAGATTCATCTTCAACCTAAATCTATTAAACACTTAGAGGGATCCAATTTTTTGAGGTGTAATTTTTTTTAAAATTTTTTTTACACTTTGAAAACAAATTTACATCTCAAAAAATTGGAACTCTCTTGATGCAGTTTAAAATGAATCTATGCGGATGATAATTCATTTCAAGTCATTGATTAACTATTATTGGGTGAAAAACTTCTAAGCCCTTAATGATAGCACATTACCCCATATAGTGTGGCGCATTACCCCCTATATTGTGGTGGCTTACATATTATTTATGTCGGTTTGGGTCTATTAGTAAGTCTATTAGTTGTTATTGTACACCTTTGTCTCGTATATATAGGAATGAAATATTATCATTTTAGTTGTCATTATATTTTATCTTGTCTTGTGTACTTAGTACATTGTGTAAGGAGGTTCCTCCCTAGAGGATTGAAATTTATCTCTATTATTCACTGTTAAGGTGTGGATTACTCTATTATTGTCTATTTATGCTCTTTTTATGCTATTTATGGAACTTGGTTGCATAACATCTGGTATTAGAGCTCTTTCCTTGGGATTGGCTTCTGCAAAACAAGTCATATTGGCATTTTCGCTACAAATTTTTTTCTACAAGGATTCAGAGATCGAGCTTAAAAACCCACTTCTAAAATAGGACAAAATATCTCCAATCCGAAATTTAGATCCTGGTTTATTACGGTTTCGGAAATAATTGCGGAAGAATTTAGGGTTTGTGACTAGTCTAAAACAGTTGTCCTAGGGAAAAAGGTCATATCTGAGGAATCTGAGATCCGAATCGAGTGAGACTAATTGCATCCAAAAGAAGACGGACCAAGGTATTTGTGGTATAATTTTCAGCTACATAAATGAAATATTGGACATGTGGAATATAGTACAAGTTCGCTCTTTTGGATAGGCCAAAAATAAGAAATTTTGAGAGATTTGCAATAACTTTTTGTTGGCACATCCAAATTAGGTCATACCCACAGAACTAAAAATATGACACATCAAGGTACCACAAGCCGAATTTTCAGACCCAGAGAAGTCGAAATTCAAATTTTATCTCAGTTACAAGTTGTCCCAAAAACAGTCTTATAAGGGTTTGGAAAATGTACATCATTTTGCATTTGAATAAAAATTGAGTAGAAGGATCTATTTGTGGTAAACCCTAGGGTGTGATATATATTTATTGTTCAAAATGCCACCAAAAGGAAGTGGAAAGAATCACACTCCATTCAAACCCCTAGAGGATTCATCCCTGACATACGATAAAATGAAAGAGATATCTTTTAGAGTGTCTAAGTTGGAAGATATGATTAAATGAAATGTAAAAATTCATGACTTAGTTAAATTGGAAAGATGGCTAGTAGAGAGGATCTCAAAAATCCCCAAATGCGGGTGACGCCGTTCCTTCTAGCACTCAAGGCCTAGCTGATGAGGCATACAACTGTGCCTTGTCGTCATTCACTTAACGTCATGCTGCTGCACTCTTGCACCAGTTGCCCCCTTCACCGACGACGATGCTCCTTAACTCCTCCAGCGATCGTGGCATCCTTGCAGCTGCGATGAAATATGATTACGTTAGCGATTTAATGGTCTGCATTAAGGAGAATGTGGTTTTGTGCTGCCCCATTAAGCCCACAAGCAGGCCGACATTCTTCCCCCTGCTCGCTCTTGTTCTTCTCCATTAACCTCCCACTATAGCTTCTCTGGTGCAGCTTTCTGCAACCACCCTGCCTTCTGTTCACTTTCCCACAGCTTGTATCATGCCTCCCACGCAACGAGGAACACCTAGATGGTAACGTGCTCGTAGGGGGGGCGCCAGTCAACGTCCTATCCCCTTCAATGCCCAAGCTAGCTCGGAAGGCTATGGCCTTGAAATTCCTGCCTCTTTGCATATTTGGGTTGATGACTGGGAAGATGAGCTCACCAGCTCCCTCTCGGCTACCAATCTAACCATTGAGCACTGGAGGAATTATTGGGTTGTGAAGAATTTGGTTATTCGCCTCATCCTCCATTCCACCACCATTCAACTTTCAGCCCCTGTTCCCGATTCCACTCCGGCTACCTCTGGCCTTTCTGCTCCTTATGTTCCTCCCGCTCCCTCCTTCACCCTGGCCCCCACGGCCTCCCCTAACACAACCCCTCATGTTGGCCATCCTGCAGCGCCCATGGACGTTGTTCTCCCACCACCTCCACCTCAGCGAAAATTTTCCAACGCCACCGCTGGCAAATCCACTTCCAACGTGGCATTTTACAGGAAGAACAATCCCCTTCCAGTCAAGTGAGCCAGCACCAACAATGAGGAAGCTTCGAGTAGCAGCGAGGATTGCAACAACGATGATGACTCTGGTAGTGATGCAGAGGACACCGACAGTAAGGATGGTGACCACAACAACGAGGGAGACCCTCCAGGAAAGCAATTGAGTACTGGTTTTGGGACTCCCATCATTGAGGTTCCCTTTACAAAATTTTAGGACAGGTCTATGTTTCAGGATTTCCTCCTTTTGTCAAAGATTTTGGGAATTTGGTCTCCCATGTCTATGATTACTATGATCTTCCTTAAGTTTTTTTGTAAACATTTTAAATTACAACTTGCTAGGATATGTTTTCCCTCTTAGAGGGAGGATCTCTCTGACTGTTTTGGTTGGTTTTCCCTAATTGGGTAGACTAGTCTCTTCTTTTTGTCTCTTCCTATCTGCAGGACAGATTCACAGTTTTGTATTATTATATGTAACACCATTTTACTTCAATAGATTAGTTTCTGAATTCACAAAAAAAAGAGGATCTCAAAAAGATGGCTAGTAAAGAGGATATCAAAGAGATGGTTAGAAAAGAAGATCTTCAAGACTTGAAGACTTGAAGGAATTAATGAAGGATATAAAACGTAGCTTTATTTCTCATGTAGAGGATAAGGAGGGAAAATATGACTTATTTCAGTCGCGTCTGGAGAAAAATGAAAAACAATTTGAGAGCAGAAAGTTGGAGTCCTCAAAAGTTGATGATTCACTACAACATCATGGGTTCAATTCAGGTCGAAGGAACTACTTTATCCCCTAGATTGACATGAGAAAGTTTGATGGCAAGGATCCAATTATGTGGATTTTTCAGATGGAGCAATTCTTTGATCCACTCTAGGTGCCCACTTTGCAGAAGGTAACTATTGCATCCTTATATTTAAAACCTGATCAATTTGTACGGAACCGATGGCTTTGTGACCATAAAAATGAATCTATTATCTCTTGTTCTATATTCACAAAATAATTGATTGAACATTATGGGGATATAAATAGAAACACCTTGTTTATCAAGTTGGTAAATCTCAAGCAAAAAAGTCTAGTTAGAGAGCACATCAATCAACTTCAGCAGCTAAGTCTTAGAGTGAAGAATATTTCAGAAGATAATTTATTAGATCTCTTTATTGAAACCTTGAAAAATAACATTCAACATGAGGTGTGTATCTTTGAACCATCATCCCTAGAGAAGGCTTTCATGATGGCAATGAACGTTGAAAGTAAAAGTATGTCAATGAATACTAAAAAGGCCTTCTCCAACACATACAAAGAAAATAATGTTCCCTCTTCTAAGCCACCATAAAGGTTGACACCCCAACAACAAGAGGAAAGAAGAGCAAAAAGTATTATGCTTTAATTGTGACAACAAGTATAGTAAGGGACATACGTGTGGTGAGAAGAAATAATTCTACATAAATTGTGGAGAGGAAGGACCAAAAGAAGAGGAGGATCTAGAAGAAATAAAAGAGGATACTTCAGAGGAAATTACTTCCACCATATCTTGTCATGCATTGGTTGGAATGAGCACTCCCCAAACTCTCAAGATCTAAGGATACATCAAAAAGAAGAAGGTAATAGTGTTGAACGATTCCAGTAGTACTCATAATTCCATTCATTGTAAATTAGTCAAAGTTCTTAATTGATTTGTATATCCAGCACCAGAGTGTCAAGTAATGATTGCAAATGGAGAAACTATAAATTGCTCAGGGAAATGCCATAATATCAAACTGTCCATGGGGGAATATGTATTGAATAGTACAATGCTTGCTATCCAAATGAGTGATGTTGATGTTGTTTTTGGTGTCAAATGGTTACAATCATTGGGAACAGTGGATTTTAATTTTCAAAAACTTTTCATGAAATATTCAGGGGAAGGAATAGAATATGAGTTAAATGGTATCACAGGAAAACCAAGCAAGGTGATAAGCTCAAATGGTATGACAACATGGTATGACAAAGTTGTTAAAAAATGGACATCAAGGTGTAGTTGCACACTTATGCTCATTAGATGTTCAAACCTCAAAGTTCCCTATCTCTCTAGATCTCCAAAGGGTCATTAATAAGCATTCCAAAATATTTGAAGATATTCCCAAAGGTTTTCCACATATTCGATACTTTGATTATGCTATCCACTTACTCCCAGGTAGTGTTCCTCCCAACATTAGACCTTACTGATATCCCTATAGCTAGGAGAGTGAAATTGAGTGTAAAGTTGTTGAAATGTTAGAGGATGGCATAATTAGGCCTAGCCCAAAGTTCTTCCTCTGCACCTGTGGTAATGGTAGCCAAGCCAGACGGATCATAGTGTATGTGTCCTGATTATACAGAACTCGACAAGATCACCATTAAAGATAAGTTTCCCATTCCTGTCATTGATGAATTGTTAAATGAATTACATTGAGCAGTTGTCTTCACAAAGTTGGATCTTTCTTCCAAGAATCATCAGATTCGAATGAAGGAAGAAGACATCCCCAAAACAACATTCAGAACTCATGAAGGTTACTATGAATTTTTGGTCATGACATTTGGTCTCACAAATGCACCTTCCACGTTTCAAGGTTTGATGAATTCTATTTTCAAGCCTTTCCTTAGAAAATTTGTGTTGATATTCTTTGATGGTATACTAATATATAGCAAGTCTTGGGAAGAACATGTTCAACATGTTGATAGGGTACTACAACTACTAAAGGAGCAAGAACTATATGCAAAACCCTCAAAGTGTTTCTTTGGGATAAAGGAGGTATAGTATTTGGGTCATATTGTATCTCATGAAGGTGTCAAGGTAGACCCTAACAAAATTAAATCCATGATGGATTGGTTGATTCCAAAAAACTTGAATAATCTTCGAAGATTCTTAGGTCTGATAGGGTACTACTGCAAGTTTGTTCGGAACTATGGAAGAATAGCATCTCCTCTAACAGCGTTACTGAAGAAATATGCATTTTCTTGGCCTCCAGAGGCAACCCCAGCTTTTCAATAACTCAAAGAGGCCATTTGTAAAGCTCATGTTTTGGTGACACCAGAGTTCACAAAAACCTTTATTGTGGAATGTGATACTTCAAGAAGTGGAATTGGAGTTGTACTAATGCAAGGACACCCTCGCTTGACTTCACAAGTCATCCAATCAAGGGAAATAACTTTAAAAATATCATTTATGAGAAGAAAATGTTGGTGATACTACATGCATTGAAGCAATGGCGCCCCTACCTTCTAGGGAGACATTTCAAGGTTAAAACTGATCATGATAGCCCTTAAATACTTCTTGGAACAAAGGTTATCTTCCAAAAAGCAACAAAAATGGGTGAGAAAGATGTTGGGATATCTTTGAAATCATCTACAAAAAGGGGAAGCAAAATGTTGTCGTAGATGCACTCTCCAGCAAAATGAGGATGTTGAAGCATTACTCTATGCTATCTCGATCATCCAACCAAATTCGATAGCCAAAGTAAGGGGCGAATGGGAAAATGATGAAGAAATATAGACATTAATTCAAAAGCTGCAGCAGGATCCTAGTGCCTCTAATACATTTAGGTGGAAAGATGACTTGCTATGGTACAATGATAGCGTATATCTTGGTAAGAGTTCCCAGCTCAAGCAAAAGGTACTTTTTGAATTCTACTCTTCATCGATCGGAGGGCACTCGGGTTTCTTAAAAACCTACCACAGGGTAAAGAAATATTTTTTTTTGGATGGTCTTAAAACTAGTGTTCAAAAATTTGTGACAGAATGTTTGGTCTGCCAACAAAATAAAGTGGAAACAATTAAGATCCTTGGTCTCCTACAACCACTTTCCATTCCAAGCCAAAGGTGCACAGAGGTCTCCATGGATTTTATTATAGGTTTATCAAATTCTGAAGGAAAGAATGTCATCATGGTGGTTGTTGATAGACTTATTAAATATGCACAATTCTGTGCACTATCTCACCTCTTCATAGCAAGCACGGTCGCCAATTCTTTTACGGAGACACTCCAAAAACTACATGGTACTCCAAATATTATAGTAAGTGACAGGGATCCCATTTTCACGAAAAAATTTTGGACCAAATTATTTTCTTGTTTGGGTACTCAACTCGCTCATAGCTCATCTTATCATCCTCAATCTAATGGACAAGCAGAGATCATAAACAAATGTTTGGAAGGGTATCTTCGATGTTTTGCAACTGATAAACAAACACAATGGGTCAAGTGGTTACCCTTGGCAGAATGGTGGTATAACACTTCCTTCCATACATCAGCAAAAATAACCCTATTTATGACACTTTATGGCTATCATCCACCATCCATCACATCTTCACTAAGAGACTCCTCTAAGGTTCAAGCAGTGGAAGACCACATTAAGCATCAGCAACAAGTTCTTCAACTCTTAAAGGACAACCTGAATCTAACACAAAATCCAATGGGGGGATTAGGTGTTTTAAAGACTACAACCACACAAATAGATGTCCCTGAAGAACACCAAGAAGAATAATAAATTATCACCTAAATACTACGGTCCCTACAAGGTGTTACAAAAGATTGGTAGTATGGCCTACAAATTGGAACTACCTGCATCTTCACAAGTCCATCCAGTTTTCCATGTCTCCTGTTTAAAGAAGATAATTGGTGACAAGCTACCAGTACAAACGATATTACTAGAACTTAATGGGGAAGGAAAATTTATCTTAGAGCCTGAAGAAACCACTGCAATATGAACTAGACAGCTTTGAAATCTATCACTTCCACAACATTTCATTAAATGGAAAAACTTACCTGCAAAAAATTCAACATGTGAAGATGAGTCCTTTAGACAGCAACATCCAGAACTACTTCAGCGTTGAGAACAACACTTTTTGAAAGGGAGGAGCATGTTAAGCCCTTAATGATGGCACATTACCCCATATAGTGTGGTGCATTACATATTATTTATGTCGGCTTGGGTATATTAGTGGGTCTATTAGTTGTTATTGTACACATTTGTCTCCCATATATAGGAAGGAGATATTCTCAATTTAGTCGCCATTGTATCTTATCTTGTCTTGTGTACTTAGTGCATTGTGTAAGAAGGTTCCTCCCTCAAAGAGAATCGATATTTATATTTATTATTCATTGTTAAGCCGTGGATTACTCTCTTATTGTCTATTTCTGCTCTTTTTATAGTATTTATGGGACTTGGTTGAATAACAGAAACATACAAAATGAGTACACTGTGATTACATTATGTTCATTCCAAATAACTGAATCTAAACATAGGTTTCATAATTAAGTGATTATTGGAATGCTTGGAGATGTGTAGTACGTTGAAGAGATGATTGAGAAATGGGCAGTACCTTCAAGAGTTGAGTCGATCAAAATTCCTACTAAATATCACATGGTTGTTTTCTTAATTGCCTAATGGATCCAACAACCAGAGTAAATGCCCACTATAAGTTGGAACTATAGAAAGTCAACTAACCTAGTGCCGACATTGGTCATTGTCTTTGTAATTAGTTTAGATAAGTTGTGGTGCTCTTGACTCGTTTTCTGTGATAATTCTTAGCTCTCTTGCAATGGTATTTGAGAACACTCACGTACTAAGAATTGTTGCATCTTTGTTTCAAGTACTAAGAATTGTTGCATGTTTGTTTCAGAATGCGATTCATAGTTTTGACAGTGTACAATTCATTCTTAGATCTCTTGCAATGGTCTTTGAGAACACTCATGTACTAAGAATTGTTGCATCTTTGTTTCAGAATACGATTCATAGATTTGACACTGCACAATTCATTTCAAGTCAAATACCTAAACAACATATGGATTGATAATGGTTTTTTAGAACACTCATGTACTTAGAATTATTGCATAATTGTTTCAGAATACCATAAGATTTAACACCGGATATCGAAGACCTACGTTACATATGAATTGATTTAACGGTGGATAATTCATTTCAGGCCAAATATATGGCTTTTAAAATGTTTGTTGCATTCTACATTTCACCTGCTCCCTTTTACCACATGGGTAGAACCTACACTCTGTCTTTGTAGCATGGGGCCCGATCACTAAGACCGTGGCCTCGTTACACACGCTACAACTGCAAACTGTCAAAGCCAAAGTAGTAATTTATATTAAGAACGCGGCCTTTACACATGCTAAGTTATTGTTCTTCTCTCTGCTTCTTTTGTCACATTGTATTAATGAATTCTTAGCTCTCTTTCAATGGTATCTGAGAACACCTACGAACTTCGAAATATTAATGATTTTTTTCAGAATATAAATCAGATTTGACATTATATAATTCTTAGCTCTCTTACAATAGTTTTTGAAAACACTTCTGAACTTCAAATTATTGCATCTCTGTTTCAGAATACAATTTCACAGATTTGACATTAAACAACTCGTTCAAGTCAAGTACCTGAGTCACTTATATATGTCATTCTGAAACGTCTGTTGCGCTATACATTTCACCTGCAACCCCTTTCCCATATAGGTAGAACTGTGGCCCTTTTACACACACTACAAGTGCAAAAGTCAGAGTAGCTGTCATATTAATAAATTTTCACACACGTTACAAGGGCAAATCTCACAAGCCCCATATGGTGGAAGTCACGTTAAGACTGTGAACTCCTAATAAATGTTGAGTTAAGTTTTCATGAGTCTCACCAATTAGAATTGCCAATTTTATCATGATTCAAACAACACCAATGAGGGTCCATTTTTGAATGTTTCATTGGGATCGTATCTCAACCTCGTAACATAAAGCAGACTCCTGGATAATGGTCTCCTATTATGGCTTATTTTTCACTGTATATAACAGTTAACTACATGCTACTGAAATAATTATAGTTGAACAAAAAACTATAATAAAAAACGAAAAAAACTACAAATGTTCGCATTCTTCAAAATTTGTTCGACTTAGCTTTTGAAAAGAGCCTTCCGTTGAACCCTCATGTCGAAGATTCTATGACATGCCAGACACGCCTAGCTGCTAATTACTAACTAGTTGTTTCTCATGGATGAAGATAAATACCCTTTCAATGTATCTGCCAGCCAGTTTACAAATAGAGAAATTTGACTTGAGCTGCCAAAATCACAATTCCAATCATCAAAACGATTATTAAGCCAAGGAATCTAAAAAAAAGTTCAAAGATTATTTATATCCATTCACTAGTGTAAGTTGTGGATAAAGGTAAAAGCAAAGATTGCTTTCCAAATGAGAAAAGGGAAGATCAATCAAATGGATTCAACCCTTCAAAAAAATGTTGAGCTGAAATAGTTCTAACTTTGGAAGTGTTATTCTGTAGTTTGGCTCCTCATTCCCAACTTGCCAAACATGCACCAGAATATAATTAAAAATGGGAGTAAACATGTCACTAAAATGTATATAAAAAAATCGACGTCCAGCAAGGTTTTCTTCGACTAGTCATCTGTGTCAGTGAGATTTCACATAACTGTGGGCACAACATACATTTGAGCAAATTGTTTGATGGAGACAACACAACCTCCAGCTTGCAGATTAAGCATACCATGTTGAATCTGAATGAGCATGGTATGCTCCTCCATCGGGAGGAGATAACAGCAAAATTTATTACCTCTGAAATTGAAATAGTTATAAGTTCTCTAGTATCTTTGAAATTTCTCAAAAAAATGTTTTAACTAAAATTCCTCAGAAAAAATGTTATAACTAAAAAAATACATGTTTAGATAAAAAACAAATAATTGCAAAAATGAGAACAAATCCTATGAGCTTCATAGTGACACAGTGTTTGACAAAACCTAAAACACCTTGACACAAGAATCTATATTCTATACAATCTATGAGACAAATATCATAGCAGATGAAATACAATTTCTCTTGGACTGCCCATCCCACAAAGACATCTCTTTCAGCTAATTTTTCAAAACATTTGTACAAGAACGAAACTCCATAGCCTGTAAACTCATAAAAATCAAGGAACTCTGAAATTTCATTCCCAAATTATTCGATCATAGAAACAACTTGAAAAATCAGACTAATTAATTTTAATATAAAAGACCACTAAGTAGACAGTAATCACCATCGATTGAATTATTTTCAAGCAAGAAACTACTCGTCTAAAGGAAACAAGCCCCAGATATAAAACTACTCGTCTAAGAGAAAACAAGCCCCAGATATAATATTCATAATAAAATAACAGAAAACTGGCAAAGCCAAATCAAAGAACTCTGAAGTTTCATTCACACATTATTCGATCATAGAAACAGCCAGAAAAATCAGACTAATTAATTTAAATATAAAAGACCACTCAGTAGACATTAATCACCATCAATAGAATTATTTTCATTTTTTATTTGGTGAAATTGTTCTCTAGCCAAATATGGGCTTCAAATTTTTAATTTTCAAAATTCAAAATAATTATGCATTGCTAGATGCAATACTTCTACACTACGATCTACAAATTTCCAACTTTTACATATTAAATACCACTAAAATTCTACAACTGCATCAAACTGCAAAAACTTGTCGAAAAAGCCACTCCCAGTGGCACACATGATTCACTAAAATATTACAATGGACAAGATCCTGTATGAATTCAGTCCTGCTGCTGCAAGACGACCATGAAACACGTACTTGACAAATCTATATGCAGTGGAAATCACAGACCATTCTTGGAGCATTTTTCAGAGCAAATTGTTCAGCACCTAAATCTATACATTCTCCTATGACAAAAATTGCTATGACAAAAATTCCTTCAGCCCAAAAGGCAGCCGCAGAAGCCATTTTTGCAACAAATTCAATACATACAGCCAACAAATTCAATACATACATTTTTTAAAATCTGTTAGAGAAACCAGACTTCTTTCATCATAAGAGTGAGTGAGTTGATACAAACTCATCTTTGGCCGAAGAAGATGGTTCATATACATTCTTTTATTGATTTGTGGAATCGGTTTAAAACCTCAAATTCACCTCTTTCATACCCCCAAGCCATGTCTTAATAACAACACAATCCTCTGGTGCCACACAATCCTCCAAAGCCTTCATCAAAGCCGAAGACTTGCGCTTGCTCCTCATCGTTCCGTCGTCGAGAAGCTCCCTGCAATGCTCCAGCGCCCCGGCCTCACGAGCCTCTGTGGCCCTCTGCCTGCTGTTGCAACAGAGCGAAGACAAGATAGCCACGGCATGCTCTCTACTTCTGGAAGTCCCCTGTTGAAGCAACCTAACCAGAGTCCCCATGATACCCTCCTGGTTACCAATCGCCGTTCTCCCTTCCGATACAGTGGCCAACATGTTCAGAACACCAAGGGGCCTCTCAAGGGTATCATCAGGGACTCCTGCGCTGTTGATCAAACCCCCAAATAACAAAGGTACTGCCCCCGCCATTACGGCTCTTTTCTTATTATCATTGTAGAAACAGAGACTATAGAGAGCCGTAATGGCTTCCTTCCGAGCTCTCGAATCCCCTTCTGCAAGTAGCTTAACGAGGGCCCTTATGGCATCCGAATGGCTTCCAATTGTAGCTTTATTCACATCCACCATCGCCAAGCTCGTCAAAGTCACGGCCGCCGTCGATCGATTCTCCATGGAACCGTGCTTCAACAAATTCACGATCGAATCCACGGCCCCTTCCGCCACAAGCCCCACTTTATTATCATCATCCAAGCTCAAGTAGAAGAGCGCTGCCATGGCATTTTCTTCAGTCTGAGAATCCCCGCAGCACAAGAGGGGCAGAATCTTCGCCACAGCCCCGGCTTCCACAATACGCAGGCGCGTCTCACGATTCTCCTTCGAAAGGGCTTTAATCTCCCTCACAGCATCCCTTCTCACAGACTGATTAGCAGCACTCCTGTTACCTAGGGTTTTTACTAGGGTTTCTAGGGTTTGCTTGAGTTTCTGCAGGGTCTCATGGCCAGACGGCGGAGACCCACGCCGGCCCGCCGCTGGACGCTTCAAGTCGACGCCATGGGCCTGCGCCCACTGCGATATGAGGCTCCTGAGAGCGTAATTGGGTATAAGCCTCGTGTCGTGAAGCGGCATGGTGGTGTTGGGGCATATGCGCTTACCGGATTCGAACCAGCGTTGGATGGAGGACCTGTCGTATGTCTGCCCCGTGCACAGGATCACTGGGTCACTCATCAGTTCCAGGCTTATCGGGCACCTGAAATCGTCAGGCGGTGCCGAATCCATTATCCTTTGTTCTTCTGCTCTGATTCTGGCGATCACCCTGTACTGGAATTCTGAGTTCCCGGAGCTTCTCAGACTAGTGATGATGAACAATGCTTCTTCACATTCCAGGGTCTAAGACCCGTTCACGCTAATCAATTCGGCGCCAAAACCGCCATTCTGGGCAGAATCCTGCTAAAATAGCAGCCAAATGACTAAAAGTTGCACGCGCTAAATGTTTTTCCGCGTTCCGGTACCTGTACCTACCAGGGTTTTAGATGAATCTTAGGCGCAGTAAATCGATTAAAAGAGAGTTGAAAACCCAAAAATTGGCAGTGAAAAATAAAGTGAGGCGGTGAAAGTGAATTGTACCGACAAGTCCGCCAGTAATAATTAAAGATCCCGTGATGTGGTCACAAGGTCAAACGGCCGCATAAAGCGTTTGGATATATCATTTCGCCGTTTGCCCACAGTGCAAATGTAACGGAGTCGTTAGAATCCTTATGGGATTTTTTTAAGTAGTTTATTTGTTAAATGTTTTTCTGGTTTTTTAAAAAATTTTAATTAAAATTGGATGATTTTTTTCAAAATTTAAATTTTGAAGTGTTTAAATTAGGTTTTCAATACCTAAGGCATTTAGTATTTTTAAATTTTTTAAAGACAGTTAGATGATATGAGTTTAACAATTATCATATATTTCTTGGACAATTAATCTAAATTTTTTATGATATTATATTAAAAAAAGCCAAAAAAATTTAAAAAATAAATTTAATGGTATGGGGTAACTTCCAAAAATAAAAAGCAATAAATCTAAAAAGATTTTTAAATATGATTATAGTCCTCCTGTAATTCAAGTTTGTGCATGCATATGAATATTTCAAACGTTCTATCTAATTTTAAATATGGAAATCAAGGTGATAATTATTATAATGCTTTATTTTATTTATTTTCTCTCATTCTAAATTTAAATAATAAAAGTAGATAAGATCACGAAAACTCTTCCTGGTTTTCGTAGGAAACAATATTATTAAAAGACTTTCAAAATAAATTAAATTGTGTATTTGAAAAGACGATATTTGGATTGCAAACTTTATAAATTCATAATTAAAGCTCGTAGAGTACCACAACTACACGACTTTCCTTCTTATAATTAATATAATTAATAAAAAAGGAAAAAATAAGCACTGCAAATAGATAGAACGATACGGCCGTTACTTGCCGGTCAATGGAAGACTTTCAAATTTGAATGTAAGAATCGCCTATAGTAGGTATTGGTAGGTATTTTATAGTTACGTCCATAAAATAATAACAACAATTATAAATTTATAATTCATTAGAAAAAGGTGATGTCCATATCAACGAAAATATTTTTTAATTTCTAGGAAGAAATTTGTGTTAAGGTAGGTTTGATAGGTATAGTTGAATCGTGCGAGGCTTTTGCACATTATGAAATTCATAAAATATAATTTTTATTTTATATTTTATATTTTTATGATTATGATGGCCATGTTATCCCTTTTTATTCGATAGAAAAGTGCCATGTTATCATTTAAGATTTATATTAAAATTTATTTTTGACGGGGAAGGAAAAAGAGACATTTTGGTTGGAGACTCGGCAACATGACAAACAATTAAGTTTGAATAGAGTTAATGAAAGGTATTGAAACTATAGTAGACTTAAATATCATTACTTTTTAAGTTTATGTATATTTTTGGATAACTATTCAAAAGATGCAAAACATTCACATGGGCAAGGAAGAAGTTGTTAAGGGAGTTTAAAAAAGAATTTTTGTGCTCATCCATGATCTCTTAAAGGTTCAATTCTTCTATGTTAAGTGTAAAAACAACAAAGAAGCAAAGAGGGAAGCTAATAAAGGTTCTCATATAAGATAAGGTGATCTTTTGATAAACAATCAATGCCTTTGCAGCAAATGGTCCCTTTGCTTCCATTTATAAGCAGTCGCTCCCTTAGTTCAATACTTGGGGGAATTCTTAGATTGACTTTGGAAAAAATTTAAGGAGGGCCCTTGTTACCCATATTACCCACGAGAATTATAGAGTTTGCTTAGCCCATGCTTCAACAATTGATGGACGGACAAGTGGAAGCTTGGCTCGGGCGACAATTTTAAGCATTTATAGTTTTTGGGTAAATCATTTACTCTTGCCATCCTCACATGTTATGTAACGGGAGATGCCCATGTGATAGCCTTTATGGAGGACAGTCGACCGGATTGCTTGCACATTCTGCAGCTTATCAACTCCAGAAGAACGAGAAGGAAGGTAATCCTTGGCCTTTTCATGAAATTTGGCATGCGGTGGCCTCCTCTAGATGCCAAAAGAGAAAGAAAGAAGAGATAGTTGTTGGGAATAGGTCTAATGAAATGGAGTTTACCATGTAGGAGGAAATTCTGAGCGAAATTTTGAAGATGAAGAATTTCATGGTGGACTTCAGAAAGATGTTGCGGCGTGTATTTGAGGTTGCTTCAGTAGCTTGTGATGAGAACAGGAAGTCTTCGGTGGATATCTCCAATATTACCTCGCGTCTAGATGAAATTGAGGGCAGTGTTCGAGTTCAAGCAGGAGAGATCATGGAAATGATGTGTAGGGTGTTGAACCTAGAGATGCTTTAGGCTTGGAGGCACGAGGAAATTATGAGGGCCATCGATACTCTAAAATATCAACAGCAGCAACAATCGACGCATGCATGATATATAAAACATACACATCTAAGCCATAGTTATTATCGACATTCCACAGTATAACTGCGACAAACTCATAAAGATTCAAACACAATGCATAAAGACATCAAATACATACATATTTAACGTGGAAACCCATATGGGAAAAAACCACAAAAGCACTCTTCATCTGGCATGAGTAATATTTGGGACGTGTTTGGTCTGTGCACACAACTTGCAGACTTCTCTGAGAATGTTCTTTACAATGAATGATTTTTCTCTATATTTCTCAGGCTCTCATGCTTTCTTCCTTCTCTATTGTCGACCTCTGTGTCGATCTCATAAGGATTTTACAATCAACAATCATCCGTTTTGCATCAAGAGTCTACATGAACTCTCGATCTCCTCAAAATTTTGCGATCATCTACACACAACTTGGATCGATCCTATATATCTTTTTTAATTCTTGTTTCGATCGTTAACTAGTTCTCAACTGACAGTCGATTGATTATTCTAACTACCCCAATAGATCTCGTTACATTAATAAAGGTGGTAACGACCCAACTTACGATCATGCCCATTCCCAAAAATAGACTACTAGTCTAACTTAACTCACTCTTACATTTATTGTTTTCTCAAAACATGTCAAATTCCAGGATTCGACTTACTCCTCTCTTTTTTCGTCGCGGTCTTGCATGCCTTGCGACTGGATTCTTCACAATTCCAACCAAAACTTGTGTGTTTTTTCCTTGGGCCAACAGGTCCCTAACACTCACCCGTGGCGCGTGCCTTTAGCCATAGGTTTATGCACTGTCGAGTTTACTCTGAAACTCCCGACAAATATTCATACCCCCTTATGCTTCTCTCTGCACATATTCTTTCACCTTCTTCTTTTGTTCGACAAGTTTAGAACTGATATGTTCTCAAGTTTCAACTCTTGTCTCTCCCATCACTTGTCACACCCGCTCATGGACCGGGTGTATGGTTCCTGTAACTTGCTTTGTTGCAACCTAAAGTTCTGCGACATGTTCTGTTCATCTCTGTTGTTGTGTCTGCAATTTACCAACCTGCTGCTGTAATGTTTTGAAGTCAATTACCTTGCTCATCTTCTCAACCGATGGCATTTTCTTCAACTCATTTGTCATCATGTTCATATTCGCTTTTGCGGTATGAAGTTGCTTAGTAACTTGCACCAACTCCACATCATCCATCAAGGCTTCCCACAACTAAGAAACATGTGCATATGCTTTGGCACAAAGACGTGCCTCGGCCTCCTTAATCTTTTGCACATTTTCTGTTACTTCCTTCTATCGCACTCCTAGTACCTCAGGGGGTGTACTAGGAATTAGCTTTGTTTTGAGTTGTGCAACTCGTTGGCGGAGGTCAACAGCTGCCTCCTCAAGTTGAAAAAATCTAGCCTCTGGGAGCATTTCAGTTGTAATTCCCTCTTTGGAGAAATCATGGCTCATGAGCACAACAACCTGCTCCAACCTTTTCCTGTCCTCCTGTCATCTCTTTGATTTATGCTCTGTCTCTTTCACTTTGTTTTTTAGCAATGCGATGGTATTCTTTGAATGGTTGAGTTGCTCAAACACCACATGCTCTCTTTCCTTTAACTCATCTACTGCAACCTACTGAATATTATGCAATAAATACATAGGAATTACAGGAAAATCCATACTTACATGACCAGTGTCTTTGATCATGGCATTATTCTCTAGCGTGCCCAAATCAAGTGCCTTATAATCCACTTGAATCTTTCTATGGTGTTGCATTGTTGGTACCTCTACAAGTTGATCCTCAGAAGGACCATCTTCTTCCTTCGTCTTAGTCTGGAATGGTTCTTGCTCAACTGCTACTCTAACTTCTTTTACTATGACACAGAGAGTCTGTAGTAAGTTTGTAATACCTCCTAGTAGGTTGGTATTTCTCTCATCGATCCTCTTACAAGTATCATTGACAACTTCCTCCATTTGATCAGCAATTAGATTGTAGTCATCATTGGTAAGGCCACCAACTCCAATTGTTTTATCAGCCTTCTGTTTCTTTTGACTCTTCTTTGATTCTTCAGAACTTTTGCACTTGTCACCCAATTCTTGATCTATTGAGGTCATGCTAGAATCTTCTTTACTTTCATAGGGAGAGCTTAGTGGGATTTCTTCTCCTTGTTGATCTCCTCCCTAATTTCAGGACATTCCATTTTGTCGTGGGTCAATCTCAGCAGATAGTTGATCATCTGTGATACGTTCTCTCCACTCTTCAGGCCAATCCCAAACAATTGTCTCAATGTATTTATCTGTTAGTCAAAACTCAGTGGCTAACCATTGGTTCTCGGGGTCTTGTCAAGGCTGTAGATAGATGTGGTGAGCCCCGACCAAAAATATGATAATATTGCAGAACCGTTGGACAGTCTCTGCAACAATCCTTGCTTGATTCCCAATGTGATGTCTCAATGCATCACCATGTAAGTAAAACTGAACATTATTTTCCTTCTACCGACACGAATTATCCTTCTCATACTAGTTTTTGGTATCATGCCCCTCGACCTGGAACATGCACGTCCACCCCTTAATAGTTCGGCTACTCATCCCATACAACAAATGATATCAAAATTAACAACCACGAATAGGTAAAAGGAGTACCTTTCTCATGAGCATCGATGGCATCTGTTAACAACTCATTCAATAGATAAGTTGACTAGTTTATTTGAACACCCGCAACACACTGTTATGTTGCAACAATGCTTCTGACAATACACTAGTTGGTCACATCTACCTGAGGAGCTTACTCGATAATACTTTTGTTGCAAACCGAACAACAATGTCATTGATAGAGGTAATGGAGAAGCCTCTCTTATCTCTGGTTAGGTCGTATTTCTCCTTCATCCAGTTTACTAGGCTCAGGTCCTACTCCTTTCCAGCAAAGAACGGTGTTGGGTTAACCCTTACAAGAGGCAGTCCAGTGATTAAAGCTATCAGGTTGACGTCCACCAAAATTCTTCGATCCAACCAAAGGAAACCTCCATGAAAACAAACCAACAATTGCTTCATCTTCACCAAACAAACTAGGCTTCAAATTTTCTTCCACAGTGGAACCTCTTCAACATCAACAATCCTTAAAGCTTTCTTTAGATGTGTAAATTTCTTGCTACCAAATTTGGGACAGTGGAAGCCAGTAATATTGGCCTCCTACAACAACTCATAATCATCTTCATCAAGTTCCTAATTTTCTTTTGTGTCCCTTTCTTTCCTCTTCTCCTTCTCTATCTTATTTTCTTCTCACAAAGGTCATGTACCGCGACATGGAAAGTTCAGGAAACTTTCGCAGATCATGGTCTACAAATCCTGTCTTCCTCAGATTCGATAGAATGTTTACTATAACATGGACTCCTTTTGAGATGGATGGCTTGACTAGTGGATACTTGACATTCTTCCAAATAGTTATGCTCGAAGCATCATCTTTCCTCGGGTGAATGTATCCAGGAAATAGGGTCGCTGACCTAGATCCTGATTATTCAGCATCATGGGTAGCCTTAAATCTATATTTAGGAACATGTCTACGGCTGGTTCGCTTCTTTCTTGAAGGAACGACTGGTACTTGTAGTGACATAACTTCTGGAGACTCTTCAACAATGGGTGCAAGAGAAGGAAACTCCATGCTATATTCTTGAACTGTTTCTTGACCTTCTCTATATCTCTCAGATTAAGTCTATACAGTCACTGCTTAACAAGTTTTCTGTCGGGCTTAAGGGGAATCTCCATTTCTCCTAGATCACTAATAATCCCTTCATCTCTGAAAACTTATTAGGGAATATATCCTAGAATTAATGCAATATGTCTATAATTCTCCCTATTGTCTCATCATCCCAATAGTCTCCAATATTAGCAAATTTTGGATCTTTTGGAAAATCAATATCCACCTTATTTATTTTGAGGGGCTTCAAAAAAAATTCATTTGATATGCCTGCTCCCTCCACTGCTCGACTACCCTCAGACTCAAGAATATGTTTGTCACGTGGATCATCATCATCAAGTTCACCGGCCACATTATATCATTCCATCCAATCTTGAACTGTCGCGCTACTCTGAGGGAAACTCCACATTAGAACATGGATGTCCTAAAAAATATTGGTTCTTATAACTTGCAGAATAGCATCAATCGTTGAACTATTATGAGTAAAGATAAATGTATGTGTGAAACTGGTAGCTATCTCTTCCCATTCTATAGTCTCTCATCGCAGATCAACCGAGCTGTACCAGTTTATCGGTATCATATCCAAAGTATGTATAAACTAATGAACCCATTCCTTTCATAGCAACATCTTCCATGTCACACGACAATTTTCAATATGCTCAACAGGATTTGTCAATCACGTAGGCAAGACCTTCGAATGGTTGGTTAAATGCAGCTGAACATGAGACCATACTAGTGTTAGTTTTCCCATGCTTTCCCAAGTTTGTCTTGTTAGAATATTAACATCTGACCCCAAATCCAGTATGATAAAATCCATATCATAATCACTTAGCATTCATTCTTAACTCACGACCAATTTTCATTCTTTTACCAGCGCAATTAACTTTTCTTTCTGGTCGCACACTTGGTTTAGGTTCTTCAACTAATGTTGATAGTTCCGCCACAACATCCTTATATTCTATAGGTGCTAAAAAACTTTTAAAGAAATATTTCAACTTGCTTACCTTCTCTGTCGGCTTTCTTTGAAATAATTGTTCAAATATTTGAGGCATGTCCATGATTAGTCCACCATCAAACACTAGGACAACATCCAATGTCAATGCCTGATTTCTATCGATGAAATCATCTCGTGCATGAAATAAGACTCCCTTTTCTTTCTGTACATTAAATGACACTTTATTTTATGTCGTCGGTCAAACCCTCAAACTTACGCATGGTCCATGTTGATCTCCTCCAGTCACAACTCCTCCTCTTGTTACAACAACAACAGTAGGTTCTCAAGGTTCGATAGAAATATTCTGAATATTCTTATTTGCATTTTGAGGTTGGTTATGGTTTCTCGGGTTTTTGTCCTACAATTTAGCAATCGGTTGTAGGCACTCCTCAATAATGTGATCAAATGCTTTACAATATGAACACGTTGCTGTGGGATTAGTACAGTCTCTGGAAAAATGTTATCGGGTGTCCACAATTATAACAAATAACTTAACCCCTTCCATGACCAAATCCTCCTCCATGTCCTCATCCTCTAAAAGGGTATTATGTCTGAGCTCGCTCAGCTTGTATTTGTTCATCATTTTTCATCAGGTATGTGTCGACCATCTTTTCTTGCAGCAACTGGTATGCTCTACAATATTTCTTGGCGTGACCCATAGATCGACAAAATTTACAATATAAGCTAACATGTGCACTTACTATCTTCTGTAGATACAAACTTTCCTCTGACCAATGACCTCTTGTCTGGAAAATTATACAACAAGGAAGAACATCTCAGCTCATTCTATTCCATCTTATTCAAGCCTTTCTTACAACATCACTCAGGTCCTCTGTGTAGAAAGATTTACTCGTCGGACTCCATCCTCAGGATCCCTTTCTCACAGACCAACATCTTCATCCACTTGTTTAAAGATTTCAAGTAATGACCTAAAGGTTCTTGGAATAACTATCTTTATGTATCATTGTATGATCTTACAGTATCGATTGCAATCTCAGTAATATATCCCTCCAATATGTTATCAACCCATACATCGACAACCTTAGATATAGGATTACTGACTCTTTCCAATCGTTGGATTAGTTGAGGAGTCAACTCTGTGAGTTCTCCACCTTGAAAAGATTTCATTTGAGTCACTAGCTTCGACAACCATTCATGTAGCAGAATGGGAAATTCACTACAGAAAATTTCATGAATATCTGAGTAAATATATCTTGAAGATAAGAGGAAGACTGCGTTAGGCTATAAACATTGAAATAAACTTTAATAAAAATGTTGGGTCTAATAATTAGAGTTGTCGGCTATAAACTAATTTTTTTAAAATTAAAAATATGATCTTACACTTATTAATGTGCTATTTTTCATACCTGAAATAACCTTGAGATACTAATTTCTCCTGATGATGAGCCCTACTTTGTGGCTTGAAACGTCGAGAATAAATTTCAGCTAACGTAGTCTTCCTCTTATCTTCATCATTTACTGCGTAAAATCATGAACAAATAAATATATCTTTCTAACCGTTCTATTGAATTCAATCGTGATCCTTCAATTTCTTCCCATACAAACTCTCTGTTGGGTCAGGAAAAGTGCACAAGGAAGAATCCATCGTGCAAGTGCAAGAAGAAAAAGAGGGTGTGCGACAAAGAAAAGCAGGTAAAGGAAGAAGCGTGAGTGTAGAGCAAAGGAAGCTGTGACGAGGAAGGCAGATCGAAGTTGGTGGAAGAGGCAGGTAGAAGAGTTAAAGTGGAACAGGTCAAAGTCAATGAATATTGTAGAAGGACGAATCAACAGAAGGCTAAGGACAATTTTTGTGGCTAGTTATGACCAGTACAGAAGATTGAAAGTCGTTTCTACGGCTAGTTAAAGCTGTGGTTAATGTAATGCAGGACTTTTGCAGCCAGTTTGGCCTGTCATCAATGTAATTGTAGATATTTTGTAGCTACTTGCATCTGTAGTAACTGAATTGTACTCAGTCGAGCCTACATGGTCTTGTAAATACTATAAATAGGAGGAACCCACTCTGTAGAAGGGGTCGGTAAGTTAGACGCAGTTAGAGGAGTAGAAGTGTTGTTGACTCAGAAGAGGAGTCTAGTAGAAGTAGAAGGCTATTGAGACACATATCTATAGGTGAGTGCACAGAGTGTTAGTAGAAGTAATCTGTAGCTGAATACATAGATAGTCAAGTAGAAAATTCGATCCAGGCTGTGTGCGGATCAGTAGGAGTAGATAGAAGCAATAAACCAGAGAGTATGAGAGCAAGAAGATTGAGTCAGATAGACATATCTTAAGAACAGTCTGCAACTCACAGACTTCAAGGTGGTACCTATATTTCTCATGCCAGATGAAGAGCACCTTGGTGGTTTTTCCCGAATGGGTTTCCATGTTATTTCTTGTGTTGAATGATTGAATGCTTATGTGAATGTTGAGTATTTGCTTATCTTGCATATTTTATGGTTATTGTTGAATGTATGTCGCAATATTACCGATTAGTGAATGAATGTTTGAGTGTTTAAAGCATTGTCAACATGTATGTATGATTTCATGGTTAAATCTACCAAGTTATAATATAAGTCGCACACTATTCACTATAAGTAAGGAACCGACTATGTCGCATGGTTGCGCTAGTTAATTAAATGGATAAGGACAAGGTTGTGTCACGCGTCGGTTGTGGCACACAATTGCACCTCTGTCGCACAGCAACATACTCCATCCTCCTATTTCTGTTGAGCACCTTGGTTGCACGCCAAGGGACTATAATCCCTTGCCAACTGCAGAAACATGGTTCTAGCAGTTACACATTAAGATATCTCGGGTGAGACTATGCCTGCCTCGCGGGCGTTGCCGACTGAGCTTGCTCTGTCGGGCCGATGTATTGTGGTGTTTTGTTGGTATTGTGTTGTGTTTGAACCTTAGGTCGAGACATAAGGGAAGATTAGGCCAACAAATGGTTATGTTGCTAGGACCACTTCCGAAGAAGAGAAGTGGTTGAGTGGAGCGCTCAGTTGGTTTGCGAGATAACCATTGTAAGTAACTCCATCTCTAAAGCTGTTGACTTTTGGATTGACAGCATTTTGCAAGGGTATATTATTGAGTTTGCAGTACAGACTATGACATCATATAGTGAGGCTGAAAGAATATTTTTCCAAGGACCATGAAGAAGGTATTTGTAATCTATTGGCACATGGATAAAGATGCTAGTTTATGAGAAGGGCATATTTCAATTGAGTAGTTGAGTCGCATATCCAAGGAGAGGGGATATGTCATGGATGATTTGCAGAGAAAATGGGAAATGATGAGATGAGATGTTCTCTGGAAGTACAGAACCTGAACTAGAAGTGGGATTCCTACGAAGTGGAAGGAGATTCAGGTCTGGGAAGAGGAGAAAGACAAGTCCTAGTATGTTCGAATAAAGTGAGAAAGAACTTAGGTCACAACTGGACAAAGGGCCTTGCAATGAAGAGGAAGAGTATCAGCCAATATATGAAGCAGAAGAGTCAATAGAATATGTGGAGACACCAAGATCAGGGTGCGACTACATCACACCCGAAGTATCTCTAGAGGTAAGGTCTAGAGCCTCATATCCTCACAGAGTTGTTAATACTGATAGTGCTAGTACTGTGACTAGCGCAAATGAAGGTACACCTCCACTAAAGTATTCATCAGAAAACCCTGATGCCAACTTAATGGTTGGGGCAAATATTAGACTACCCACATTCAATGGGAATGGAGTAGAGGATCCAAAGCAACATTGGTTCTTTTGTGAAGTTGTTTGGATGGTTCACCTAGTTCATAACGCGAACCTAAAGAAAGCATAGATGATCATGACTCCGAGGGGTCGTGCACTGGACTGGTTTATGAAGTTCTTCCTAGTATTTCTAGGTTTGCCACAGAAGACCCTTGAAGAAATACGACTCACAATGATCTGTGAGTTCATAAAACCTAAATCCGAGTCGTAGTGCCTCACTGAGATCAAAGAGATAAAACAATCATTGGTAGAGTCCTTATGGGATTTTGACCAGTGGTTTAAAACTTTAATGGAAAAAGTAAGTTTCCAAATGTTAGATGTACATCATAAGGAGTGGTTTATTGCTGTGCTATTACCACACATCTGAGGCCCATTGATGCAACAAAAGATTGAATCGCAGACAAAAGCACTAGAATTGGCAATGAAGCTGGAAGCTTCGCCAATCGGTGATGGTGCCACAAGAATGGTGTAGATTCTGTCGCAATTGGCTAATCCGACTATACAACTTGAGGATATCAAGAAGGGCAAGGAAGCCCAATAAGACTTATGGTGTACAAAATGCAAAACGGATGGACACACCAAGGATAATTGTTCGACCTACATGAACTATATCTGATCAGGTGCACCAAATCCATTTAGTGGCCATGGACTACCCTAGTGCTGCATATGCCAGTCTAGAGGACATTGCGACGAGGAGTGTCTATACTTGCAAAAAGTTGTAACTACCCCCGCAAGCCTTTTCTGTAAATTTTGTAAGTCAGTAGGCCATGAAGAGAAGGTTTGCAGAGCATACCATCTCCTGAAGGAAAAGACAGTTGACACCTATTTGATGAAGAATGATGTGAAACTATTGGACACAATGTTTACATTTAGAGGGGGGGTGAATTAGTGTAAAGCCAATTTTAAAACTTTTCTTAACTTATCACAATTAACTACCAATTCATCACTCCACTATTCTACCAATTTCATAATCATTTCATAAACATCTTTCACTTCATCATTCACATATCATAAGCATTTGAATCATCAAGAACCATAACATAAAAGAACACAACACTATATAATTTTGTAATCTTTTTGTATTAGTTTTGGACCGGCTACAACCGTGAGGTAAAATCAACACCTACTGATACAAAGAGCATCTACTCTTCATCCAGGACCCTACCTGGTTTTCTTAGAACCTGCTAAGAAGGGGCTCAAGGTATCCTAACCTCATATGCAAATCAAGCTTGCATTTACAATTTAAGCTCACTGTCTCAATACATTTTCATCACTGTCACATCACACCAGCACTTATCTCTAGCATCTCTTCAATCAGAATCTTCTCAACAACTTGTCTCTATCCTCTTTATTTTGTCCAAAAGGATTCTGTCAGGAATAATATCAGCAATTCAGCACATCATTGTCCAAGAGCATACGGTCCTAGAAAGAATATCTGCAATTCACAATCTTCATAATGTCTCTGTCCTAGAGCATTTTGTCCTAGCAATTCACATTCTTCATAAGAGTATTCTGTCCACAAACATTCTTCATTCATGTCATCACTTCTTATTATGTCCATAAGCATCAAAACAGTATCATCAACATTATAGGGTTTGTATCAACATGGTCAAGTTCCAACTCTTCAAAATCTGGCAGAATGTCATCATTTCAATCAACTGTTGCTCCTTGCTTAGCTGTTCAAGGGTCATCTATTTATTATCAACAGGTATGCCAACTTTCAAGCCAATCATTAAGGGGCCTGCTTATGCCAAATTATCAAGGGTCTGCTCATCATGGTTTTTCTCATGTATCCCTTGTCACTGCTATCTTCTGACTATCATGGAGGTTGTTATCAACACTTTCATTTGGGATGTTACTTCAATTCATAAGTTACCATTATCAAGACAATCTGCTCTATGTCACTACTTATGACATCAAAAGACTTTGGTCATACACAAGACTTCAAAAGTCTGCTCATGTACTCTCAAGATTTCAAGGGTCTGTTTGAACCCCTAATACAATAAGAAGTATTCCCAAACTTTGCTTATGCCAAGACAGTACTAAGCCAAAGCAATCTATGTTATGTCATGGATGTCATTGTCATCAATGTTGTTGTACTGGTCTTTTATGATGTAGTATCAAATCTATTGTTATGCCAATATGCTTATCAGGGCATTGTTGTCACTTCATGTCAAAACAAGCTGTTATATACATCTCTGTCAAAGTACACCAGTGTTACTGTCATGCATCACTTCACTATGTGCATCACTGTTGTCATCATTGTCTTCATGATGATCATCATGCTACCTCAACAAAACATTGTCAAAGCATAATATTGCATCCTTGTCTTGCAGCTTCTCAGTTTCTGTATGAAATTGTATGTCTCACAAATTCAATCATCTATGCATCTGTACCCAACAAGATGTTTCTGTAGTAAATATTTCCTTGATCCAATGTACTGGTTATTCAACAAATATGATAATGGGTGTTTGCGAATCGTTTCCCAACTTTTCATAGTTGCAAATCCCACTATCTCAATTGTTATAGCCGATTTTACCACACCAGGTGAATCACACTTGTATGGCCATCCCCTGTCCCTCTGCAGACTCCTTAGACCCCTTGGACCATTTTTTGTCCTTTGATGTTTCCTAGACCATCCCTAAAAACATGTGAAAATTGATATACACGACTTTTAAACCCTTTATCGCGTATATACGTGGGTTTGACCTCTAAAACCGCGTACATCGGGATGTGTACAAAAATCCAAATCCTTTTGGAGTTTTCCTTGACATGGATCCGACTCACTTGTCTCTTGGCCTTCCATATGCCTTGAGATCGCTCGGATTCGACCTTTCATTACCCCATTGAAAAGCTATATAAGGAACCCTTTGGATACATTGAGGGCATAAGAGAATTGAGAGTAAAGAAGCTATAGTCCATTGTTGCCGAAACTTGTGCTTGAGTCTGCATCCCTTTGTCCCTTGGAGCACTTTAGTCTTCTTCCCAATCTTGCCTTTTGCTTGTGAGCTTGCTATCGAGAGATGGAGGATTGAGGTGGTGGAGGCCCAAGAGGGGGATTCAGTTTCTCCGATTCGCAGACGTGCTGACAGAGGCTGTATTCATTGTAATCTCTGATTTTATATTAATAGAAATATCTTTTCCTGTCCGATAATGTATGTTTGAATGAATATTTTAACCATGGATGATTTCAAATGCTTATACGTTGTTGCTTATATATTCTAGAGTAGATCTAACACCAATATATATAGTATGCTTGTCTTGTTTACTTATTGTTTAGGAAGTGATTCATCAATTCAAGTTGAAGTTGGAAAGCTCAACGGGGAACCGTCCGGAATAAGGTACGAGTTTTGATCCTTTAGTGTTAGATATTTGATTTCTCTTACATATTGGAAAGGATTGATTTCTGGAGTCAAGTTGTCTGTTGTGGTACCCCAAGCCATAGGAATTTCTCTCCGTAACAGAATTGGCAACTACTCTGGGGATTTTCTAGTAGTTGTCCTTTGGGGGTTTTCGGCATTCAATGACTTTGAATTGCTCTTTTTTCTCTGTTTCTGTGTCAGGTCTGGGGGCATGTTAGCCTGGTAGTGTCTGATTGGTGTGAAGTTTGTCTCAGCTTGTCTGTTTGCCTTTATTTTTATGTACTTTTCTTCCTGTACGCGAGTTTTGAACTCACAGTCACGTATATAAGCGGTTTTGACTGCTATATCCACGTACACACGCGGGTTTACTGCGAACAGTCGCGTATGCCCTTAGTTTGGACTTCTTGAGGAAGATTGATTATTGCTGGGTTAATTTTGATGATTACTGAGTCTCCTTTGATACTACTAGAGTCTGTATACATCTCTGTTCCTGACCAGAGACGTTTTTTTAGGGTAAAATTTCTTTTTTTGAAGAATGTTCTTGTCATTGCATTTTCGATTTTTTGTTTTGGGATTAGTGCATTAGATTTCTTTTACCTTAGTACTTTGCTTGAGAGCTGCATGATTGTGCTTGCAGAGTCTGGGGGTTGTAGAATCATTCTTTTGCTTTAGTATCTCGTTTTTATTTCAAAAAATCCAAAAATATTTGATTATCATGATGCATTGCATCTTGCATTTTGCATAGTACTTGCACTAGATTTGCTTTGAAGTATTAGTCAGGATTTCATATAGGAAAGCTTGCCTTTATCATTTGAAGAAAATTTTGCATTTCACGTAGTAGCATACCCTGTTTTTCATGGACACAATGCATTTGCATTGATTGTTAGGTGTGCATTTTGCTTCATGTTGCGTCATAACACCATTGGTTGCATGGTCATATACCTTTTTTAAGTAATAAAGCCAATTAAAATCAACGCTTAATTAAAATGAACTACACTATTTTATTTGATAGGGTTCACCAACAAGATTAGGGTTTAGGGTCTTGGAATAGTTCATTGTGAGTAAATTCTCCAAGACCACTAAACAACAACATGTATGTGTCTGTCCAAGTGAGAGTGTGAAATTCCTTGGTATAATTGGTGTTTCTCAGGATCCTCATCTCAAAAGGGAGTTAAGCACGAGGCAGTGTGAGCGGTTATTGATTGGGATGACCCCTAGTCATAACTGAGTAGCACCAGAGATATTTCCGGGATTGTATTCATATCTGGGGGCTCTTTCGGGAGTTTCAGGCTTTGCTACCCTGCCCATACGATCAATCCCACCTGCAACTGTTCGCCTGAGCATTGATTATATCGAGGTGACCTTAGTTGCTTCACCTAGGATATCGAGGGGGTACTTTGCAGGGGTTATTCTGTGGGTGTCTCGACCAAGTTGGGGTCGGACAGCACAGTTGCTTTACGCGTTGAAGCTGAGGGCCACAATAATTGGTTACATACCTCCGCTTGTTGTGTATGGGAGTCTCAAGCCTCTCCTAGGTGAGACATACCTACTTCATTCAGGAGCTCATTTATCCTACCCTTGATTTCTTGTGTTTGGCTTTAGATTTTATTGGTGTATGCTCTGTGCATGTTAGATTGCCTAGGGTTTGCGTAATTAGAGTCTTTTACATTTTTTGGGTCATTGTGGATTCGAGTGCGGCTCCTCACCGTTCTTGTCGGTTAGCAGGACTTCCGCCTTCTACATATCCTCCTCTTTTGGGAGAGAGAAACACACAATTTAGGCGGACTACTTCGCACATTGATTCACACACGATGGGAGACCATGAAGAAGGTATTCCTGAGCCACCCTCTCCCATTCAAGTGGAAGATGGGGAGTTTACTCCTACCTATGATCCTTCACCTGATATGACTGAGTTAGGTCCTGTAATTTATGAGATAGGTACTTTTCATGATAGACCTACTTACTCTAGTGTTGATCCCCCATCGCCGCATCGTCGGTATGACATGCCGGAAGATGAGACTTATTATGAGCCCACGAGCACTAGTTATGGTAGTTATGGCATGTCTGGTATGCCCACACATGATTTGGAATTTCATGTCGAGTCGGAGTTTGAGGCTAACACTATGCCTGGGGGCACTCCTATTCCTTATGATGCAGAGAGGTTTGGGAGCACAAGTCACATTGCACCTTCCATCCCGGCGGTGGAAGCTACATCACATATTCCTGCTAGGCCTAGGGTTCGTGATCCTATTAGGATACCAGATCCAAGACGAGTGACTATAGGGAACACCACGTACATAGTTTCACAGATCCCTTCGTCCTTGGTTCCTTGTTCTTCGAATGTTGTTCCTCCACCTCATTCATGTGGTCCTTCGAGCTGGAATGTTGCTACGAGTCATGTCCGTACTACTGTTACTCGACCATTTGTGTCTCAGGTTTAAGTACCGCTCGTTGTTTCGGGAGGTCGTGTTCATACTTCTAGAGGTCGTGTTCATACTTCTAGAGGTCATGTTACTACTTCCAAAGCATATATTCCTACTTTTGGAATGTATATTCCTACTTCTGGAGCGTATATTCCTACTTACGGAGTGTCTCATGGGACATCTCATGGGATGACTTACGGACCTTATTATGGGATGCAGTATGGACAGGGTTATTCACCTTATGGGTATGGGTATCAAAAACCCGCTTACTCTCCTAATTATGGCTTTGTAGCCCCACATAGTCAAGGTACACCACATTATGGTGCTTCCATGCCACCCTACATGGGTCAAACAGGAGGAGGGAACTATGGTCAAGGCCATGGTGGTTACGGTAATTAGACCTATGTGAATCAAAACTATCAGGGAGTGGTGCACCGACCTTCTCATCCTAGGCTCCCTTTCCTCACAGTGCTAAATCTTCCTAACTTGTCGAGATTGACAAACAATCCTGTATCTCATGACCCAACTTGGCTGGCTGTCCCTACTAAGCTTCCCTCAGACATACCCAAATTCGAGGGCAAACCTGGAGAGGATCCGAGCGAACATGTTACAACATTTCACCTATGGTGCTCTTCAAATTGCTTACACAAAGATTCAATCCATTTAAGGTTGTTTCAACGTACCCTTACAGGGCCTACCGCGAAATGGTATATATCGTTACCTAGGGGGGCATTCGCTTTGTTCGATGACCTAGCGATGACTTTTCTTAACCACTTCCAGCTACCAGTGCATTATGATGTTGGTACGAAACTCTTGTTGACATTTCTACAGGATAAAGCCACGCATATCTCAGACCATATCCAAGAGTGGCGTAGACGGAAGAGGTTGATTAAAGCCTTTATACCACAGGAATTCCTCCTCGAATGGTTCCTTAAGTCATTATTGCCTTATATAGCGAAGGATGTTTCTACATCCGGAGTGCAAAATAAGGAACAAGCCATTTTTAGGGCACAGGAACTGGATTTGATTTATGCTCAATCCGGTTTGTTATATGAGATCATTCCCAATGCTCCGCGTTCTAGTTTCGACCCCAAAGTTAAACCTGGACCACATGCCGATGGCATTGTTGGTTGTGCGAGTGCTAAACCTATGGATTCGATTGTGAAATAGGTTAGTCAATTGTCAATCAACCAATCCGCTTCGGGACAAGCCACGGCTTCGTCTCAACCCACCCAAATGACAAGTGTGCTTTCGGTGCAATCGTCGGACCAAAAGGGTAACCGGCAACCTGGAAGGAATAAAAAGAAGGGTAAGAACAATCGTAAGGGTGGGAATAGGAATGAAAAAGCTAATAATAATGACAAGAACACCTGAAATGCTGGGGGGGACAAGCAATCTAAACATAAGTTTAAGTTTCCTTGCAAGTTGTGTAAGGACAATCACCTCACTTACTTGTGCCCTCGTATTGATGAAACCTCGAGATTCTTAGTGCAGGGCCTAGCTGTGCTGACCAACCCTTTACCTCACAATAAAAACATGAACTCGAGGACCTGTGACCAGTCTGGTGGTGATCAAGATCCACCGGAGGGTAGTGGTCATGGTCGCATTAACATGGTGCATGCTACGAAGGTTGTGACCCGTGCGAAGGACTATGGTTCGTCACAACCCAACCCAAGAAAGGAACCTGATCCACTAGGGACTCCTTTGCGTATTGAAAAACCTGTGGATAAACCTCACATTCCTAAGGGAGTCCTTAAGCGTTCGGGGCACAATCCTAATGCCCGAGCCGCCCAGAACTATTCTTTTGTCGAGGATTTGGGCCACACTCCTTGTGCGATGTCTATACTAGAAGTACTTCAGAATTGTCCTTCACAAAGGAAGGCTTTGCTTTCTGTCGTTGGTGTGAATAATGATAATTCTTCCTCTGTGATTAAATTTGAAAGCGTAGGACTTCAGCCTTGCTTTCATTACTATGTGTCTCTTTTGATTCATGTATAATGTCTTAACATGACCGTCAAGCGCACCGTGATTGACGAAGGCGTTGCTGCTTCTGTGATGTCTTTATCATGTTGGAAGGGTTTAGGTTCCCCTGAGTTGTCTAAATCTGGTACCATGTTGACCGCGTTTGATGGGAGATCGTTTAGGCCACACTGGATCCTTCCTTCCCTTAAGGTCTGTTTGGGAGGAAAGACCATTGCAATAGAGGTTGAGGTGGTTGATGCACCCCTTGACTATAATCTCTTGCTGGGTAGGAATTGGATGTACAGTATGCAAGCCATAGCTTCTTCACTATTTCACATTGTATGCTTTCCTTTTAACGGGAAAATATTTATGATTGATCAAACGTCATTCAAGAATCCGTTGGTTACCGCATCTTCGGGAGCTTCGATCTCGATTGTTCGGCACTCTCAGCCGGCAACTGGGAGTGTGGGTGTGGGCATGTATCCATCCCTTATGGGAAGCTTTAGTTGTCCTGTACCTATCCTTATGATAGGGTCTAGTTCTGGTGAGTCTTCGACATCTGTGAGATTGGTGTCTTTTCGAATGAGTCATATGGAAGATCCTTGGATTCTTCCCACACCGAATACTTCGAGTGAGCTCATCATGACGGACGTGTTGTTGCCTACAACTATGGTAGCTTATGAAGCTAATCTTGGATGTGTTGCAAAGCCTAGTCCTTCCTCTTTGTGGATGGAGGAGGAGGACCCATATGTGCTTCCTGCATGGGCAATTCAGTCTTCTCACGTGCATGACTACCTTGATAGTGTTTTTCCTTCAGACAAAGAGATTATTGAGGCCATGTCAGGGGTTGAGCCACCTTGGGAAGAGTTGCATCATAGATCTTATTTTCTTCCTGAGCTTGACCGCTTGGAGCATGAGGAATTTAGGGAGGTTCTTAGTGAGAGAATTGGTAGTCCCATGGTTCCATTAAGCTCTCCTGGTCCAATGGCTGATGGGAACATGGCGAATATATCTCCTACCATTCCTATCAATATCTCTTGTGATCTTGGTAGGATTGAGAATGTCTATATTGGGGCAGAATGTTCCCATGCTGAGATTCAAGAATACACCGAGCTGTTTAAATAATTTCATGATATATTTGCTTGGTCTTACGATGAAATGCCAAGTATCGACCCTTGCATTGTTGAATGTGAGATTAAAACTTATCCCAATGCTAAGCCTGTTTGACAATGCTTGCATGTAGTGAATCCTAGGAAAGCACCAACGATTAAGGCAGAGATAGAGAAACCGTTGAAATCCGGTTTTATCTATCCCGTTCCCTTGACGAAGTGGGTTTCAAATCTTGTTCTGGTAAATAAGAAGCAGGGAGCGATCCGTATATGCACTGATTTCCGTGACTTGAATCGTGCTTGTCCTAAAGATAATTTCCCCACACCATTTATAGATCAAATCTTGGATGAGTGCGCAGGTAGCGAGGTATTTTCTTTTATGGACAACTTTTCCGGATACAATCAGATACCAATTAACCCTGAGGACCAACATAAGACTGCATTTATTTGTCCTTGGGGAACCTTTGCATATCGGAAAATGCCTTTTGGCCTTAAGAACGCCGGAGCCACTTTTCAGCGGGTTATGATCTTGATCTTCCATGATCTCAAATCGATTATCGAAGTATTTTTGGATGACCTTGCTGCTCATTCTCGTATGAGAATGCGTCATTTCTATCATTTGAGATTAGTATTCGAAAGGTGCCGCCATTATTTGGTCAGGTTAAATCTTCACAAGTGCATCTTTTGCGTGAAGTCTAGTCTCTTATTAGGGTTCATTGTTTCCAAGGAGGGTATAAGAGTCGACCCTTTGAAGGTTGGGGCAATACTTCAATTGTCTCCCTCGAGGAACATTAGACATCTTCAATGTTTGCAAGGCATGGCAAACTTCTTACGGAGATTCGTTGTCAACTTTGCCAATTTGACTAGAGGCTTTATGCGTCTATTGAAAAAGGACACCACCTTTTGTTGGGATGAGTGAGCCCAGGAGTCCTTTGATGCGCTTAAGCGAGCCCTAGCATTGGCCCCGGTGATTAGTCCCCCAGACTATAGCCGTGATTTTCTACATTATGTGGCCGCGTCCATGGAGACTATTGGTATGGTTTTGGTTCAAGAGGATGAGGAGCTCCAAGAGCATGTCATATACTATCTGAGCCAGAATCTTATTGACACGGAGATTCACTATTCCCATGTTGAGAAGCTTGCCTTAGCTACTGTACATGTAGTTCAACGGTTGAGACATTATATTCTCCTTCGCCAGACCTTGGTTGTAGCCCATGTCAATCCGTTTCAATTCATCCTCACTCAAAGGATGATTGGGGGAAAGTATAATAAATGGATTGTCATCTTGCAAGAATTCGAACTTGAGTTTGTTTCAGCAAAATCGAAGAAATCGTTAATTTTTGTGGAGCTTATATCGGATTTCCCAAGTGAAGCCGAGGAGATGGTTTGTGAAGATACGTTTATCGATTAGAACATCTTCTTAATCTCAACTTTGGACCCATGGTATGGGGATATTATTATATATTTACAAACATTGAAGTCCCCACTCACCTCTCACGGGATGAACGACGACGATTACGTCACGTATCCAAGAATTACCTCATAGTGGATAATACCTTGTACTGCCGTGGGGTAGATTCCATTTTACATCGTTGTCTAACTCATGAGGAGGCTGAGCTTGTGCTGAATGAATGCCTCAAGAAAGTCCTCAACTTGTGCCATGGGTACTCTGTGTGTCAGTCTCACGAAGTTGGTATGAATGCTTTGGAGCGTCTGCTCCGCATCCACACCCGTGATGTCGTCTCCTCTTCCCCTCCATCTATGACGAGGGAAGCCTTCAGGCCGTTGTGGTCCCACATCTACATGCATATGGTAGATGTCACTATGTATTATCACCCCAAAACATGTCTTTTGATTCCACATAATCAAAAAACACAAAAAAAAAATTAAATAACTCAAAAATTTTAAAAAGAGGGTCGAGATTCGTTACCAATGTCACCGTATGCCGATCTTGGTGGTAGGGACATGTCTGGGTCTCCCCGGAAATCTATCCCTGCATAGGGGTAGTCATCGATGGCAACTATATGTCATCGCCACCATGGAAAGAAATCAGCTGGATAGGGGTTGGACACCCTACCTCCACCCAGTGTGCGCATCGCATCCACCCAACGCCGTTGGGTCGGATCTTGAACCCCATGTAGAGGAACGTCAACTCTAGGGCTCAATCTCGGAACACGCTTGAAGAAGAACATGCTCAGTATGCTGCTGAAACTGAAGTTTTGCACCCTGCCCATCTTGTAGTCGCTGAGCTGTTGTTTCATGTTGCTCAACATTGTTGTACTCCAGTCATAAACTGTGCGCCTCATGCACTCCACGACATAGAACATCGATGGCCGTGAGGCCTGGTGGAGTGAGGCTAGCCCCGCTATCTTTCCCAGTGTCAGTACAATGGCCTTTAGGCCTAGCACCTGTATGGAGTTAGTTGGGATTTGACTCCCCACCTTCTCCGTGTCTGGGTAGCAGTACATCGCAATGTACCATCGTGAAAGTCCAGTAATAAAGTATATGTCCTCCACTTCTATGGTGAGAGACATCTCATCTATTTGGAACGACTCTGAGTCTGGATCCAAGTAGTCTACTAGCATCTGCAACAGTCTTGGTTTGGCCCATATGCCACCAAGACACCAAAACTTATAGAGCCCACATGACCCCTAAGCTTGTTGAGCCATTAGATCTGCCCTTACTGCCCCTTCTACATCACCGTGCTCACGTTCTCTCCATTCTAGAACCATCTTGCACATAAAATTTGAGTTTGATCCATTAGAATACTTAAAAATCATTGAGCGCGGCCGCATACGCGATTGTTTGCTAAACAACCGCGTATGTACACGACTTTGAGGGCATTTTTTCTGTATATCCAGCCCTATACACAGAAAAACCCTCGATTTCTACATGGGCCGAGGTGCACATTTAAGATGGGCCTAGAATCCTAAATACACCATGGAAATTGATAAAATTTGCATCAAAATGAAAGAGTAGAGCATGGGTAAGTACCTGGAAAAAACGGTAGTGGATTCCGCCAGCTGGATCTCCTGGAATTCGTTGTTGAAGTTCTGAGCTCAATTGGGAAAAAATTCAAATGTTATATAATGTTTTGAATTTTTTACTATTTATAGAGAAATTTTTTACCCCCTTTTTCTATAGTTTGGACCGTTTCTAATCCTTTTGGACCGTTTTTGGACTAATTTATGATGTAGAAGACCATTTTGAGCGTCGTTTCGACTGTTGCTTTGACCCGTTCATGCCTGTTACAGGTATGATGTTTAAATTGGCATATAGGTTAGGATCACCTTCGATTGCATTTTGCATGACCTTATGACCGTTTCATTATAGCCTTAGGTACGAACCCATTCTATTATGTCACAAAACCTTCTTGTTGTTTTAGAAGTGGCATTATGTGAATGGTAGAGCTTGACCTTACATGAGTACCCTAGTTAGCACCTTATTTGCATTTGGTGCCCATGCCAACATTTTGTCCCTTAGGGTGTGGGAGTCCGTTGTATAGTATTTTCATGACATTTCACAAGAGCCTCATACTCCTCTTGATCTTTTGCTGGCCTATTTCCGTCAGGATTCCCTTATGTCAAGTTGTAATTGCATTATCATGAGCTTTGCCTGCCTTATTGAGCCTTACGTTGGCTTCCCTGACATTGAGTTTAAACCATATTTCCCGAGCTTGTCTCATGTCTAGCCATGCAGAGCCATTTTATATATCCTTTGTAGCTTGATTCCCTATTTTTACCAGGAGGGGACTTTCCCCCGAGTGTCACTATCCTACACATGCATCCTTGCATTGAGCATAGGTATGTTCCACTGCTTGGAACTAGTTTGTTTGCGCATTATGACACTCGTCTCCTCCTAGTCTGTAACTATAAAGCAGTTTTATTCTTTTTCAAGCTTTTTAAATATTTGAAAAATTCCAAAAAAAAATTTAAAAACCAAAAAGCTGGACAAGGAAAGATGTTATCTTTGGTAGCTGTCGAGTCGTGTCGCCTTTGAACAGAGCACTGTATATCACATCCACTGGTTGGGCTTATAGTTTGACTTTAGGAGCTGTACTCGTTTATCTAAGTTTATCTCCACCGACTGGTTAAGCTTTCAGTCCCCATGGAGCCTATGTCGATGTCTCCTGTGTCGCAGAGGTGTCCCAGTTTTGTATATCGAGTCTATGCTTCCTTTATTCAGTCACCATTCGCCGTTATGCTCTTGTTTGAAGGAAGTTGAAACCTGAGTCGGCCATTCCTCAGTTATCTTGACTTTGCATGTCGGCCATTCCCGGTACAGTTACTGGTTCGTGCAACTTATGATCGAGTCCTTCCACATTGTATAGCTTTGTTGAGTACCTCGTGTTGGATGATGGGGGATGCCTTAATGCCCTCCTTCCAACGGATTTCATCCCATCGACTTCAGATCATTTATTCTAGGATTGGAATCTAGAGTCATTTTTTAGTTCCTTGAGACTTGCAGTCATCAGTGGCAGGTTCTCTCGCCATCGACAGTTTTTGGGAATACATCAATGTCCCCTGATCGATGGATCCTCTCAAGTGTTCGACCTCAATACACCTATTCACACTTGTTAGTTTGCACTCTAGTACCTTGATTCCCATTATCATTGTCGGTGGGTGATCTCGCGTCTGTTAACGGTATACATCAATGACCGGTAATCAGATGATGGACTACTATGTTTGACCTTGACACCTCTATTCACATAGTAGGACTTGTACTTGCAGCGGTTTGTGTAGAAGACCTTCCAGATTGGTGGCATCTCTTATATGCTACCTCCTTGATCGTGCCAGTGTTCATGAGATTTCAGCTCTCGTGACTTGATTCCAGTGTGTGTCAGACATTTCTAGCTATTATGGAGATCATGATCCTTTGTATATCTTCATCATGGAGATTCTGATCTATGTATATTGTACGTGGCGATGACCACTTACGTCATATTTTGTATCATGCCTATTCATGGCCATTGTAGTCTTATGTATCCAGGACTACTATATGTATTTGCAGTTATATGCAGAGTTGTATCATTGTACTATGCTGATTGGGTGGCTAGTCTTCTATTTGGGATTCTTCATCACTCCACTTCTGGGATGGACTTATAATGTATTTTGGCCATCGTATGACCCCTCTAACCTCACACATTAGGGGGCATCTGTTATAGCAGATTTTACCACACCAGGTGAATCACACTTGTATGTCCTTCCCCTATCCCTCTGTAGACTCCTTAGACCCCTTGGACAATTTTTCGTCCTTTGATGTTTCCTAGACCATCCCTAAAAACATGTGAAAATTGCTATACGCGACTTTTAAACCCTTTATCGCGTATATACGTGGGTTTGACCTCTAAAACCGCATACATAGGGATCTGTACAAAAATCCAAATCCTTTTGGAGTTTTCCTAGACATGGATCCGACTCACTTGTCTCCTGGCCTTCCATATGCCTTGAGATCGCTCGGATTCGACCTTTCATTACCCCATTGAAAATATATATAAGGAACCCTTTGGATACATTGAGGGCATAAGAGAATTGAGAGCAAAGAAACTATAGTCCATTGTTGCCAGAACTTGTGCTTGAGTCTGCATCCCTTTGTCCCTTGGAGCACTTTAGTGTTCTTCCCAAGCTTGCCTTTTGCTTGTGAGCTTGCTATCGAGAGATGGAGGATTGAGGTGGTGGAGGCCCAATTGGGGGATTCAGATTCTCTGATTCGGAGACGTGCCAACATAGGTTGTATTCATTGTAATCTCTGATTTTATATTAATAGAAATATCTTTTCATGTCCAATAATGTATGTTTGAATGAATATTGTATCAATGGATGATTTCAAATGCTTATACGTTGTTGATTATATATGCTAGAGTAGATCTATCACCAATATATATAGTATGCTTGTCTTGTTTACTTATTGTTGAGGAAGTGATTCATCAATTCAAGCTGAATTTGGAAAGCTCAACCAGGATCTACTTCAACCATCCGGAATAAGGTATGAGTTTTGATCCTTTAGTGTTAGATATTTGATTTCTCTTGCATATTGGAAAGGATTGATTTCTAGAGTCAAGCTGTCTGTTGTGGTACCCCAAGCCATATGAATTTCTCTCCGTAACATCAATCTCTGAGTTAACTCAGTTCATCTTACTTTGATCCACTGCTGCCTATAGTCAATATAATCAGTGCATATTGAAGCTGTAATCACGGAGGACAAATCAACATACCTTCAGTCTCATGCTTTTATTATTTTCCATATTGACCCAATACGATTTTATCATATGGTTTGATTTCCTTCATAATTGGTCACCCAAAATTTCATAAGAGCGAAGGAAGACTTTAGTGTGGCTGCTTCAGATGTTTGAACTGTGGGAGATTAGGGCATCATTCCTTTGTCTGACACTGTCAATATTGATTGTGCATCTACCAATTTCAAACTTGGAGATGACCTTAACAATTCTGAATTTGCACTGTAAATGACTTCAAGAAATAGAAGGTTCGGATCACTTGTGAAGACACCAGGTCATCAAGAGAAAACTCAAACATATTGGTCAATTTTAAGAATAAACAGTGTCCACCTTTTCAACTCGGATTGTGTAGATGGGACTGGTGTACACTTTTTCAACTCAGGCAAGTCAGAGATTTGGGCTATACTACTGCTGCAAATTTTTTAGGGCATCATTCCACTGCTGCTCCAAAAGTTTGTTCACTACTCCTTTAATTGAGATCCCTCTTGCTGTTGTCCAAAAATCGGGTTTGCTCCTCAGTTAGCCATCAAAACAAATAAAAAATTTCTGGTTACAACTTGGCCTCAGTCTGCAAAACTTGGGTCTGTTTGTATGCAAAAATTCATCAACCAAAGAAACCTTCTTTCTGCTGTTGCAAAACTACCTTAAAATACCCAAAAAAAAATCAGAAGATACTGCTGCTGCAAATTCAGAACTACTGCTCCACTGCTCCTCCGAATTTCCTCAGTCCCCAAAAATTCTTTAACTACTGCATCTGAATTTACCTCAGTGAAATACCCTCGAAAATCACAGAGCTCATTCCAAATTCCACTCTAAAAAATGAAATCGCTGGTAGGTTATTTATATTGTTTTTTTTTTGTAATTTTTTTGAGCTGACTTGTAAAAACAAATTTTATTTTTATTTAATTTTTTTATTTTTTATCTGGAGCTAACTTGTTGTATTTTTAATTTGTTTGTTTATTTGTTTATTTTTATATTTAATTTCTCTATATCCTCATCTCTTCAAGGAATTATTTACATGTGGACTTCAACAACGATATGATCACCAAAATCATTAAAAGTCCCATAAGACTTCAAGAGGTTAAAGTGCTAGAGGACTTCTAGATTCATGTTACCATATACGAGACCATCATCATGGGATCCATGGGCCAAGCTACCACATTCAATGTACCATGGTGTGTGGGTTCAAGAAGCCAGACCACCACATGCAAGGGTGTGCTCTAAGAGATTATTCGGGTGTGCTCCAAGAAGTTTCATCATAGTATTCATCAAGCCACAAGGGCTTCATCAAGGACCCCATCACCATGACATGTATGACCAAGAACCCCATCATCAAGGTGCCATATCATCATCAAGCCACCAAAACCCAAAATAAGTGTACAAACCATCTTCTAGGGTACAAGGACCATTAATTCACCAAGTGTGGGTCGAAGGACTTCTTCAGGGTTTCTTTATCAACCTCAACCACACCAAGAGACCTCCAGGGGTCAATATATCACCTGTGGGGTTGCTAGGTCTTCTCCTAGGGTACGATGACACCATTTGAGCATGAATGACCACAAAATGGGTCATTAATGCTTCTTAAACCCATCTAGGGCTTATCCAACTTCTGTAAGGTCTTCAGGACCATCTCTAGGGTCTTCAATGCCATCAGTAGGGTCTTCAACATCTTCAGCAAGGTGTTGGCATCAAGATCCAAGCTTGTGGGTACATGGACCTTGTCAAACGAGTACAATGTGCTTCAAGGCACAAACCCTCTCTGTTTGGGATCCAAGGCACTACAAGGTGCAAACCCACTCTGTAAGGGATCGAGGCACTATAGGTGGGACTTGGTGGCATCAATGAAATCCTGTGGGGCCACTGCAAGTCCATGTTGGCATCAATGAAAATTTCATCAACAATCTCCCCCTTTGTCATTGATGACAACAACTCATGCTCCCCCTATGAGCATCCTCCCCTTTTGTCTTCATCTCTCCCCCTTTGGCATCAATGGCAAAGGGTGTCCACATATGTGTGTCTGAAATCTCTGATCACTACTCACTGCTCCCCCTGTCAATATGCACGATCCTAGGACCTATCTGTATGCCTGGAGTAACCATTCTTTCTCCTTTGAGTTCATCCTCCAGCCTCATGAACTCAAGGTGTGCTAAGGTCTTTGAGAGACCTTACACTTGGCTTGCCATATGGCAGCCATCCTCCCTACTTTGGTCAACCTCTCCTCTCTGCAATTGCTCGGTCTTCCTCATCCATACTTGCTTCTTGGCATCTGTCCTTTGAGCAGTTGTTCCTTCATTTGCACTGGCTTTCCTTGATGAGTTGTCTAGGTAACTTCTCAAGGGTTGTTTTCGTGTACTCCAACAATCTTAAGCTTTGTGCCCAAGGCCACTACAGCTATAACACCTCATCGTAAGACAATATGCAGTAGTGTGACCGACATTGTTGCATGTCTAACACCTGATTGAGCTATTACTTCCAACACTTCTTTGATCAACTTCATTTCTCCATGCTTGAGAGTGTCCCTGACTGTAGGCATTTGTCTTCTGATCTTCAAATTTTTTTGGATTTGTCTTCTTCCAAGGTTCACCATTTATTCTTGCTGAAGTGTATGCAGAACTCCTTCTTGGCTGACTTCTTTGATTGGCACATTCATGGGCTTTGTGTCCAAACCCACTACACATGTAGCATCTTAAAGTATGACATGTGGCAGCAATATGGCCTTCTTGTTTTCATGTCCAACATCTAACCAAGTTGCTTTGTCTTCTAATATTTTTGCTTCCACAATTTATTGCCTTGTGGCCAAAGTTTGAGCAAGAAAAACAATAGCCATTAAATTCATATTCATACCTTGGACCTTGTTTCCTTCTTGGAGTTGAATCTTTGCTTTGAGGAATGAGGTCAGCTTCTTGATGTGTTCTTGAACATTCACCATCCTTGTTATCATGTGCAGGTACATAGGATGCATCCTTGGTCATTGATGGACCAACATTTGGGGTCTTTGGAGACAACATGTCTTCTTCTAGATTGTCTTCTACCTTTCTAAACCCAAGACCAGATTTGTCAAAGGGAGACCTTTGGCAATCCAATAATTTATCCAACATGACAGAGCTGCTGTTGAACTTCTCATGATGCTTTGATTTTTCAATTTCTTTCTGAGATTGACAATCTCAAACTCATGCTTCTGATTTGCCACTTCTTTTTCTTCCAATTGATTTCTTAATGCTTCTTCTATTCTCTTGGCTTCTTCTACCTGAGTTTTCAGATCTTGATTTGCCTCTCTTGCTTCTTCAAGTATTTTTGAATCTTTAACATGGTTATTTTGTTCTAGGGTTAGATCAATCAAATAAATCCTTAGCTTTTATTTTTCTTCTTCCTTTTCCTTCAGCAATTTTAGCCACACTACTCCTTCATGCTTAAGTTTCTTAAGCAACTCCTTTAGTTCAACATTATTCTTTTGGAGATTATCCATATAATCAAAGGTTGTCATCCTAAACATCTTGTAATCAGATTGATTAAGATCAACTTTGTTCAAGTACCAATCAGCTCTGAGATCTATGTTGCATACATAGTTTATAATTCTATGTTTAGCTTTCAACATTGCTTCATCATTCTCAGTAATGGCATTTTCAACTTCATCAAATATAGGCATACTACAATCAAAATTATCCATACCTTTACTGGAGTCTGAATCTTCATGCTTGGCATCTTCAGTAGTTTTGATTTCTGCCTCTTGATTGTCTTGTTCGGTGTCTTGTCTTTCCTTTTTGTATTCATCCTCCAATTTGAACCAAAGATCCTTTACTGAAGTGCATTCCACAATACTTTCTTTGACTGACCTGGGAAGTCCATCCATGAGAAATTTCAGAGCTGTTGTATTGTCCTTCTTTGCATCTTTCTGAGCTGCTACTTTGTCCTTCTTGTTTGATAGATTGGGTGGATTGATAACCATTTCCCAAACTCCAAATTTCTTGAGATAGGCTTTCATTTTGCTCCTCCAACCAAAATAATCTTTCACATCAAACCTTGGTACATCATTGATGAATTCTTCCTGTGGATCCATACTTGTGTCCATGGATATCCTTCAAGCTTGCAAAAGCTAATGATGGAGGCCTGCTCTGATTCCAATTGTTTGACACAATGTTTACACTGAGAGGGGGGAAGTGAATCAGTGTAAAGCCAATTTTAAAACTTTTCTTAACTTATCACAATTAACTACCAATTCATCACTCCACTATTCTACCAATTTCATAATCATTTCATAAACATATTTCACTTCATCATTCACATATCATAAGCATTTGAATCATCAAGAACCATAACACAAAATAACACAACACCATATAATTTTGTAATCTTTTTGTATTAGTTTTGGACCGGCTACAATCGTGAGGTAAAATCAGAACCTACTGATACAAAGAGCACCTACTCTTCATCTAGGACCCTGCCTGGTTTTCTTAGACCCTGCTAAGAAGGGGTTTGAGGTATCCTAACCTTAGATGCAAGTCAAGCTTGCATTTACAATTTAAGCTCACTGTCTCAACACATTTTCATCACTGTCACATCACACCAGCACTTATCTCTATAGCATCTCTTCAATCAACATCTTCTCAGCAACTTGTCTCTATCCTCTTCATTTTCTCCAAAAGGATTCTATCAGGAATAATATCAGCAATTCAGCACATCACTGTCCAAGAGCATACAGTCCTAGAAAGAATATCAGCAATTCACAATCTTCATAATGTCTCTGTCCCAAAGCATTCTGTCCTATCAATTCACATTCTTCATAAGAGTATTTTGTCCACAAACATTCTTCATTCATGTCATCACTTCTTATTCTGTCCATAAGCATCAAAACAATATCATCAACATTATAGGGTTTGTATCAACATGGTCAAGTTCCAACTCTTCAAAATCTGGCAGACTGTCATCATTTCAATCAACTGTTGCTCCTTGCTTAGCTGTTCAAGGGTCATCTGTCTATTATCAACAAGTATGCCAACATTCAAGCCAAGCATTAAGGGGCCTACTTATGCCAAATTATCAAGGGTTTGCTCATCATGGTTTTGCTCATGTATCCCTTGTCACTGCTATCTTCTGACTATCATGGAGGTTGCTATCAACACTTTCATTAGGGATGTTACTTCAATTCATAAGTTACCATTATCAAAACAATCTGCTCTATGTCACTGCTTATGACATCAAAAGACTTTGTTCATACACAAGATTTCAAAAGTCTGCTCATGTACTCTCAGTATTTCAAGGGTCTATTTGAACCCCTAATACAATAAGAAGTATTCCCAAACTTTGCTTATGCCAAGATAGTACTAAGCCAAAGCAATCTATGTTATGTCATGGATGTCATTGTCATCAAGGCTGTTGTATTGGTCTTTTATGATGTAGTATCAAATCTACTGTTATGCCAATATGCTTATCAGGGCATCATTGTCACTTCATGTCAAAACAAGCTGTTAGATACATCTCTGTCAAGTACACCTGTGTTACTATCATGCATAACTTCACTATGTGCATCACTGTTGTCATCATTGTCTTCATGATAATCATCATGCTACCTCAAAAAAAGATTGTCAAAGCATATTATTGCATCCTTGTCTTGCAGCTTCTCAATTTCTGTATGAAATTGTATGTCTCACAAGTTCAATCATCTATGCATCTGTACCCAACAAGATGTTTCTGTAGTAAATCTTTCCTTGATCCAATGTACTGGTTGTTCAATAAATATGATAATGGGTGTTTGCAAATCGTTGCCCAACTTTTCATAGTTGCAAATCCCACTATCTCAATCTCTGAGTTAACTCAGTTCATCTTACGTTGATCCATTGCTACATATAGTCAATATAATCAGTGCATATTGAAGTTGTAATCACAGAGGACAAATCAACATACCTTCAGTCTCATGCTTTTATTATTTTCCATATTGACCCAATACGATTTTAACATATGGTTTGATTTCGTTCATAATTGGTCACCCGAAATTTCATAAGAGCGAAGGAAGACTTCAGTGTGGCTACTTCAGATGTTTGAACTGTGGGAGATTAGGGCATCATTCCTTTGTCTGACACTGTCAATACTGATTGTGCATCTACCAATTTCAAACTTGGAGATGTTAACAATTCTGAATTTGCACTGTAAATGACTTCAAGAAATAGAAGGATTGGATCACTTGTGAAGACACTAGGTCATGAAGAGAAAACTCAAACATGGTCAGTTTTAGGAATAAACAGTGTCCACCTTTTCAACTCGGATTGTGTAGATGGGACTGGTGTACACTTTTTCAACTCAGGCAAGTCGCAGATTTGGGATATACTATTGCTGCAAATTTTTTAGGGCATCATTCCATTGCTGCTGCAAAAGTTCGTTCACTTCTCCTTTAATTGAGATCCCTCTTGCTGCTGTCCAAAACTCAGGTTTGCTCCTTAGTTAGCCATCAAAACAAATAAAAAATTCTGGTTACAAGTTGGCCTCAGTTTGCAAAACTTGGTTCTGTTTGTATGCAAAAATTCATTAACCAAAGAAACCTTCTTTTTGTTGTTGCAAAACTGCCTTAAAATACCCAAAAAAAAATCAGAAGATACTGCTGCTGCAAATTCGGAATTGCTGCTCCTTCGAATTTCCTCAATCTCGAAAAATTCTTTAACTACTGCCTCCGAATTCACCTCAGTGAAATACCCCCGAAAATCACAGAGCTCATTCCAAATTCCACTCTAAAAAATGAAATCGTTGGTAGGTTATTTATACTGTTTTTTTTTGTAATTTTCTTGAGTCGACTTGTAAAAAAACAATTTTTATTTTTATTTATTTTTTATCTAGAGCTGACTTGTTGTATTTTTAATTTTTTTGTTTATTTGTTTATTTTTATATTTAATTTCTCCATATCTTCATCTCTTCAAGGAATTATTTACATGTGGACTTCAACAACGATATGATCGCCAAAGCCATTAAAAGTCCCATAACACTTTAAGAGCTTCAAGTGCAAGAGGACTTCTAGATTCATGTTACCATATATGAGACCATCATCATGGGATCCATGGGCCAAGCTACCACATTCAATCTACCATGGTGTGTGGGTTCAAGAATCCAGACCACCACATGCAAGGGTGTGCTCTAAGAGATTATCCGGGTGTGCTCAAAGAGGTTTCATCATAGTATTCATCAAGCCACAAGGGCTTCATCAAGGACCCCATCACCATGACATGTATGACCAAGAACCCCATCATCAAGGTGCCATATCATCATCAAGCCACCAAAACCCAAAATAAGTGTACAAAGCATCTTCTAGGGTACAAGGACCATTAAGTCACCAAGTGTGGGTAGAAGGAATTCTTCAGGGTTTCTTTATCAACCTCAACCACACCAGGAGACTTCTAGGGGTCAAGATATCACTTGTGGGGTTGCTAGGTCTTCTCTTGGGGTACCATGACACCATTTGAGCATGAATGACCACATAATGGGTCATTAATGCTTCTTCAACCCATCTAGGGATTCTCCAACTTCTGTAAGGTCTTCAGGACCATCTCCAGGGTCTTCAACACCATCAGTAGGGTCTTCAATATCTTCAGCAGGGTGGTGGCATCAAGATCCAAGCTTGTGGGTACATGGACCTTGTCAACTGGGTACAAGGTGCTTCAAGGGACAAACCCACTTTGTTTGGGATCCAAGGCACTACAAGGTGCAAACCCACTTTGTAAGGGGTCAAGGCACTACAGCTGGGACTTGGTGGCATCAATGACATCCTGTGGGGCCATTGCAAGTCCATGTTGGCATCAATGACAATTTCATCAACAGAAACCTCAGGCGGAACCAGCACAAGCATCCTATCAGCCTGTGCAATTCCCACCCAATAGGTATTAGAACCAGTATTAGCCACAGTATGGGCCTCATAATCAATTTGCACCATAGAATCAATATCAACCACAATACCAGCAGAATCATTACCCACCGCACCAAGCACACCCTTAGGGAAGGGGTGGTGGAAACTTCAGAGGTCAAGGAGGAGGAGGATTTGGAAGAGGAAGAGGTCAGTTTACATGCTATGAATGTGGAAAGCTGGGTCATTATGCTAGAGAATGTCACGAAATTGCAAAGACATGCTCATATTGTAAAGTGCAGGACCATAATGTGGAGTAGTGTCCGGAGTTGATTGCAAAGTGGCAAGTTCAGGCCATCGCAGGTCCTAACCCTGTGCAGAATATGAACCCAAATCTAAATCCTAACTTGAAATTTCAGATGATTTCTGCCAAGCCAAAAGAGCCAAGCGTTGTTGTTGTAACACGAGGAGGTGTTGCAACCAGAGTTAATCAGGATGTACCGCAAGAAAAACTACAACCACAAGTACGAATTGTGGAGCAGAAGAAAGTACTAGTCGACATTAAATAACAGAAGCAAGTCTTTTTGGATGTGCGACTAGAGTTCATAGATCAAGAACAACCATCGACATGAGGTGAAGTCAGGGAGATGCCTGAACGCTTCCAACAGCTATTCCAGAAGCAAATCCTGAAAAAGGTTAGTAATCTCAAATCGTTTCTATCAAGTTGCTTAGCACTAATGCAAGATAAAGATGTTGTCGCAGAACTACAAGCACTGATAGAAGAAACTACAGAAGAGTTGCAACCAACAAGGAGAGTTAACCAGGTTAAAAAGAAGTTTAAAACTGGGCGCAAGTTAATAATGAATCCGCAGATAGGCGACTACGACATGAATTACATCATTTTAGACTTGGGCTCGGACATCAATATTTTGATGCGACAAACTTGGGAAAGTATGGGAAAGCCGCGCTTGAACTGGTCTCTTGTCCAGTTGTGACTTGCAAATCAGGTGAAGGTCCTACCAATTGGCAGGTTGAGTCAAGTACATGTCGACATTGAATGGTTTCTCACATTTGCAGACTTTGAAGTCATTAATATCATCGATGACACAAACTCTTATTCCGTGTTGCTGGGGATAGATTGGGCCATAGATAATCAGACCATTATAAATTTCAAGAAGAGGATACTCTCATTTGAGGACAATGAGATGAGGGTAGTGTCACCCATTGATCCATTGGAGGGACAGAGATACATCGATCCTGTCTACAATGAGGGACAGGGTGATTATCTTGACCAGATATACAATGTCACTGCTCTACAAGAAGATTATATCAAGCCGACAACAAATGGAAACCTGAGCCAGAGGAGTGCTAGTTCATGCAAATTTGACTCAGGAGAGGCCTTGGAGAATTGGCAAAACTGGTTGCATGAGGTCTCTATGAGGAGGTGCGCTAGAATCACAAGGTCTGTATGACGGGTGGAGAATGAGCTACGAGAGTTTCCCACCTATCAGGGCTTACCCAACCTTGTGACATTCCTACATGAGTTTGAAGGACTCATAACAGAATCGCAACGCTTATCTGCGTTAGACCATGTGCTAAAATCTACACCCGCTAGATGGTGGGGTACACACAAACAGTCCATATCAGAATGGCCACAGTGCAGAAGATTGATGGTAGTCAGATTCGGTGAAGAAGTCACCACTGTGGGTCACAAGTACACAGGGCTGTCAAACCCTACCGAGCACATAAATAAGTGTCACACCACATTTGTAGAATACCTACGCTAGGAATGGGCCCATCATTTCATTCACACATTGGAAATGACACCCTGAAGCTGGTATACATCTATGGAGTTGCGATAAGGAACTAAGGATTGGGAAGAGGTAGCTAAAAATTTTGCGCACACATTTGAATTGGTTGATGAGCAACCTACAGTTGATGCTCTGCTTCAAATGATAAAGGAGAAAAGATTTGCTGAAATCCCTATCAAAGAGGCAAATTCCCACCAGTGCAGCACAACCATCCAGCAATGGATGGCCTTCTATAATCTAGCTGGAGACCTAGATCATGACGATCCAAGTAAAATAAAGATATCGGAATCAGAGGGTACATGCGCAGTTGAAGGAAGTGGTATCTCAAGCGACCAGTTCCTTAAGCCACTGAAAATCAAGAAAGTAAACATTGGGTCGGTAGAGAAACCCAAGTTTTCCAATATAGGAGATTATTGGGATGAAGAGACAGTCGCGAAGATCATAGAATTTCTACATGAGTATCAGGACCTATTTCCTACCAATTTCTCAGAGATGACGGCAATAGTCGACAACTTGGGAGAGATGAAAATACCCCTGAAACCAGATGCTAAGGCAGTTAAACAACTACCTTATAGGTTGAATCCAAGGTATAAATAAAAGGTAAAAGCTGAATTGGATCGCATGCTCGACACAGGAATTATTGAACCTGTTGAGGAATCATAGTGGATCAACCCTATTGTGATCTAGGATAAGAAAACCACAGGTGAAGTCAGGATCTACGTCGACCTAAGGAAGCTGAATGATACATTCCTGCACAATCCATTCCAAACACCATTTACATATGAAGTACTAGAAAGCATCAGAGGGCAAGAGATGTATTCATTCACTGGCGAATTCTCTGGCTACCATCAAGTCAGGATTGCGAAGGAGGATCGCCATAAAACGACCTTCGTTACCGAATGGGGATGCTACCAGTATACAGTAATTTCCTTTGGACTCAAGAATGAACCTACTATTTTTTCTAGAATAGTAGTTTCTGCTTTTAAAGATTTCATTCATAAATTTATTGAGGTCTACTTTGATGATTGGACTGTGTTCGGTCTAGTAAGAGAACATATTGATAGTTTGCGCATGATGCTGGGTCACTGTCGCCAGTATCATATCGTGCTTAATTGCAAGTGTTGTCACCAGGTCTGCTCCAATAAATTTTATATATTCTGGCAATGTGTATATAAAACTTTAGCAAGCCACTTGCTTCTTGCACATCCATTCACTTCTCCATTAGTGGAAGCAATGGTTGGATCCATTGACAATGTAATGGGATTACCAAAGAATCTCATGATATCTCTGATAAACGAAGTGCTGTAAGTTTGTAATCATTGTAATTTATAATAATGCAATGTTGGGAATGGTGAAGTTTCATGGGCGTCGGACACACTTGGTGATTTTGTGATCATGAGGAGCAATGGGCGGCCCGTGTACAATTTTTGTGTTGCAGTAGATGATGCTTCCATGGGAATTTCTCATGTTATAAGGGCAGAGGAACATTTTCCAAACAAATTATGGCAGGCTTTAATCTACAATGCATTGGGGTTTTCTATGCTTTCTTTTGCACATGTGTCTCTGATCCTTGCCCCAGATCACAACAAACTATCAAAGCGGCATGGTGCAACATCTGTGGGACAGAGAAATGGGTTTATTACCAGAGGTAATGGTGAGCTATTTAGCTCTCTTGGGGTGGAATGATGGCATAGAAGAAGAATATTTTACCATGGAACAATTGTTCAACAAGTTCTCAATTGATCGAATTACAAAAAGCGCCGCTATCTTTGATTTTGTGAAATTGCAGAGGATGAATGGGAAACATTTGAGGGCCCTTCTAGCTGATAAGTTGACAAATATATTAGGAGAACATTGGAAAAATGTTTGCATTCTCTCTGAATCTGAAGGTCCATTTGTAAATGAAGTGGCCGAGCTGTTAAAGGATGGAATCGATTTGGTATCAGATTTAGATCAAGCACTTGCCAATTTATTTTCATATCCACTACAAATGTGAACTCTTTCCATCATATTCTGCGTTAGCTCTTGCCACTGCACTTGTTCTATCATTTGACAATTCGTCTTCCAAGTTATTTCCCATTCCAGCTAATGATACAAGTCAAGAATTTAAGAAAGAAATACATGAATCTTTACGAAGTCACTGTGAAGTTCAGGGTCGTGAAGAATGGGATAAGCTTTATTTTTCTATGAGGAAAGATGGTTTTCTCAGAGATGTAATAGAGCCCAATACTAGAATAAAATATCCTACAACTCTTGCTAGTCATGATTGTGGAATCAGCAACACAAGTCCAATTTCCCAGGTGCTTGTTGGTATTGGTTCTTGGAGCAAATCAGTTTCTAAAGTTAAATCGCTAAAAATATATGCTTTTGGTTTATATGTTTAGCCTGATTTTGTACGTAAGAAACTTGGTGAAAGGTATTCTACCTTTCCATTGGAATAATTGAAGAATCACCCAGACCTTTTTGAAGACATGCTAAAACAAGATTTGCAGATGATAGTTTGTCTTGTGGTGCACTACAGAGGATTAAAACTTGGTATGGTGTGGAATGCTTTTGAAGGATCCGAGTGGCAGATGATGATGATGGAATGATTGAATTTTGTTCCTACTTTTCAAAAGATATTTCTCTTTCCCCGAGAACCACTATCGATTTTCATCGTTTATCAGGAGGACGGTTGTGGACAGAGATTGGTGGCAGAGTAATGTTATTCATTCAGGAAAAATTGGGACAGCTGGAAAATATTGGTTCCGGAGTTTAATCCAACAACTTAAGCAGATCGACATCTTCAAGGAGATAAATTAGTAATCATAGGAGTAACCCCATATTTTAGGCATCATTCGATCCTTCAAATACAGGTGGAAAGTAATGATTATCAAGGCAACATTTGGAAAATAGATGGCAGTACAATTTCCACATCCGAAAGGGGATGATACAGCCTGTTCCAAATTTATTGCATATTGTTAATTATTATTAACGGTTTTTATTTTTCTTTCTTTTATAAATTGGAGATTTTGTAATTTAGGGAGGAAGGAGAAGGTACCAGCCGAGAGGGTTGAAGCAGTGTTTGAACATTTTGATACTGGAGTGGTAGGAGCATGTATACACTCTGTTTTTGTTAGCTGCTTTGAAATGATTATGTTCATATAAGCCTCCTTTCTGTTTCAATAATTGAATTTCATGTGTTGGGATTTATCGTGTGTATGGTCAATTAAAATCCATTTCTACATTCTCACGATCAATGTGAATTTATCCTTAAGTACTATATGCAAAACCTAGTTCATGTTTTTCATAAATTCATACTTGTAGCTTTGTCTTATCAGTTTTGATTGTGATATATATACTGCTGTTCAGTATTGGATTTCAAATCTAGCTTGATTTTTGGAGTAAATATACCTACCACCAAATTCCATAGATTCATTTTCTTGTTATCCATTAAACCAATTTAAGATTTCTCTAAGCTTGACCCTAGCAGTCGAGGCTCAACTTTAGGGATAACATATTCTGGCGCCGTTGCTGGGGGTGGAGGAATGAAGACATACTTCCCTGGGTTGTATGACAATGAATATATCCAGACTTTGATGGTGAACAAAGGCTGGTGACATAGTGGCTGTAAATTTCTTCACCGGGTGACTCCAAAGAATTCAGAGGCGAATCCATTTGTTGAGGATCCAGAATGCCATCACAGGATCGAATGAAGGCCATTGTGGCTCAGAGGTTTGCACCTCTTGACTTTTCTACAGTTCATGGTTTCCCACATCCAGTACCAAGTATGATAGAATGGGGATATTTTCTGCCTGTCTTCAGAGAAAGGAGAGAAGATAATCCTGCTGATCACCTCATCAAGTTCCATGAATGCATGAATCTGCTAGATCTATAGCATGAGGATGTTCATGTATTCATTGGATGGTGATGCACATGAATGGTATTTCTCATTACCTCCTTCTAGTATTTCATCCTTGAAGGATTTTCACACAGTATTCCATAAGCACTGTAAAAGTTACTTTTCAGCTGAGTTTTTATTTGAAAATTGTTGTGAGGAGTATGAATTGCATAATGAGACTGAAGATATAGATAAAGAAGAAATTGTTCCTCACAATCTTCAACAGTTCTCTAATAATCTTCAAGATGATGTGTCTTCCCATAAACATGAACTATAAATGGATAATGAAGAAGTTGTGGATTCAGAATTTGCTAAAGAAAATAAGGAAGCAGACTTGTTATATGTAGTTTCTTCTATTAATTCTGTTTTACACGAGGAAAAGTTTCAAAATTCATTTATGAAAACTGACGATAGCATTATAGAACTGAAGTATTCACTTTTGAAAACCGATCAAGTTGCTCATGCGCTATCATCCTTCCAAGAAACTGATGAAGTGAAATTTTATAAAGTTCAAATTTCAGAAAGTTTTGAAGGTCAAATCTTTAATTTGGAGAGTCAAGAAAATACTCTTCATGATGTTTTTATCAGCCTATTTATGATGAATATTCAGATGATGAAGAAAGGAATTCTGAATTTTTCAACGATCAACCGGTGTATGCCAGTTCTAAATCTGATGATGAGAAATTACCAAATCAGTCCGTTATATTTTCTTCTTCATCAAATGTTAACCAACAGATTGAAGAATATCATGAACCAGAGGTTACTGATATTCAAAATTTAGGAATTCATAAAGATCAACCTAAGTACGATAGGTATTTTGATGCATAAACGTAGTTTTTTCAAACACTTATCGAACCCTTCAATTATGATTCTATATGTGACAGTGACACCCATGAGAAAGAAAGAGCAGAGAAATAATCAATGGAAACTTTTGAGCACCAGATTTCTACATCAGCCTTTGTTTATATTTTCAACAATGATCTACTCTTTGACAGTAATCGATCAGGTTTTGAGGAAGGCAGTGACAAAGAATTACTAGAACTGTTCATCCAGTCCTCATTAGTCGAGCAATACTTTTTAGAAATCAGTCAGCTTGGATTCATAGAAGACAAGCAACGGGAAGAGGTCATTTTTGGTAATTTTTATGATGATGTTGCAAGTTATTTAGATTCAATAGTGAACTATAAATCTTCTATCATTAATTTCTTAGAAACAGATTTCGATGGAGGTGAGTATGAGTTATGCTTTTCAATATTTTTGATTGTGTATATGCTTAAAGTTAGAAGCAAGTTTTGGTTGGTTGATAGAATTTTTGCATGGCTTCACTGGAAGCATGATTTTACCTTACCAAAGTTGTAGTTTTGGTTAGTATAGATAGTGTGGATAAATAATCTTGATGCTTCAAGCATTTCCTTAAGTTTGCAGTTTGAATTTATAGTGTGCTTTAAGTTTGCGGTATGAGAAGAGCAGACTTTCAAGGTTTGGAATAGGTTAGGAATAAGATATAAAGACTCCAACCCAATGGAGACAAAACACTGGTTGTAGTGATGGATTAGAAAGGCAGAGGTCTACTTGTTCTTGGCAGCTCGTAGGGAGCATGCCATCCCCAGACAAAGCCAGATGTTGTCACCAGGTCTGCTCCAATAAATTTTATATATTCTGGCAATGTGTATATAAAACTTTAGCAGGCCACTTGCTTCTTGCACATCCATTCACTTCTCCATTAGTGGAAGCAATGGTTGGATCCATTGACAATGTAATGGGATTACTAAAGGATCTCATGATATCTATAATAAACGAAGTGCTGTAAGTTTGTAATCATTGTAATTTATAATAATGCAATGTTGGGAATGGTGAAGTTTCATGGGGGTCGGACACACTTGGTGATTTTGTGATCATGAGGAGCAATGGGCAGCCCGTGTACAATTTTTGTGTTGCAGTAGATGATGCTTCCATGAGAATTTCTCATGTTATAAGGGCAGAGGAACATTTTCCAAACACATTACAACAGGATTTAATCTACAATGCATTGGGGTTTTCTATGCCTTCTTTTGCACATGTGTCTCTGATCCTTTCCCCAGATCACAACAAACTATCAAAGCGACATGGTGCAACATCTGTGGGACAGAGAAATGGGTTTATTACCAGAGGCAATGGTGAAATATTTAACTCTCTTGGGGTGGAATGATGGCACAGAAGAAGAATATTTTACCATGGAACAATTATTCAACAAGTTCTCAATCGATCGAATTACAAAAAGCGTCGCTATCTTTGATTTTGTGAAATTGCAGAGGATGAATGGGCAACATTTGAGGGCCCTTCCAGCTGATAAGTTGACAAAGATATTAGGAGAACATTGGAAAAATGATGGAATTCTCTCTGAATCTGAAGGTCCATTTGTAAATGAAGTGGATGAGCTGTTAAAGGATGGAATCGACTTGGTATCAGATTCAGATCAAGCACTTGCCAATTTATTCTCATATACACTACAAATGTGAACTCTTTCCATCATATTTTGTGTTAGCTCTTGCCACTGCACTTGTTCCGTCATTTGACAATTCATCTTCCAAGTTATTTCCCATTCTAGTTAATGATACAAGCCAGGAATTTAAGAAACAAATGCATGGATATTTACGAAGTCACTGTGAAGTTCAGGGTCGTGAAGAATGGGATAAGCTTTATTTTTCTATGAGGAAAGATGGTTTTCTCAGAGATGTAAAAGATCCTAGGACTGGAATAAAATATCCTACAGCTCTTTCTAGTCATGGTTGTGGAAGCAACAACACAAGTCCAATTTCCCAGGTGCTTGTTGGTATTGGTTCTTGGAGCAAAGCAGTTTCTAAAGTTAAATCGCTAAAAATATATGCTTTTGGTTTATATGTTCAGCCTGATTCTGTACGTAAGAAACTTGGTGAAAGGTATTCTACCTTGCCATTGGAAGAACTGAAGAATCACCCAGACCTTTTTGAAGACATGTTGAAACAGGATTTGCAGATGACAGTTTGTCTTGTGGTGCACTACAGAGGATTAAAAATTGGTATGGTGCGGAATGCTTTCGAAGGATCCGAGTGGCAGATGATGATGATGGAATGATTGCATTTTGTTCCTACTTTTCAAAAGACATTTCTCTTTCCCCGAGAACCACTGTCGATTTTCATCGTTTATCAGGAGGACGGTTGTGGATAGAGATTGGTGGCAGAGTAATGTTATTCATTCAGGAAATATTGGGACAGTTGGGAAATATTGGTTCCGGAGTTTAAGCCAACAACTTAAGCAGATCGACATCTTCAAGGAGATAAATTAGTAATCATAGGAGTAACCCCATAGTTTAGGCATCATTCGATCCTTCAAATATAGGTTGCAAGTAATGATTATCAAGGAAACATTTGGAAAATAGATGGCAGTACAATTTCCACATCCAAAAGGGGATGATACAGGCTGTTCCAAATTTATTGCATATTGTTAATTATTATTAATGGTTTTTATTTTTCTTTCTTTTATAAATTGGAGATTTTGTAATTTAGGGAGGAAGGAGAAGGTCCCAGCCGAGAGGGATGAAGCAGTGTTTGAACATTCTGATATTGGAGTTGCAGGAGCATGTATACACTCTGTTTTTGTTAGCTGCTTTGAAATGATTATGTTCATATGAGCCGCCTTTCTGTTTCAATAATTGAATTTCATGTGTTGTGATTTATCGTGTGTATGGTCAATTAAAATCCATTGCGAGATTCTCACGATTAATGTGAAGTTATCCTTAAGTACTATATGCAGAACCTGGTTCATGTTTTTCATAAATTCATACTCATAGCTTTGTCTTATCAGTTTTGATTGTGATATATATACTGATGTTCAGTATTGGCTTTCAAATCTAGCTTGATTTCTGGAGTAAATCTACCTACCACCAAATTCCATAGATTCATTTTCCAGTTATCCATTAAACCAATTTAAGATTTCTCTAAGCTTGACCCTAGCAGTCGAGGTTCAAATTTAGGGATAACACCAAGAAATGTATTTTTGCGCACCATTTGGTGTGTCTATGGGTCAGGTTTTATGTCGCGATGGAATTTTGGTCGAACCAACAAAAGTTGCAATTATCCTTGACTTACCATCACTCACATCAGTCACACAACTCAGATCAGTTCTAGGACACACAGGCTACTACATGAAGTTTATCAGAGGATATGCAGAGATCACTACACCTATGGAAAAGTTGTTGAAGAAAGATGAAAAGTTTTAGTGGATGGAACCCTGCTAGAAAATATTGGATAAATTAAAGAACAAGATGGCCACTGTGCCAATACTAGTATTCTCGGACTGGAAGAAGGAGTTCCATGTTCATGTCGACGCGTCGTCTATCGTGCTTGGCATTGTCTTGACACAACTGGGGGAGGGGGCGCTTGACCACCCCATTGCTTTTACTAGCATAAAACTGTCGATGACAAAGAAAATTTTCACTACAACAGAGAGAGAAGGCCTTGCTATGGTCTATGCACTTTAGAAGTTTCGACATTACTTGTTGGGAGGAAATTTCAAAATGTACACTGATGATTCGGCTTTAAAGTACCTGATGAACAAGCCAGTGTTGGGGGGGAGGATATGTCGATGGCTCCTCCTGTTCCAAGAGGTTGATTTTGAGGTCATAGTTAAAACTGGTCGATTGAATGTCAGGCTAGACCACTTGTCATGAATAGAAAGTGGTGAAGAACCAACCAGTTTGGAGGATAACTTCCCCGATGCACAACTATTTATGATCCACATGATGGATGATCAAAATACAGAGTTTAACGCTAACACCCATCTCCTCGGCACAGGTTATGCGTCTGAAGGATTATCCACTAACTAGAAGAAAGATTTGGTTGTTAGAGTTGCTGATTATACGTTGATTGCTGGACACTTATACAATCTAGGTGCAGATGAGATATTGCGTTGATGTGTTTTCGGCTATGAGTGGCATTGGGTAATGAGTGAAGCACATGTCGGTGTCGCAGGAGGACACTATGCAGGAAAGGAAACTGTGCGCAAGATATTACAAGAAGGACTATGGTGGCCAACCATACATATAGATACTATGAGCTTCTGCTGGCACTGCGATATATGCCAGAGAATAGGAAAACAGTTGCATTGCGACGAGATGTCATTTGTGCCGCAAATAACACTTCAAGCATTTGACAAGTGGGCTATTGATTTTGTTGGAACAATTAGTCTACCAGGAAAGAGGAGTTGCACGCGCTACATTTTCACTACGACAGACTACTTAACCAGATGGGATGAAGCCGCACCTGTTAAAGATTGCATCGTTGCAACTGCGATGAATTTTTTGTTTTAAAATGTGGTGACCAGATTTGGCTATCCAAAAATTCTACTCAATGACCAAGGTATGCATTTTTTTAACAAAATGATTGCTGATCTTACTGTAGAGTTCCAGTTCCAGCATAAGAAGATGACACCCTATCATTCTCAGGCGAATGGAATGGTTAAATACTTCAATAATATTATGGAGAATGAATTAACCAAAGTATGCAACATGCGTTGAGACGAATGGGATCGGAAAGTGTCAGCTGTGCTATGGGTGTATTGCACAACTTGCAAGCAATTGATAGGGCACACCCCATTTAGACTGGTGTATGGAAAGGAATTTGTTGTGTCAATGTAGTACATTGTGTCGATCCTACGGATTGCTGTACTGATAGAGATGACCGACAGAGATGTTGTCGAGCAAAGGCTATCACAGCTCGTTCAGATGGAAGAATAACGCTTCATCACAAGATTCCATCAGATTGTCGAGAAGCAGAGGAAGAAAGTGTGACATGATCACCACATCCGGGTTAAGTCATTCAATGTCAGAGGACTTGTGTTGTTGTATAACATCAAACTCTTGAAACATCCAGGAAATTTAAAAGCGCATTGTCTAGGGCCATATAAGATCGCACACATCACTAATGCGGGTGCAGTAAAACTGCAGAAACTAGATGGAACATACGTCATGGGTATAGTGAACGATAGTCATCTGAAACCTTACTATGATGGCCATGACATGCCTAGCTAATATTGTGTCATGCACAAAAAAAGGAAACTGTTTTGTCGCAAGGTTGTGACAGGAACAAGCAAAGCACAGGAAAAAGCAGGAATGACAGGCTGACCGAAATTAAAGTGAGAATATCTGGAAAATATTGAGGCAGTTATGACAACTAAGCGTCATTAATTCAATGAGATACAAGGAGAATGACGATGTTCTTTTTGGTCCCATCAGTCGTCCTCATCATAACTACCATAACTGCCTTGACAGGTACAACACAGAACTTGAGTAGCTAAATTAATGAGAAACACGTTGAACAAGAAGCCCACGTGATCGACTAGACCTTGATCTCCCATCCAATTGATGACTGTAGGTCGTGCGGGCACCTATAAATACGGGCTTCATTGTCAAGCTTCACTTTACTTGCACCCAGTGAACGTGAGAGAACCAGAGTTGATAATTCACAGAGCCGAATCCTATAAGCAGAGAGAGTCAACACACATGGTAATAGAGATCTCACATGCTAGTGAGTTATCAGATGTGAATATCATCGCACCATGTCCGATTGAAAAGGAAATTCAATCACCCAAAGTACAACAGCCATAAGAAGAACCAGAGGAAATGGTGAGAAGGAACCCATAGCCCGCTCTTGTCGTTGGTTCGACCCATGTTCTAGCCTCTGGACCGTGGCCCGTTCTAAATTCAACTGTTAATTCACTAGTTGCAGGTCCACGATTGGCTGTGCCACCGAGGGATGCTCCAGAGTCATCTAGGCCAAAGCTGTTGAAGAAGCACAAGGCTAAGGACATTGCAGATATGCCTCTTGAGGATATGTCGGAGGATGAACCAGACTCACCACCACGTAGAGATGTGGGTGCCATTGAGGAAGTGTTGAGGAAGAGTAGAACTTTCCCCAGTATGTTCGGCCAACGAGAGCTGACGTGCAAGTGGTGCGGTTCCTAAATAAATCGCACACCACCTTAGTGACACATAGGATCCCTAACAACATGCCCCTCTTGATGGACATAGTGCCAAAGATCCTCAAGCTCTAGTTCGAGGATTGTGCACCCGTAAGCAAGTGGGTTTGGAAAAAAAAACTACATGGTTACGGTTCTAGCCAAGCCACCTACGCCCCAGCTCTGAGTTCCAATGGAGTATGCCAGCGGTGTCAATAGAGGAGTCTTGTTAAATTTATTGCTCATGCTGCACTTTGGGCACAACATACAGGTAACAACATATGTGAAGCAGCTCCTCGTCTGCTTCCTCAGAGGATGTTTATGGCTCGACCGACCCTACCATGTCGACATCGATCTCATCTCGTTGATAACGGGTCTGTCGAAGGTAGAATATGACCCTACACCATATTTGCGACAAAACAGACACACCACCAAGATGAAGCAGAAGTATAACCTTCAGTGCACAAGTAGGGGATTCCTCATTGCCACCATAGAGGACAATATGGTAAGGTTTGCAGCCATAATCCTATCTTGCAAACTATTGCGCAAGATGAGACCTGTTGAGTGTAGCGCAGGGGCAATAGAAATCACAAAATAGTGCGCACAAGGAGTAAGCTTCAGTTGGTTGCAGTTCCTGCTGAACAAGCTCATAGAGGATGCAGAGCAGGCACAGGAGGAACTTGAAGCTAAGTTTCACTACTCATGGCTTCTCATTCTGATTTCCTTTGTTCTGTGGTTCGACCCACCAAACTACTAGCCAATGGATGTCCCAATGCTTTTCCTTTGCGCAAAGTGTCAGAACCTCTAGGAGAATAAGGAGGATAAGATTCACCAAAATGATAATAACATCGAGTTCTTTCTGTAGGGCGAGGCATTCCATGATGTTATAAGGAAGTCGCACATAATACATGCAACGATAGTGCAAAGGTATGTTGCGTTTATAAATTTTCAGGCCGGTGTTCATAACATTATTCTGGAGCCAAGTAAGGACCCGGCCAAGTAAGTGCATGAGGTAGGGTTTATGATCACTGGTGCTGATGTGGACACAATCGTCCAGGACTGGCCGAAAGAATGGCATGGCCTAGTTGAGGAGAAAATGGACCAAGGAGGAAAACAAGTAGGAGATGGCCAAGGAAATGGCCAATGCGAGGGCCAAGGAAATGGCCAAGGCGAGGGCCAAGGACATGACCAAGGGAATGGTCAGGGTCGTGATAAAGATGATGGGCAAGGCAATGATGGAGGTGATGGCCAAGGCAATCAAACGCCGCACTCTAATGATGATGATAGTGTGCGCAACAAGGATGATGATGATGATGATAACACTGGTGACTTTGATGACACACCTAATGATGAGGATGTGAAGAAAGATTGGGAAGAGGCGCATCAGCCCCAACGCAAGAAGAGGAAAGTAGAAAAAATGACCAACACGGTCAACTTAGCCAACGAGGACATCAACTTGTTGTCTGATGCCATTACAGAGGTTGCAAAGTCCATCTTGAAAGGAATAATCAAGAAACAACTGGGACTAACCAACCAGCTCGTCGAGCATATCAACCAGTTGATAGAGGTCGTAAAGGAATTTAAAGCCACTGTCAAGGCTGAAACTTATAGCGAGGATCTCAATATCCCATTAGTAACACCATAACTAGTGTCATCGATGAAAATAGAAATCTTGGTGCAAGTAATGGAGACGGGGACGCTTGAGTTCGATAATATTGTCCATCGGTTTGAGGTGCTAAACATGGACTTCTCTAAACTCATGTTGGCTGAAATCTATGTTGTCCTATAGGCGACTGTGATGGAGGTACGCCTCAGAGAAAATGTGGTGTCATATTAGGAAACCAAGCATAAAAGAAAGGTGACAGCGCGCAAGACCCTCCTTAGAGAAAAGGAGTAGGAAATTGAGGGCAGAGAGCAGAGAAGGCTTGCACTCGCTAAAGCCATCAAAGGTGCGGTCACGGAGTTCCCATCGGATGCGGGTCGAGAAGATGAAGGATCAGGCACCAAGGTTGGACGCCTCTCCAAGATCATGGTGGAACTCATGAAGTAAGTGGAAGAGCTTCAGGCAAAGAAAGTACCAAGCACACTCATGAGGTGCTTGAAGAGCGTAGAAATGCAGTGCCTGAGGCTGTTGTGAGGGGAAGCAAAGGACAAAAACTTTCATTGAGGAAGTGGAAGCCGTTTCAGCGATGTGGGAAGTGCTTCTGGAGGATGAGACTGTGGAGAAGATCAAGGTATATGCATGGAAAGCTGATGAGAAAATCACTACGGTGAAGGAAAAGATGAAGAAGCTATCGCTTAAGGAGAAGGTGACAAATATCACTGAGATCAAGCAGCTCCAGTAGGAAGTCCAATCTCTCCTTGACCAAGAGTGAGCTAGGAATGAGGAAGTAGCTGCGCACCAGTCGGAGGCAGCATGAGTTACAGGGATTATTAAGCCCGTACAACAGAATCTTCAGCACATCGCACAGTCATTAGAAGCAGGACCGTCAGAACATATCATCTTTGACCATGTGGAATAGTTGAGTAAGCAGGCAGAGGAAGTAACAAGGGAAGTTTCCAAGGTGCAACAAATTTCGAAGGAATTTCAGGACAAGGTTGGTCCTATCACACAGCCTGACCAAGAGGATTGAGTTTTGCGAACACTAAAATTTTGCATAAGCATGATTTTTGCTTAGTGGCTCAGGACGAGCCACATGTGAGTGTTGGGGGCCTATTAGGCTAGGAAAAGTGCACAAGGAAGAACTCACTGCACAAGCGCAAGAAGGAAAAGAGGGCGCGTGATGGAGAAAAGCAGGTAAAGGAAGAAGCACGAGCGCAGATAAGAGGAAGTTGCGATGAGGATTGTTGTGATGAGGAAGGAAGATACGAGTCGATGGAAGAGGCAGGTAGAAGAGTTAAAGCGAAACAGGTGAAAGTCAAGGAAGATTGCAGAAGGACGAACCAGCAGAAGACTAAGGACAATTTTTGTGGTTAGTTATGACCAGTACAAAAGACTGAAAGATGTTTTTGCGGCTAGTTAAAGATGTGGTTAATGTAATGCATGAATTTCACAGTCTGTTTGGCATGTCATCAATGTAATTTCAGATATTTTGTAGCTACTCGCGTCTATAATAACTGAGCTATACTCAGTCGACCCTGCACAGTCTTGTAAATACTATAAATAGGAGGAACCCACTTTGTATAAGGGGTCGGTAAGTTAGATGCAGTTAGAGGAGTAGAAGTGTTGTTGACTCAGAAGAGGAGTCTAGTAGAAGTAGAAGGTTGTTGGGTTGCAGATCTACAGCTAAGTGCGTAGATAGTCAAGTAGAAGAGTTGATCTAGGTTGTGTGTGGATCAGTACGAGTAGATAGAAGCAATAAACCAGAGAGCATGAGAGAAAGAAAATTGAGTCAGATAGACATATCTTAAGAATAGTCTGCAAGTCGCAGACTATAAGGTGCTACCTATATTTCTCATGCCAGATGAAGAGCACCTTGGTGGTTTTTCCCAGATGGTTTTCCACGTTATTTCCTATGTTGAATGATTGAATGCTTATGTGAATGTTGAGTATTTTCTTATCTTGCATATTTTATGGTTATTGTTGAATGTATTTCGCAATATTACCGATCATTGAATGAATGTTTAAATCATTGTCGACATGTGTGTGCGATTTCATGGTTAAATATGCTAAGTTATAATATAAGTCGCACACTTTTCACTATAAGTAAGAAACCAGCTGCTCCGCACGGTTGCACCAGTTGATTAATTGGATAAGGACAAGGTTGTGTCATGCGTCGATTGTGGCACACAGTTGCACCTCTGTCGCACAGCAATAGAATCCATCCTCTTATCTCTGTCGAGCGCCTTGGCCGCACGCCAAGGGACTATAATCCCTCACCAACTGCAGAAACATGGTCCTGGAAGTTACACATTAATATATCTCGGGTGAGATTGTGATTGCCTCGCGGGCGTTGCTGACTGAGCTTGCTCTGTTGGGCCAATGTATTGTGGTGTTTTGTTGGTATTGTGTTGTTGTTGAACCTCAAGTCGAGATAGAAGGGAATATTAGGCCAACACTCTCTTGCTATGTAATTCACCCAAAATTGAATCCCTAGTTTCATTAGGTACCAAAACATGTCCCCTTCACAATGTTCAGATCCCGACAACAAAACCATTTGTTGGCGTCTTTTTTACTGACCCAGGTTCAAATTTCCTTATTTATCCAACAAAGCCCAAGATATCATCCCAACATAGTGTAACCCCATTGGCAACACCTATAAAGGTGCATTCTCACCCAAGATATCTATGGGGACTTCCAAAACTAGGTTTATGCAATTATGGAAGGGAGGGAGGGATTATCGTCGACACATACAAAACAAGAAAGTAGGTCAATATTTCAACACATTCACATCATGTAAGAATATATAGAACCGTCGATGCATGCATGATATATAAAACATACACATGTAAACCATAGTTATTGCTGACATCCCATGGTATAAGCGTGACAAACTCATAAATATTCAAACACAATGCATATAGACATCAAATACACATATATTTAACATGGAAACCTATATGAGAAAAAACCACAAAAGTGCTCTTCATCTGGCATGAGTAATATTTGGAATGCTTTTGGTCTGCACACACAACTTGCAGAATTCTCTCAAAATCTTCTTTACAATGAATGGGTTTTCTTTGTTTTTATCATCCTCTCATGATTTCTTCCTTATCTTTGTCTACCTCTCTGTCGATCTCATAAGGTTTTTACAATCAATGATACTCTGTGATTCATCAAGAGTCTACACGAACTCTTGATCTCCTCAAGTTTTTGCGATCGTCCGCACATAGCTTGGATCGATCCTATATATATTTTTCAATTCTTGTTTCAACTATCAACTAGTTCTCAACTGACAATCGGCTGGTTGTTCTAACTACCCCAATAGATCACTTTACATTAATAAAGGTGATAATGACCCAAATTGCAATCATGCCCATTCCCAAAGATAGACTAGTAGTCTAACTTTCACTCTTACATTTATTGTTTTCTCAAAACATGTTGAATTCCCATATTCGACTTACTCCTCTCCTTTTCCGTCGCATCCTTTCTCGCCTTGTGACTGGATTCTTCACAATTCCAACCAAAACTGGCATGATTCTTCCTAGGGCCAACATTATACATGATTATAAGTCACATTTTTATCACAAAAAGAAATGGAAAACCACTATTATATAAATATGGAAAAATATTATAAATGAAGTTTGGAAAAATTAATTGGTTAAGTTAGTGGGTGGTCTATCATGCACTTAGAAGGATACATTAATTGAAAGCACATAGGATAAAGGCTCACAAATCCCCAACTTAGGGTTTCTCTCTTGAGAAAGCACACTTAGTATATACATAGATATTTTCGTCATTGGGTTTCACTGCTCATGTTTAATGATTGTCTTTCCTTACCAAAAGGAATGCTAGTGTACTAAAAAAAGGAAGCATCGAGCTTTTATTTTTCTAGTGTTTGATGGAGAAATCTATGAGATTGGAGAGCAATCTTTTAGAAATCAATTGCATTTATTGTTGCTTAAGATTTTTTTTATTTGTTGTATAAGAGTGATCTCCTTGAGATCAGTTGCATGCACTATTACAGTAGATTTAATTGTTGGCAAGAAGAGAGGGCAATATCCTTTGGTGATTCAACCCATAATGTAAATTTGTTTGTTGTAGATAATAAAGGAATTTTCCTTTGAGATTGTATTTGAAAGTATTTTTGTTGTTGTAGATTTTAATTGTTTCCAATAAGTGAGGGAAATCTCGTTTAGGAGATTTGACCCCTAATGTAAGCTTGTTTATTGTAGATACTATTTATTGCAAAAGAGTGAATTGCCAATTGCTTCATCATCTGCATGGATGATCGCTACACTTATGCTTAAGCTGGGTGATCTCCATTAAGGAAGTTGGCCCATGTAAGTTCCCACAGTTGTGTGTTTCAATTGTAAGAAAGTTGGATGATCTCCCTTGGGAATCAATCCATGCATTTAAATGTTGTTGTGTATGTCACTTTCCACAATGTTGATTGCGGAGGGCTGGGTGGTCTCACTCTTGAGAATCAACCCAAGAAACAATTTTACTACCAATAATTTTATATGGCAGAGGGTTGGGCGTTCCACTCTATGGTTTTTGTATTATTTTCATATGCTCTTGTTATCTTAAAGAATGTGAGGGTTTCCACAACATTCTTTTGCATTTATTTATATTTGTTTTGTTGATTTTTGGAGAAGAAAGGTGTTTTCTGCCCAAGGAATCATACGCATTGGACAATGTGCATTTTGTTTTCTAAGAAGCTGAAAAACTCAGAAGTGTATCCATGTGTTTTTGTGTTTTCTTGAATTGGTTATTTAGGGAATTTCCTCTTGAATGTTAGTGCTTATGCAATTAAATTAATATTGCTTGAGTTGGTTGTTTAGGGTGTGGTCCTTAGAATGTTAATGCTTATGCATTTAAATTAATATTTCTTGAATTGGTTGCTTAGGGAATTTCCCTTTGAATGTTAATGCTTCTGCATTTAACATAATGTTTCTTGAGATAGTTGTTTAGGGTGTGCCCCTCGAATGTTAATGCTTCTATAATTAAATTAATATTGCTTGAGCTAGTTGCTTAGGGTGTTTCCCTTTGAATGTTAAGTTTTCTACATTTTAATTAATGTTGCTTGAGTTGGTTGTTTAGGGCACACCCCTTGAATGTTAATGCTTCTGCAATTAAATTAATATTGCTTGAATTGGTTGTTTAGGGCATTGCCCTTCGAATGTTAATGCTTCTGTAATTTAATTAAGTATTGCTTGAGATGAGAGTTAGGTCACTCCCCCTTTGATCGTTTATTGCTTCATCACTCTTTTGTAATAATTTTTGTGAAATGAGGGAGTGGCCCTTGGTGTTGCAGCTAATGATTCAACCATTTCCTTAAATTAATGCTTGAGCTTATAAGGAAGGCATTTCCCCTCTAATTGTTTAGGGAACTACCCTTTGATTGTTCATCTAGTTGATGTGCATGGTATTAGTGTCCATGTACTTAAATTATTGTGGGGTGAAGTTCTTATCCATTATGCTCCTACGTTAGAAATTAAAGAGTCAAGTGCATCTCCCTTTTGCCTTAGCATTTGAATACTTAAAGAGTCGATCCTAGCAATTAATAGCCAAGAACTTTAGTACGTGTTTACACACAATTGTGAAGTAAAACTCTTAGATCATGTTGAGAGATCTTGGGAGGGGTTCTCGTTAATTCCTTTCCCTAATGGATTCTCGGGGTCAGCCTCTCGAAAAAAATAATGTATGTCGAACAGAGTGCCTGCTGTTGTGAGGAATGTTGCAATCACACTTTCAATCATTGGGAAATTCTATGTAAGCTAAGTATCATCTCTTCACCGCTTCATTATCATTTGATCAATGTTGTTCAATTATTGTTAGTGATCTACTGATAATCATTTGTGCATGATGAGTATTGTTGTTTATTTACCTTTAGATGGCTATTAAAAATAATGTGAAAATTGATGTGTAATGATATTGGATAAATGTTGTATATTTACATTAAATTAGTTGTTGAAAATCTTATGAAGACAATGTGCATCATTATGATATAAATAATCGTTCATTTACTCTTAGTTGGTTGTTCATAATTGTAGGAATATAATATGTATGGTTGTTGATAATCACATTCTTCATGGTAGAAATGCTACATAGGTAACCCTTATATCTCATTAATGATGAAGGATTTGAATTTAAAGTAATATATTGGAAGTATATGCATGTTTTCCATTTGTTGTGATATATTTGTTCATGATGGATTGGATATCAGTAACGATGCAATAATTGTATTGTTAAACATGTAAAAGAATGTTATTGTTTTGATGTCATTTTTTTTCCACAGAAAAAAAATCATAATCTTTCATTTATAAGTAAAAGGTTACATTCTTCAGATGAATCAAAACCTATTCGGTATTGACCATTAACCAAAATATTTAAAGGATTTTTAAGTATAAACATAGATCAATATTCAAATAAGAATATGCTATATCAAGCCATAAATATTCATAATCTATAAGCATATCTGCACTATAAAGGAAATCTAAGCCTGTAAACATGTGTAATTCAGTATGAACAACTGTCGTATAAAAAGGATCCATAAAAAAATAGAATGTTTTTGACCCAATCCAAAATATACCAAAAATGGCATATACATGCCAACACCAAAAATAGTCCACAGTTTGTGAAAGATGAACACAACCTAGAAAGGAATAATAGACTCAGTATTCTCATAAATATTATGATCAACAGTATGCCAAAATCCTTCCTAAATAGAAGTACCGGCTTTAGCTAATTCATCAACCGCATAATTTATTTCCTTGTAGATATGCTTAAACACCACATATTCCATTAGCTTAGAAAAATGAATTACTTCATTCAATAAAGAAGAGAGAAGAATATTATGTATTATGTACTTACCAATTACCCAATTTATGATAATCTGTGAATCACCAAATACCTATAGCTTAGTAATATGTAAGTCCAGTGCGAACCTGAGTAATAATTTTAAACCAGGACGTTCTGCAAAATTATTAGTTCCACAACTTAATCCAGCCTTAAAAGTGACAAAATGATCCTCTGAAAATAAAATAAGACCACCAACTCCACAAATTCTAGGATCACCAAGAGATGATCCATAAAAAAACCCCATAAATATGTTTTATCAATAGTTTCCTCAACCATCAATCTAGTTTTGATAAAGATAAGATCCTGAGGAATAGCTCTTAGAATTCCCAAACTCTGAATAGAAACTTGAATAGGAAAAGGTAGATAATCTTCAAAACAACACTGATTTCTAGGCTTCCAGATAAACCATAAAACAATAAGAGGCAAATATCTGATGTCCATCAAATCCTTATTAGAACACCAACTATTAAGATAATGTTCCATAGAATCACCCACCCAAAGATTTCTCAACTGCAATTTAGATTCAAGTTCTATCCAAACACATTTAGTATAAGAACAATCCAGCCCTAAGTGAACATTTGACTCACCAAACTCCTTACATAAATAGCATCTACCAGGTCCTTCCCAACCTTTCCTACAAAGGTTATCCCAACTTAAAGCCTTATTTGAAATTAAAAACCAGCAAAAAATCTTTTGATGTGATATATACACATAATGTAAATACAACGCATAATGGACAATATAGACATGTGGAATGCATTTGTAGGTGAACCACTGTGTTGTTACAATAGTTAGATTGCATGATGTAACTTGTTATGTGAATCGGACTATTATTATATGTTGCAACGATACAAATGTATATGAACTAATATGTTACAGTGTTATACAAAACAATATATACTTTTGCTTGTCCTTGAGTTCCTCATGATAATCTTCGTTGGTTACATAACCTTTATGCTTTGATTTTATATGTTGAATTTAATATGAAGAAAATGCTAGGGCTATGAAGGGATATTCCATTATGACTTTGCTTCATGGAGAATTTTAGGGGGATAATCTTATCCCATACGCTAAATTTAGGGGTTTTAAATTTTTAATTGGGTAATTTTTTATTAAACACCCATTAGGTATGGTTATCCCACACTCTATTTATTTATTTTTAATGAATATAAGGTTATCCCCATCAAATTTAAAATGGGAGGCAAGATAAAACAATTCCCCCCCTCTAAAAATCATTTTAAACCTTTGTTCGCCCATGAAAATCGCTACACAACTCTCATCCGCTCTCGATTTCCAAAAATGGTAGTTACTAGTGGATCTTTCGCCTTCTATCGATCATGGAAATCGAAGTCGAAGTTATAGTACTGATCTAGATTTTATGGGTTGAATATCATTTTGCAAGTTGCTTAATGTACACATGAGAAGGGAAATTGATATTTACTGTCAGGTCTTATAGTGACCCATTTGCATCTAAGAGAGGTTTGAACCCATCACCTCAGATCCAAAGTTTCCCAAGAAACATGGGGATTATGAAGCTCATGATTGAGGATGTGCCAATAACATTTCTGTGGGTGTTTGGTGCATCATGCCTGGGGTTGGGACTTCATTCATAGTCACTTATGTGAGCATGCATGGGGGCATGCCGCTACTTATAACCACTTCCATTTTGTTTCTACTTTTGTTTGTGTTCTTCTTTCTGGGTCAGGCCATGGGTGGAGCAACATTGAATCCCACTGAATTTACTGCTTCTTTTGCTTTAGGTGTTGTTCGATATTTTGACATGTTTCTTGTTTTTTTTTTTAACTTTATGGTTCTCAAAGGATTTTTGTAGGGTTGATATTGTATTTTGTGTTTGGTTAACCTATTGTTGCAACATGAATGCTACTCTTTTAGTAATGGGGAATACATTACATATGGTCTTATAGAGCTATAAAAATAGTTATGTGAAGTATCATATAATGAATGAAATGCTTAACTCTATTTTTTTGGCTTCCACATAGAAATGTGTATATGATGCTATGTTAGGATTGATGATGTTGTGAGTTATTTGACCGACTCTTCCTACATCCAGTATGTAGGGATGTCTTGGGATGAATTAAGATACATAGGTAAGCTTTTAGTTTCTTGGTAAGCTTATCAAACACTTATGATTCGTTAAAAACGTATCCATATGCATTGCTATTGCTCTCTTAAAATGATATTTGGTAAGGTGTGTACATAGACGAGGTATTGGTGGGATCTTGTAATAGCATGGATAGATAAATGCGGATCGAGGTGTTGGTGGTCCCTCATATTAACATTGATTCTATTTGTCGTGGTGATTAAAAATTCCATTGTGGTTTTCCAATAATATTCCTAGAGTATGGTGAATTTCTATGTAATATGATAGTTAGAGTGAGGTACCAAACTACCACCCAAAGAGGGCTTGTTATGTGGTGGTTTATTAATATTTATACCCTATTTAGTATTTTTTGTATATGTTTTCCTATCACTATATATGGTTTTATACTTTATCAAAAAATTCATCAATACTTCACAAGATTTTATAATTTAGTGAAATATTCACAAAGATTTTACAAGGTTTTATAATTTAGTGAAAGATTCACCAAAATTTTACAAGGTTTTATAGTTTAGTAAAATATTTTACAAGACTATATAATTCAATAAGAGATTCACCAAAAAATTATATATACATAATATAACATTGATAAAATCTTCATGGGGATTCACCCATTTATTATACATAGAAATTTATTGGGGGTTCTTAAATTTTTCCCTACTTTGATTTGTGGTGTGGATATGGTGATCAATAAGGTATTCACTACATTTAAAAGGAATAATGTTGGATATGTAGGTATTATGTAACTAGGAATGAATGACAAGATCCTAGACTGATGTTTCTCTTAATGATGCATGGATAATGTAAAGAGCATTCAATATGGAATAGACTTTGTGTTACTGAAGGATACACTTATGTTTTAAATCATGAAAACTGTGATAGATGTCCTACTCTTAATGTGCATGTTTATGATTTAAACAACTTACTATTTTGGAAGTGATAAACAATGATTGAACATTACGCATAATGACTATTGTTGAATGTTTATGTAGTTTAAGCTTCTTAAAAGGTTTTATAGATCATGGAAAATGCCCCAAGTCTAACAATGATACTAATGCATTATTGTGTATTTTTCATGTGGCTATGACATAAGAAAAAGAAAAAAATTATACCCTATACCCAAACTATTATACCGAGGGTATCAGGTATGTTACAATGTCTCCCTTTGTAAACATTTTGGAAATTGATTTATTGAAACATATATGCAATTTGGATCAACTCCTCATATATGGGCCTCAACAAGATATTTTGGGGGGGTCTCTTTATGCTTAACCAATCGATCACCAATTTTGAGTTCCCGAAAACTCGTAATCTATATACCCCTTTTGACAAAACTAACAACATGTTGATTTTTAAGGACAATAAATTGGATCTATTATTTGAACTATGATCAATGTCAGCTGAGAACTTTATCCACTCTGTAGCATAAAAATATAGTATGCCACTTGTACCTCCCATGGAAAGGGTACCTTGGGACGCTCCATCAAAGTAATACCAACTACCTATTCTATTGATAATTTCCTCTACTACCCTTCTCACTTTTGGAGAGCTCTCATCCTGTGGAAAATGACTGAGTATGGCAAGTCCTTTTGAAGCAAAGTGTCAAAACCCCAAAATTTTCAAAAAAATTTAAACTTTTATAAATAGCGTAAACTCCTACTAATGCAATATTTAAATATTGATTAGTTAATGCTATTAGTTTTGTATCTAAATAATCTTTATTTATGTTTAGAAAACTAACTAAGTTTTCTTGTCAGTCTTCTTATTACTTTCTGTTTGCAACAGCAAGGGGATATGCTATGTTAGATTGGGCTTACTTAGCTATTAAGCTAACGCACACAGTTTTCTTTTTCTTACAGATATCCAGGTACAGTTTTGGGATTGCTGCTTAATAGATCTTTTAAAGTAATAGAATCATATGCTGTTACCAAATTCATTCAGTAAAGAAATATAGATATAATGCATGTTAGCCAGACTATTCAGCTTCCTACAAGTATAGCTTTTCCCTGTACTCCTTTTGATAAGGAAGAAAAATTCCAAGATAGACAGTTTT